>CM032660.1:45002351-45133105 GCA_019095985.1 Streblospio benedicti
ATAAAGATCAGTAATTTTTATTTTAAATTTCAATAGATTTTTAGTATTACTAATTTTTTATTTGTTTTTCTAACAAATGAATGCAAACCACAAAAATTAATAGCAGCCAAATATTATAGTTTTACAGTAATTTTAAACATTAACTAGATGCATTTAGATCTAGCTTTTTGATAAAAAATCATATATTTTCAATTGTACAAAAAATAGTTGGCAAGTGAGAATGTTAGATTTGTAGTTGAATGAGAACATTGTGTTAATTTTAATTTAGTCATCTATAGAGGGCGTTATTGTTTCTTTTGTTTAAAATGCATTATTAGTACGTAGAATACTTATGTAGGAAGAGACAAAGACTGCTTGTGTATTTAGTATATAGAAAATTCTGTGACCATTTCAAAATCACAAAGGTAATAGTCATGTGACCAGTGGTCAGTTTGGAGCCCAGAAATTTCAAATGTGGCATGTGATGGAGAGAATCAAGATAAAGGGATACAATCAATATAAATAAAGGAATAACTATTGTCTTTCTGCCTAGGATGCCACAGTATTTGTAAGTGTTTTGATATTTATTTGTGAAATTTATTATTATTATTATTATTATTATTATTATTATTATTATTATTATTATTATTATTATTATTATTATTATTATTATTATTATTATTAATGAGAGTTCTTGTGTATATTACATTTAATACTCCCCTCAGTGCAAGACACGCATTTTGGCGTGACGGTTATTCACAGTGGGGGCTTCAGTTGTCATAGTTGAAATATGATCCTTTGTAGCTCTTACGCTTTTCATCAGAACATTTTCACATTTACAGTACACATTCAGGAGATGGTCTAGTTTATTTTTTTACCATTATAAATAAAGATACATACAGCATAAAGTTAAATTTTGACAATTTCGAGTAATCGTCCATTCATTTGACAGCTTGCGTGGTTGATTTTAAATGTCGAGTAGCAGTAGAAATTTTAAGTGCAGCGAAGTTTTTATCCAGGATAGACACAAAAACACCATAAACCATCCCTATTTCATAATAATATATTTTTACTTACAATATTACGGACCAAAAAACGTGTTCAACTTTTTATTTCTTCAAGGCCGTGAAGTTTTGACAGGCACCAGTGCTACCACTGACCAATTCGACAAAAACATCATCCGCTTTGATAGAAATACTAGATTTCCAACGTCCACACTTATTGGGTAGTTTGCCAAACGGTTTATTTGTGATTCGGGCATCCAAGATACAATAAGATGGAGCGTGGGTGACGAATAATATGATAATTCTTCTTCAAAATGTTCAACTTTGTCACTCTTACCAAAAAGCCGGTATTTCCTGAAAATCAGCCTTGCGCAGCAGCTGCCGCTGATATAGAATCGTAGGAGCGCTTTTGATAAAGGCTAATTCTGGGTTCCTTAGCAGTGTCAACGTGTTTTGTGGCGCTTGAACCTAAGAATACCGCTATTCATTTTGATTAAGGCTCAAAATATATATCTGATATGACCTTGATGAGTCTAGTTTCACATTTGTTTAAGGTCTCGATGAATAGCAGGCTTCACGATGATTCAAACCATATACGACAAGCTATGGTTTTCGAACACAAATAAGAGTATTTCGCGGCTCAAAATTGCAGCAGATAATGCGTGTTTGGTGGGTAAATATTCGTTCACACTAATATAATTAAAATATTAACACTATGCTGCTTATTTACTTCTAGAAATGCTTCGAAATGTCAAGGTAAAGTTGTTGTTGTTGACATACCGGAATTTGAGACTAGAACCACGAGTGTTTATATACGAATATGGCAGACAAACTCAAACTGTTTTTTCTGAAAACTGAGGCGCATATATGCGCCCCGGCACTAAAGGCACGTAAAATCTGAGGCGCATATATGCGCCCCGGCACTAAGGGGGTTAATAGCTGGTTTAAGTGTACATCAAAATATGTTTTCACACCATGTGCTTTCCTTCTTGGTGTTGTATTCAAATTAGTGTATTTCAAATTGTGTATTGAATGTAAATGTAAAAGTTTGATGCCATGTATTATAAAAGATCCTTAGTTAAGTATATTATAAGTAGCATTAGTCATTGCGAGAAATTGTTTATTTTAATTTTTCATATCACCAATTGGATAAGAATAATTGACTTAGAAGATTGTGTCGATAGACTGTAGACAAAGTATAAATAAAATAAAACAAAAAAATAACACTTTGTTATGTCTGACGGTGGGGAGACAACAGAGAACATACTACGATATCACTCATTATTATAAGGCCTTATCAAGTCCCAGCTTCCTTTGCACTTCCTCCTCATCCATCTCATTATTTATCTAATTTAAAAAAAAAAAAAATTTTCTTGTTTGTGTAATCTATAAAAATATAATAAAAATTATGAATAATAATCTAAACACTTATGTGGCTAATAAACCTTCATTTCCTCCCCTATCAACTTGATCATGTCAATATAAACATGCAGGCAGGCCATCAATATACATTGATGCTAGTCTAAAAATAGCCGGCTTATATTTGCTGCCAGGCTTTGTTTAACACAAAATATTGCTGCTGTATGGGCATAAATAGCTTGGATCAATACTGTAGACTAGTGACTCGACTCGTCAGCAGTATATAATAAGCAAGTACTCTGTAGTGGCACTTGGCAGAGGATATAAAAAGGGGTGAAGTTTCAATTTTATTACGCCTTAGAGAGGGTTGGTCCATGGCGATGAATACTCGGGATTAGGTGGCCAAAGAAAAAGCAACAATTACATAATATTGGGCGAGTGAAACCCTCCACTGAATCGCCAAAATGACAGGAAAGTCCACATCGCCAATCTGGCCAATATGAAATAAGTTGTGATCGCCAATTGTGATTTTGAACTTGCCATTTCAACCTGGTGACCGAGAATCTTAGAGACTGTGTATAGAAGCAATATGATATGTTCTGTGTATTCTAAAAGTTTCATTCATTTAAACGGCATGTTATATTCCAGTGTTTTATACACTGGCTTGATTAATTGCTTGATTAATCGTTTGAGCTAGAATGCTCAAATTTGGTATGTCGGTTGGAAAGGTGACCACAAGAACCCTATTTCACATGGGCCCAAACGGTCCATATTTGGGCCCATTATTAGGTCCATTTTACTAGTATTCAGTATGCTTTAGCCATCATGGAAAAATCAATATCATAAGGCAGCAACATTAGTCTAGCCTGGTGCTGTTAGCTGCTGAAATATGAATATTGATTTTTGCCAATATATAGACAAAACCGGGTGAGTTGTTAACATTGATTTTTTTATTGGGCAAGTTCTTGGGGCGTATCACGATACCCCAAGAACGAGCCCAATAAAAAAATCAATGTTAACCAACGAACCCGGTTTTGTATTTATCAGTCTTTTCTGAACAATTACAATATTGTTGAAAAATAAACTGGTATATATTCAACACATTTAACAAGGTAATTTATTAATAAATTACAAAAAGCAATAATGTGTAGGAATACACTGCATAATCATAACAACACGGCGCAGTCACTCGCTAGACATATAGACGCCTATGGTCGGATTTCTGCACTACAGTTACGTGGGACGTATGACTGCTACGCACGCTGTTCTGTGCATCTCTTTGATGTTCATTGATTTTGGAGCTTTTTCTTAGTAGTTTAATAAAATCAATAGAGGTTTCCCTAGAAGTAGTAGGTGTGCTAGATTCATGAACATATTTGAAGTTAGGCAAAAGTAGTCCGATTGACAACTAACCATATACGGATTCCGTATATGGTTAGTGCCGTATACGGAATTTTTACACGGCAGTTCTGGAGGTCGATATCGACTGAAAATACATGCAAAAGACTGATAAATAGACAGTCGCATTCTAGTGTTTTTCCAGGTATAAAACACTGGTTTGCCCTCACTGGGGGCACTTTTCATTCTAAAAGTTTCATTCATTTAGACGGCATGTTAAAGTATTTATAGCAATTTAATTACTATGCAATAAGAGGACGCATAAACCCATCAAAAGTACATGTGAATGCAACAAATGTAAACCGAATGATTTTCGTCAGACGTAACTCGCACGGTGCACGTAAAAGGCTGCCTATCTACCATGTTAAATGTCACGTCTGCCGTCGGAAATCCTCAGTACGTCTGGCAAAAATCATTCGATTATGCAACATCAAGTGACCTTGTGTTTTAGTTTGTAAGACAGCGTGGTATTTCTAAAGATGTGATAAATATTAAATACATGTGGAGAATATAAATATTATAATTCTTACATTTGCAATGGAAAAGGCATTGTCCATTGATACTGGGGTTTTCAGACCAAATATTATTTTGGCTGAGCATTATCTTTAAATGAATCAAACTACTTAACAAAACATATCTGAAGATTTTGAATTAAATGATAACAAGTAGTCGTCGGGAACGCTGTAAATCTCCCCTTCCCCGATTAGGCCATTTCCTCGATCAGGCCATTTTTGAAAAGTAGGCCAAAGTACTCAAATATCAAACCACATGAGGAGAGTGAGTCACATAGTCATACAAAATGTCAAGTTTGGTGATGATAGGTAATAAAGTCTTCCCAGGAGACAGATAAACACAAAATCGTAATAATTTGTTTTTAAAACACATTGTAATTTCATCAAAAGTAGGCCAAAGTACACCAAAATCTAATCAGCTCTGGAGAGTGGTACAAAGAAGCTAGGAGAGTGGTACAACGAAGCTAGATATGAAGTTTGGTGACCATCGGTCAAATACTTCTCCCTGTAGAGTGGTAACAAGGTTTATTATGTAACGCTCGTAAGTTCAAAAGTAGTCCAAAGTACACCAATATCAAATCACGTGAGGAGAGTGATATGGACATACCAAATGTCCAGTATGGTGATGATAAGTCATAAACTGTTCCCAGGAGACAGATAAACACAATTATGTAATAATTTGTTTTTAAAAACACATCGTAACTTCATCAAAAGTAGGCCAAAGTACACCAAAATCTAATCAGCTCTGGAGAGTAGTACAACGAAGCTAAATATGAAGTGTGGTGACCATAGGTCAAATACTTCTGCCTGTAGAGTGTTAACAAGGTTTATTACGTAACCAGGGCCACAAATACGAGAAAAATCATACTTGTCCATAGGACAAGTATTCTGAAAAATATACCCGTCCTAACTAAGATTTACACGTCCAAATTAACAAACTCCATGTAAATTCAATTGAAACTGATGTCTGGTGTGACTGAACATACTCGTCCATGGGACAAGTAACTCAAAATTTTTACTCGTCCTGATAACACAGATACCCGTCTCGGACGATAGGATGGGTACTTATACGTGGCCCTGCGTAACGCTCGTAAGTTCAAAAGTAGGCCAAAGTACACCAATATCAAATCACGTGAGGAGAGTGATATAGACATACCAAATGTCAAGTTTGGTGATGATAAGTCATTAACTGTTCCCAGGAGACAGATAAACACAATTACGTAATAATTTGTTTTTAAAAACACAGCATAACTTCATTAAAAGTAGGCCAAAGTACACCAAAATCTAATCAGCTCTGGAGAGTAGTACAATGAAGCTAAATATGAAGTTTGGTGACCATAGGTCAAATACTTCTCCCTGTAGAGTGTTAACAAGGCTTATTACGTAACGCTCGTAAGTTCGTCAAAAGTAGGCCAAAGTACAAACAAAATTTTTTGAGACGTACTTTTTTCCTCAAACAAGACATATTCAATTTGCAAATCAATAGCTCAAGTAGTCTTCGAGTTATCAGCCTGTTTATTTTGGACGGACGGATGGACGGAAGCACGGACAGAAGCAAAGCAAGAAATCCCCCTTCGGACTTCGTCCGGGGAGATTTAATTAACGTGGTACTGGATTGGAGTGGAACATTTATGTAAATAGATAAAAGTGAATTCATGTGACTGTAGACTAACTTAAACAACCATATCTGTCAACCATATTTGGATATAAGATGCCAAATTTCATAGCAGCAGATAGGACAGTGGTGGATGCACCACTGCTTCTCCAGAAGAGGAGGACAAGCCAAGAAGAAGGACAAGCCCAGGAGCAGGGAAAAGCCGAAGAAAGAATAGACCAGCCAAGAAGAGGAGCCACAGGAAGGTGGAGGCCCAGCTGCAGAAGAAGAGAAGAGACCAACCAGCCAAGATGAGGAGCCACAGGAAGGTGGAACCCCAGCTGCAGAAGAGAAGAAGAGTACAGCCAAGAAGAGGACCTACAGGAAAGTGGAGCCCAGCTGCAAAAGAAGAAAAGAGACCAACCAGCCAAGATGAGGAGCCACAGGAAGGTGGAACCCCAGCTGCAGAAGAGAAGAGTACAGCCAAGAAGAGGACCTACAGGAAAGTGGAGTCCAGCTGCAGAAGAGAAGAGTACAGCCAAGAGGAGGAGCCACAGGAAGGTGGAGCCCGGCTGCAGAAGAGGAGCGGTTTCCAGCCAAGAAAAGGAGCCACAGGAAGGTGGAGTCCGGCTGCAGAGGAGGACAAGTTCCTTGTGTTAGGAGCAGCTAGAACTGACGCAGGATCCCAGTTCTGAGGAGCAGCAAGAACTGACGCAGGATCCCAGTTCTGAGGAGCAGCAAGAACTGATGCAGGATCCCAGTTCTTAGGAGCAGCTGGACCGGAGGAAGAAGCAAGAAGTCCAGCAAAGTCCCAGATCCCAGGGAAGACCTAGCGACAAAGCAAGCCCTGCACAACTTCCAGGTCTGAGTAAAGACTAAACGACAAAGATTGCTAGCAGATGTGAAGACTACAGGCAAGTCGGCATCCCCACGAAAGCAACAGGTTGAGACCAGAGACTTTATATTGTTTACATGATATTGCTTGTATTACGTGTATTTGTGATTAATAGAATAAATATAAGCAGTTATTGATTTCTTTATTTATTTCCCTAGGTACACACGCATAATAGAAGGGGATTCGATCGCCAAAATTAGTTAAGATGATATAGTTGCAGTACTATTTCTAGCCTAGGTCCAGCCTAGGCTATAGGGCTAAATCCCGGTACGAAAGACTAAAGCTATTACCCGGGCCGGGGAGCAAGATGCAGTGTCTAAGGCTGTCTATACAAGTAAAAATTTTCACTAAATTATTCTAATGATGACGTGTACACTACTGGTAATGGTATTTTTAGATAGTACTAGTAGATTAGAGGATTGTAGATCTAGTCTTCTGCAGGTGTCTAGATAAGACTAGATCGAGATTATAATCCAGCGAAACTTGACAAGTTACTTGAATACTTCTATTGTACCAGACCTTCTACGGCCTACGTCAATGAGCTGACTATTCTGCCGTGTTCACTTATCTACAACTATGCCGAACTAATAACAGTTAATACACCAACCTTTAATAAACTAAGGAACTACTGCCTCAAATAAAATGTGTCAACAATATCTTCGCATTTGCTGAAAAGACGTCTGCTATCTGCAAGTCATTTGTCTATAACCAAATTTGACAATTACATATATTAATTTCGTTTTCAATTTTGACTAAATATACTTAATAAAGATTACAGAATATAATGACACGACAAAATAATAACGAGAAAGTTTTTGCCATTGATAGAGAATAAGACTGGCATATCCAAAATTAAGTTGTTAAGAATTATCCTTTTCATTTTACTACATATAACTGATATAAAATAGAAAACGTTCACCAACCTGTCCAAGGCGATAACAGGGTTTTCTGCAATGTTTTTAATAACGAAAACATTAATTATTTATTTTGGGTGCATTATGCTCACACTTGTAAAATATTTCCTGAGACATAAATTAAACAATCATGGCTGCTTGTTTACATGTTTGAGCAAGTAAATTTGAAATATATGTGGTACAAACGTAATAATTGACAAGTAATGATTATTAATACAAAGCATATATATGTTTACATCCATCCATATCGTGTTTCAAGTACTATAGATACCATACCATATTGTATCACAATAGAATATAGAGAGAATGGGATTCAGAGAATGTGGACTGCTGGTTACCAATGTACACAGTCACAGAAGTCTGTTTTCAGAAATTCAGTTTTGACAACCTTCCATCTTTGCTAGATGCTTATAGGTTTGTTGCATGAGGAGAGAAAAAGAATGATAGATTATAGCAGCGGGACATGTTAGTAGCCGTCTGAATGTTGATCCGGACCATAGTCGGCAGGACCCCGGATTGTGGTATCACACCGACGTTGCTCTGGTGCTTATGGTGCGTTCGCATGTTCTTCCGACCTCGTAAAGATATGTCGTACGTACGAACTTCCCATGTGGGAAATTCACGCGAATGGACGTTCCCAGTCGGAAATCATATGGTATTTCCCAGTCGGAAGCTAGGTCCTTAAAAAAAGCCCTGAGTTTCCGACTGGGACGTACGACTGGGAACGTGCGTTTGGGTGAATTTCCGATATGGGAAGCTCGTATTTTCGAGGTCGGAAATAGCGCGCGAATGCACCATTATCTTAGGCCACTATCTTTTTGTTTTGTTTTTCTGTTTTAGATCAGAAAATATTTCAAATACAATGAGCGAGGGTTGTAAAAAAGTACATTTAAATAAAAACATCTTTTGTGGGCTATCTGAAAAATCTGATGAGGGCGATTAAAAAAAAATATATCTAGTCTAGTACTCACAGATCAACAAAACCGCTAGCTGATTTATTATAGACTAGATATGCATGCTGACATGGCAATTTTATGGGCATTTTAAATCAAATTAGACATAAAACATGTCCATATAATGATATAACAATATAATTTGGTGGAGAGGCTCAACACATGATGTTTTTTTTTATTGTTTTGGGGTTTTTTTTAAGCGCTAGAGCAGTGCACACCCATCCCGTAGGTCACACCCATCCCATATGTTTAAAAAAAAAAATATTTAGCATTCAAACAAGTACTAAATAATAATACTACTTTGAACAATGATTTTCCCGGTGCCAAAGTGCAAAAAGAAAATTTCTAGTCAGATCTAATGTAAATAAACATCTTCAAATCGCATATTATCGCCACCTATGGGATGTGTGTGCACACCTTATTTCACAACAAAATGCTCCATAGATCATGTAATTTCAATGAACCATAAAACTTGTGTTTATCTTAAGAAAATACAAGTAAGTAGCTTCCTTTTGACACCTTAAACTCTATTGTTGGTTCATTAAAAGCTGTGCTACGATGGTTTGAACAAAAAAATATACGAGATGGGTGTGAGATGTTCTAGGTTAAAGGAGTTATCTCTAGCAGCCAAAGAATTTTTTCTTCCAGCCAGGCGTTTGCCTAAGTATAGAAAACTAATAAATGAATTAAAAAATGTGTCTTGTTTTATTTTTTGTTCATCCAGATTTTTTATAATAAATATTTTAATAATTTATAAATATCGTAATTACATAGGGAAATTGCCCGACGTGACGTAGGATTTGACCTTTTGAACTTGCAGTTTATGAATTATGCGCGCAGAACATACTGCAGAGAGTTGCGACAGCAAACGCTTGACATTCCACGTAAACGTTGAATCACAAACAAATACTAAATGGCAGGTGGTTGTTTACAAAGTGTTTTCTTCTAATTTTTTTCGAAATAACTTTCCTTCAAACGAATTATAAAATTTGATGGTATTACTAAAGCATGCAAACAGACATACCTTACCAGAGACTGCAGAGTTGGGGCGAGATTAGTTTTAATCAATTAATCTAATCAGAATTTGTGTAATTTAGTTTAGTTTTAGTTAATCAACAACCTTAAAAATTTCAGTTTAGTTTAATCATAATTTTTCATTTTAATCATGATTAGTTTTGATTAGAAAAATCTGGCAAAACTTGTTAATATCAGATATAAGGTCATTCTTAAAGAGCGGAATTTAGAGCAGGAAATGGCCAACTGCTTATCAGTGTCAATGGTCTAACACAGTGACCACTATAGACAATTCCTTTGTGCTTTAATTCTGATGGCTTTACTTTAGATAAGATAATTAATTTCCATTGTCCATACAATTAGCAGTTTGATTCTGCCTTGAGATAGATTGCTTACCATTCTTGATTCAGTGACAGGATGGTAGATTGTGTGTTTTGATTCTATGATCTACTGCCTAGTAGGAAAGTTCAGAGTGTTGTGTTCTTATCTAACATTGTGTGGTGTTTAAAAATGCTATTTGATAAATTGAAAACAATGCTTTCAGAAATAAAGCCTTTGTTTTATTTGTATGTTACCATCATATAGATTCGGAACTCCTTATTTGAAGAATGCAATAAATGATATGTATATTTACATTAAAATAAAATTGTTAAAATAGAAAAAAATGTTTTATTTCATTACGTTAATCCTTCATTTGCAAATTTTAGTTTAGTTTTAGTTAATCAAGTGATCATTTAGTTTAGTCTAGTTTAATCATAACATTTGCCCGAGTCACATTAGTTTAGTTTAGTTTAATCATGAAAACTGCCATTTAGTTTAGTTTTAATCCAAAAACGATGATTATAAAAGATTCAGTCATTATCAAATTATCAGATTAAAGAATATACAAGGTTTATGTCATTGAAATCATCCTCCCAAATTTTAAGAATTTTGGAAAGGTGGTTTATAAGTTATAGGATATTATGTTGCCATTCATTCAAGTGGGAACTAGACCATTCGTTCACGACTAAGCGTCATAAATTACCCACAAATCCATTCGGCGGAAAAACAACAATGGCTAAAGTTTTATCAGTATTTGTGCAAATAAATTCACTATATTTTGGTATACACTTATTTGATTATATGTTTTATATATGATAAAGGAAGTGCATCTTATGAAAGAGGCACATACTAACTGCAAGTTTGGTTCATCAAGAGAACTGTGAGAAGACTGAAAATCCTTTTAGATAAGATTTGAGGTAGAGCAAGCACCTTTAAACTAATGAGGGCAATGGTCTAAAAAAAACATGTTCTTTTTTTCGTTATGGGCTAGGTAAAAAACTAATGAGGGTGATGGTCTAAAACAGAAAAAAAAAAACATAGTGGCCGTACTCTGTAATGACCCTATGGAGTCTGCTGACACGAACAAGTTCCAAGTTTTTATGATGACCAGGATGATTTCTAGGCATCCACAAAATGGGGAAAAATCTTTTTTTTTTTTCTTTTTTTTAATCTTCATGTTGCTTTAAACGAATGCCCGTCACATCAAAGATAATAATAATAATAATGAAAATATTTAAAGTGCAGGTATCCAATAGCTCACAGGCACTGTAAGATAAAACTGGATTTCTGAACAAAATATAGTTATTAATCATATGCAATTTTGAATATTTGTGTCTTCAATGATTTTTAAAAAATGTCAATATCTTCATTACTATCACCATAAGTTGCACTGCGTGCTCTAGGGACTAACAATCAGTTTTGACCATATTGGATATTTGGTCAGATCGATTTAATCTATTCACTTGCAGTACCGTACGTCAGTAATGAATGTGTGTTGTATAAAACGTATGTAGTAAATAAAATGTGATAAACCATTACATAAAACAGGCAGAGCATTTCTTCCAATGAATTTTGTTTGAAAAAGTGAGTTGAATTTGTATGTGTGTATTAAACACCATGGTAACATGATAACTGATTGAAACATTTTGGGATATTTTCCTTGGTACAAAATATGACTTCTACTAATCTACTATTTCTACTATTGATAACTACCCACCCCTTGAAATCTGCATGTAAATAAGTAATCCCTTCTTCATATGAATAAAGAGTGTGGGAACAATTTTATTTCAATGTTCATTCAATAAGTCTACTAACAATCGATATGATGAGCGATTTTTTAAAAAAGTGATTGATTTCTTTTGTAACTAGATATTAAAATGTTTGGCAAATCCTTAAACCCCAAACCTTCTTGATAGGCTTGGCTGTAGGCACTTGCATCGTCCGGGCATATTTTCCATCCATGCAAAAAAGAAAAAGTTCGGACTGACATAAAATCATTCGGACTGACAGTTTTTCAGGACTTTTCAGACGGGATAACTGATGCAGAATTTGCACATTTGGCATAGACTGCTATATAGAGGACAAGTGTGAAATATTGAAATTGTCTTGTTTGATATTAAGATATATTTTAACTACATGTATTTTTTTTCTTGTAGATTTTAAAAAGTGGAATCAATTTCGTCAGAAATATGGCTACCATAGGTGGAATAGGAGTTGGACTTTTCATATTGATCCTGATATGGGTAATAAGCCTTTTCCTATGCGTCGCTTTGTCTAGAGCTCAAGGAGGTATCGCAAATGCTTCTGTGGGCATTGTTCTATTTGCAATTGTAATAACATTATTATTATGGTTCTTTCCTCGGGGACCACTGGATAATCTGGATGACTATACCATATATGATGATACTTACATGTATCGAACAGCTCTTGTGTCATTATGTGGAATATTTCTATTTCTTGGACTGTTAATGCTTGTACCATTTTACCTATTTCAACAGCAACTTGCAACTCCATTAAAAGGCTGAGTGATTTGAATTATTCCGTGAAGATTGAATGTGGAAAAATATATTTGGAAGAACAATAAATTAACCTATTAGAAATTTATTCATGAAATTGTTTCTCTCATTTTATTATCATATATATTTATTTGTATCATTATTATTATAGGTATATCAGTATAGTTGTTTTTGTTGTACATACTAGTTAATCATCGTCACACATAACAAAGCTGTGCATTTTTGCCAAAAGCAAGCTGGTATATTAAAGGTGGAATGATTTAGATCTATACTTTCAAAAAACAAAAATTGAAAGATGTGTGCATGATTTTTGTTTGTTTTGAAATAATTTCCGATCATTGAATATCCATTGTGTATTTAACGTACTGAATACTGATCAGATTATGCAGTTTTAGATGAGTTATAGTAAAGTCCCTATCGATATATAGTGAATATGAAAAGATTTTATATTTATGGTTATCTTTGTTGAGGCAATTTTTTTATCTTAAATCCACAATGAATAAACATTGGGACTCAGTGATTGTGCTTGAATCATATCATTATGGATTACGTCTTGTACAAGTTCTGGAAAGAAGAATAAAATTCAATATAATATAAGCCTTCTGTAAAACTACAAAATTTATTTAAACTGATTAAAGGTTATGCTCAGTGGCCAAACAAGTATGCTTGTAGAGAAGCAATATTATGTGTTCTTTGCATTCTGAAAATTTCTTTCATTTAAACAGCGTATTAAAGTATATAGAGCAATTTGGTTACCATGCAATAAGAGGCATCAAAACACGCGAATGCAAGAAATGTCAACCGAATGATTTTCGTCAGACGTAATTTAATATAATTGCACGGTGCACATAAGAAACGTTTGAAATTCACGGTACGTCTGGCGAAAATCATTTGATTATGCAACATCACGTGACCTTGTGTCTTAGATAGTAAGACAGCATGGTATTTTTAAAGGTGTAATATGTATCAAATGTGGAAACTAAATATTATTTTCCTTACACTTGCAATGGAAAAGGCATTGTTCATTGATGTTGGCCTTTACAGAACACACATATTTGACTGCGCATTATCTTTAAAGAAGGTTACATATTTTGAAAGTACATGAAGTACTATACATAGTAAATGAAGTCTTCTGTAAATTTTCAAAAATATTTTTAGTTTATAGATAACCTATGAAACTTTCATCAATATTTAAATCTTAGCAAAAGATAGCTTTGTTTTATGATAATTATCTAATTGTAACGGTTGACTATAAACTTGACGAAATAAATCAAATAATGTAGCTGCCATTGACTTTATTTTTAATATAACATATGGAGAGGAACTTGATAAGTAATCCACTTCCTTCCTCCCCAGCCATATATTATATTACTACTTACGTGTATGTGTTTTTAAATATTTTGTGTTTTTATGATTATTGTAAATTGCATGAATTTTATATCATTAATATTTCTATAAAATATATGCAATTTACAATAATCATAAAAACACTAAATATTTAAAAACACATGAGGGAGGTGACACAGAATAGTGGAACTTGGAACATGGGGTCAAGAAGTGGAACATGGAACATAGGGATAAAAATATGATGTTACATGGATAACATGATAGCTAAGCATGTAAAACAAGAGACTGGCTTAATAGTGAAACCAGAGAGAATGTACTCTAAGCAAAGTAACATTTATTCCTCGTGGTTCATTAAGACAAGTAAACTAACCAAAAGCACACTATCAAATTCAACTCTATGGCCTAAAAATTCTTTAATCAAACCATATTTTATCAATGCATAGATACGCATTTTATTCTCTCGGGTTTTTTTATATTGAAAAGTGATTAATGATGGAGAAACTTACAGTGTGTACTTTTAATTGTAAACATGTTAAATCCTCTATTGAGGAAGTAAGAAGATTATGTTACCAAAATGATATTGTTCTACTACAGGAAACTTGGCTTTTTAAACATGATTTATTCGTTCTTAATGATATAAGTGCAACTCATTTTGCTCAAGGTGTAAGCTCCATTGATAGTGACCATGAAATTTTAACAGGAAGGCCATATGGTGGACTGGCCATCCTATGGCGTAAAACCCTAGGGCATGTTTGTAGAGTTATCACTTATGATGATAATAGAGTGATGGGTATTGAAATTACAAGCTCGCAGAACTCTATTCTGATATTAAATGTTTATCTTCCATATTGCTCAGAAGCTAACCAGTTAGACTTTGACTTTTATTTGAGTAAGTTAAAGGACTTGATTGATGCGCACAAATCTCCCCACACACTTGTATTTGGGGATTTCAATAGCGACATATTAAATGGTAATCATAAATTTGGAAACACGCTGAAAGATTTTGTTGAAAGTGAGGGTCTCATTGTGAGCGATGTAACTCATATCAATGTAGGTGACAATCCCTACACATACATAGCTCCAAATGGTAGTACCTCATGGCTGGACCACATAATATCTACTGTAAGTGGTCATGCATTATTAGATTGTGTAGGAATAGACTATGACTTTGTATCATCTGATCATTTGCCTTTGCTTGCTACTCTTAATACAGGCCGTATTGGTACATTGAACAGTAAAAAGCCTGTTGGCAATCCTAGGATCAAGTGGGAAAATGTCTCTGCTGATCAAAGGGAGGAATACTATAAAAATACAGAAGCAGAATTGTCAAAGATTCCCTTAGATCATGGCCTTATTCTGTGTGACAATGTAAAGTGTTCAGATCCTTCTCATAGACAGGCTATAGATATCATGTACCAACGTATTACTAATGCGCTTTCAGGAAGTAGTGAGTTTTTGTTAAAAAAGGCTGGAACCAAACAGAAGCAGGTACCAGGCTGGAATGAGGTAGTTAAAGAAGCACATCAACTGGCTAGGGAGTCCTTCTTGTGCTGGAGATCTAGAGGAAGTCCTCGTCAAGGTTTTGTTTTTCATCAAATGAAAACACATAGGGCGCAATTCAAACTTGCTCTACGGAAATGCAAAAATGATCGGACGAGAAGGGAAGCTGATTGTTTAGCTAAGCACCATCTAACTAAAGATAGCAAGTCATTTTGGAAGAGTATAAATAACATTATGGGTAACAATAGTTCTGTATATGCCTCTGGTATCAATGGGGCCACATGTCCTGAGGAAATATGCTCTATGTGGCAAAAACACTATGAAGGCAATACTAAATTCCTCTCTTGATCAGAGCAGTGAAACATATGTTTCAAATCGCCTTAATTGTATTAATGAAATGGACACTTTTGAAAGGATCACTCATCATGATATTTTAGCAGCAGTTAAGAGCTTAAAAAGGGAAAGACCCATGGGCATGATGGTCTCAGTGGAGAGCACTTTAAATATTCTAGTAATAAGCTAATGTTTTTGTTGGCCATTGTTTTTAACTGTATGATTATACATAGTTATTTACCTGATGATTTAATGATCTCGTATATTATTCCGGTTTTAAAAGATAAAAAGGGTGATATTAGCAGCAAGGATAACTATAGACCTATTGCCATAACCAGTATAATGTCTAAGATTATAGAAATAGTATTCCTCTCAAGATATAGTGAATTCCTTGAAAGCTCTCATAATCAATTTGGCTATAAAAATAAACTGTCTACAGAAACTTGCATATTTACCCTTAAGGAGATTATTAATTATTACAGGTTTTATTCAAGTAATGTATACCTTTGTTTTCTTTGATGCTTCTAAGGCTTTCGATAAAATAAATCATTTTCATTTGTTCAAGAAACTTATAAGAAGAGATCTACCTATTATCATCGTTAGATTTCTGTTTACCTGGTATCGATCTCAAACTTTTGCTGTCAAGTGGCTAGACAATATATCTGCTAAATTCACATCATCAAATGGAGTCCGACAAGGAAGTGTTCTTTCTCCCTAAATTGTTTTCTGTTTTTATGGATGAGCTAAGTGTGAATTTAAATATGTCTAAAATTGGTTGCCATATGAACAATACTAGTTTTAATCATATCTTTTATGCAGATGATGCTGTTATTTTGTCACCATCAGTAAAGGGTCTTCAAAAGCTTTTAAATATATGTCAAAAATTTGCTATTGATAATGAAATTGTATATAATCCACTCAAAACTAAATGTATGCATATAAGGAAAAGAGGAGTTGACTCCGTAAACTCTGCTGTATATTTAAATGATATTGATATAAAATGGGTGGAATCTTACAAATATTTAGGTATTTATTTATCATCTGATTTGAAAGAGGATACTGACATTAAAAAGACAAATCAAGAGTATTTATGGTAGAGGAAATATTCTAATAAGAAAATTCAGAGGATGTACCAATGACATCAAATGTCTTTTATTTCAATCTTTTTTGTACTAACTTCTATTGTAGTTCTCTGTGGTCTTCTTTTTAACAAGAGTACTATTCATAATGCCAAGGTAGCTTTTAATAATGTTTTTAGATATTTATTGGGCATACGAGAGAGATGTAGTATTTCGCAATTGTTTTTAAATAATAATGTTGACTCTTTTTATGTCTTGTTGAGAAAATCCATTTTTAACCTGTATATGAGATTGAAGGAATGTGATAATGTTCTAGTCAGATGTGTTTTAAATTCTTTCTATTTTTACTTCCAATCTCCGTTGTTTTTACATTGGAAGAGACAATTATATAATACATTTTGATATTTTTTAATATGATTTGGTATAATTTTGTATGAAATGTATATATGTATATAATTTTTCCTTGTATGAAATGTATATATGTATATAATTTTTTATACACTTGTTAATATGGATTAACAAATAAAACATCATCCCTTGAAGCATTGGAGGATCCCTAATTTACACTCTTTTTAATTATGGTTTCTAAGATACGCGTAGCCTTGCGTATATTGAACTGCACGAAAAGGAGTGTGTCGTCTGACGCATGCGCATAAGAAAGCGCTAACTCAGTATCAAAGAAATATATCATTGTCAATAATTATTAGTATTTTATTTCTGTTATGTTTCATGTAGCATTCATATAACTTCTTCTATAGGTAATTATTGTAATTTCAAAAGTTTTTGGATATGTAGTTGCTGGGGAAACTTATGTAAGAACAGAAATTTAGTAATTCTGTGTAATTTCTTTCAGGTTTTTGTGGGATTTTTTTTCTTCTTTTTATAAAATATTCAACAGATCGACCAGCCAAATATTAATGGAAAAAACAGAACAGGACTCTACGTTAAGGATTGGCCCGTTGTCCAATACAACCATTACTAAAATTAGGACAATCAGAAATTGGAGGATGGTTGTCCTGTGGGACCACTGTCCTATACACTAGCAGGAATTTCCTGGACCTTGCACTACTTGCGGGGTCAGGATTTACCGATTAACCACTCTTCCGCTCGTATTGACTAGTTAAAACTTGTGGAGGACGTGTAAAAATGTTTTAGCAACTCATTCTTTTGACGAGTAGCAATTCTGGTCAATTTGCCATAGCAGTACAAATATAGAGCTGTGTGCAAGGTGGACGAGTACATTTTTTTGCAGCACGAGTAGATATTTGAGGGTTACTCGTCCTGCTAATGTAGCTACACTGGGATGAAATTGAAAAATT
Organism: Streblospio benedicti; assembly: GCA_019095985.1. NCBI lineage: Eukaryota > Metazoa > Annelida > Polychaeta > Spionida > Spionidae > Streblospio > Streblospio benedicti. Next base: position 45,020,389 of record CM032660.1, read on the forward strand.
TTCTAAAAAATAATTTTAATTTGAAAAAATTCTATGTCTCATGGGAATCATTTTTAAAAAAAGATCACCAAAATCACAAGAATTGACAAAGCTATTAACATTTCTTTGTCTGTTTTTTGGGGGGATTTTGTAGACACGATTTTCCCATTTACCCATGTTAAACGCATTTCAAAATCTGCAACAACTTTTGACGTTACTCGTTGCAAAAACAAGTAAAAAGCTGCTGTTGCGTACTCACCAAATATGAGATGGGTTTTTAAAATTATTGCTGTGTTTTGACTATTGTTTCGATTTATGTAAAAATAAAGTATGTTATAGAAAAATGCATTAAAGTTCTTATTCTTACCATCCCAACACAAACAATTTAGTGGTTTTTGTTGCATTATTGCGCAAACATCGTCATGCGTATTCCCACCGATCGCGGACTGTCAAATATGACGTTGCGAGTGATTGATGCTCAAAATAAACTATTAAATTAAAATAGTTACATACGCTTATCTATATGAATGGAATCACATATTACTGCAGATTATTTCCATCTAAATTAAAAAAATTTAGGACAACTGATAACAGATATGATGCAATATCTAGTGTGTGGTGTTTTTTTTTGTCAACTACCAATACAACGGCCATGCAATGCTCAGGATTTTCCGACCATATCACCTGTTTTTTCATTTCACAAATAGGAGGGAGAACCAAAACTAATATAGTACATACCATTGGAAAGAGAAAAAAAATTCTGAATAAAAAACTATTTGTTGTCATTTTTTTTATCCCTCCATAATTTATGTTAATTGGGCAATTTTCATTAGCGCATGCATCAAAACCGAGGCGAACCTCCCGTGACCATGCTTGCCGGATCAAAGTAGATTAAACCTTTATATTATATATCATTTGAAAGAGGAGAAAATAAGGATTATGAAAATGAAAGCAAATCCGGACATTTGCAAAACATAGCATTCCAAATAGTGAAAAAAAACATGTGATCAACACTTTGGTCATGAATTCAGAGGGGAGGGTTTCCAATATTTAGAAATTTGCAGTAGTGATTAGGTTCTATATGCGATTTTACGACAATTAAAAACCAAAATGGACGACATAGTCAGTAGTTATCCAGGGAACAATCCAACTTTAAAAACACAAGTCTGAAATCTTGCTTTTTGGGGTAACGCGCGCCGAAACTGTGTTATAAGACAATGCACGAGCGAGAATAGAAGTGTTTGTAGTTAAATGCCCATAGCATTCTAAGTAAGTGCCAGTTTTAATTTAAATTTATCCAACTTGTTCGGAAACGCCTATAGAACAGATTTCTCCAAACAGATATGTAAAAATTTAAATGATGTGAGTAGGATAGGGCGATTTTCATGAACATCTTGTATTTTAAAATCTTGTCCCACACGGTAAATATCGATTCCAGCGTAGCTAGCTAATTAGTAGCACTTATCCACCTAATCCTGACCATGCCTTGGATACTGAATGTTGGATATGTAAAGCAAAAACGCAATATTTCTTGTATACCGAAAGATATGTGAACGACCAGTACCTTAGAACACAACAGTAATGCTAACAAAAGCATTCAACATTAATCATATAATGTTTCTTTCAGACTGGTTGTGATGGCGACTGTAGAGTATGACTTAGACCTCTCAGGAGGTTTGATGGAAGTAAGTGAAGATTATTATTTTTATCCTAGATGCGGGCACCATCATTTCAATGCGTCACCAAATTATGTGGGTCTCTATGAAACCTTGTGTCGGAATGATTATGTCCACATCTATGAAAATTATCTTGTCTGAGTGCGTATTAACAGTGTCAGGGAGTATCTCGCATTTCAAACACCTCTAGCCAATGTGGTCAGTGCTATAACAGGAGCACTAGCCAAATATTGTTGGCACCTGCCAAAATTTGGCAGGTGATATTGAAAGGGCCTTGGCCAAAATCTGAAGTTGCTGAAAAGGGGAGCGCCAAAGGCAAGGTTACGAGCGCCACAGGCACGAAGTATAACTAGGGTGTCTGGGGGCATGCTCCCCCAGAAATTTTTTGAAATGGATGTCTAGAAACTTTCTGGTGCATTGCTTTTTCTGAGAAAGTATTTTTATTTTAATGAAATGGAGGTATTTATATCATGTTTTGTTTTTCAATGATTTTTTACATTATTACGGTTAACTTTAACACACATGTATTTGATAAAGAAAAAAAAAATGATAGAAAAGGCAGTCGGAAAAGTGGCAGGTGCAAATTGAAGCCCACTCGCCAAATGGATTAAGCACTAGGTTTTGGCTAGTGGCGAGTGTGAAAGATATAACCTGCAGTGTGCAAAATTTGTAAAAAATTGAAATTTATATTTCTATAAACTTATTATATTATTTCATACATTATGTATATATTATTGATTTTACTTATATTCATTATTTAGTTCATCTTAACACAACACAATCACAATTTACCGTTGACAGTTTCGGCAACTACTGTTGCCATTTTCAAAACATCTCTGCGCATGTCAAGGTCACTCAGCACGACTTCCGATGCCGAAAATCGGGTCGTACACGTGAGAGAGATGAAAGGCCCCCTCGTCTCGGTTCATGACCTGCTTCTGTCCTCGTATCTTTATGGCCTCCCTGATGGTTCTTGTTCTCCAATCCCCCTCCCTATCCTGTACACTCACTTCCTCCCAGTCTATCTCATGATTGTTCTGTTTTACATGGAAAGAAGGGGAAACACAGAACTTGACTGACCATCTCAATACAGTAGATACCACAGGAAGCATCAAGATCACTTATGAAGAGGAGAAAGATGGCACCATTCCGTTCCTAGACACTTTGTTAGTTAGGAAAGCAGATAATACTGTGAAGCTACTTGTATATAGGAAAAAGACCCACACAGACCAGTACTTACATTTCTCGTCTCACCACCCATTGCAACACATTGAACACAAGCTAGGTGTGATCCGGACCCTACTCGACAGGTGCAATGACATAGTGACAGAGACAGGAGATAGACAGAAAGAGGAAGAACACATAGTAGGAGCTCTAACTAAATGTGGTTACCCAAGATGGTCTTTCGAAAAAGTGAAAGCACAGATAGAAAAGAAGAAGGAAGGAGGAAAGGACAAGAGAAAGAAAAAGAATAAGGACTCAGCAGGCTCCAAAGGATTAGTCATCTTACCTTACGTAAAAGGGGTAACAGAGGGTATTTCACGTATCCTCAATAAGCACCAAGTGTCTACAGCGGTGAAGCCCCTACAGACCATCAGGAACATTCTCGTTCACCCTAAGGACAAGCAGGATAAGCTAGAGAAATGTGAAGTGGCGTACAAAATTCCCTGTAAGTCTTGCAAGAGTGTGTATGTTGGGGGAAACTAGCAGAAAACTTGGCACCCGTGTAAAAGAACACATGAAGGATGTGGAGCAGAACAGTGGGGGATCTTTCACCAGAGCAGCGAGGAAAGAATCCCTAACCCAAATCAGCAAGAGTGCAATCACAGACCATGTAAAACAGAACAATCATGAGATAGACTGGGAGGAAGTGAGTGTACTGGATAGGGAGGGGGATTGGAGAACAAGAACCATCAGGGAGGCCATAAAGATACGAGGACAGAAGCAGGTCATGAACCGAGACGAGGGGGCCTTTCATCTCTCTCACGTGTACGACCCGATTTTTGGCATCGGAAGTCGTGCTGAGTGACCTTGACATGCGCAGAGATGTTTTGAAAATGGCAACAGTAGTTGCCGAAACTGTCAACGGTAAATTGTGATTGTGTTGTGTTAAGATGAACTAAATAATGTATATATATGTATTCCAACACGATGAACTCGTTCAAGGATATTGATTTTACTGTATTCTCAATCTCAAGGAAATCCACGGGTCATAAGTCATGTGATTACACCCCCGTGAGGTGATAGCATACACATTACCATATAAATGTACTGGAAAATGGCCGTTTTTGACGTGATATTTCTGTACTTAAAGTTGCTAGATTTTGTTAGTTATGAATTAAAATATGTTGTATATGTATCATTGTATAACACACTGGACAGGTTTTAGAGCAGAGGCTGCTAATGAAAGTTTCCTGGGGCTTTAAAATAGCCAATGTTAATACAGCAAAGACGTGCCTTGCCAAACAATCACATGAAACGCTGTACGCCAAACACTGCGTTTTCTTTGTTAAGAAATACGCTACACATTCCAGACGTTATCTTGTTTAGTCAATAGGTCACAAGTGTGTTTTCATGTGCGTTGTTGTCAGTGCTAGACTCACACAGACAGGAAACGGAAGTGAGGGTTTTCTTGAGAATACGACCATCCAAGTGCCCACCCCCCTCTTTCTGTCAATAATGTAAAGTGCCCCCCTTCTACAGAAACACGGGGAAGTCTGATTTCATAGTTTCAGCCCCTATTTTCTTCCATGTGATAATATAAACGTGATTCCTCCCTGATTTGTTTGAAATACTGATTTAATAAATTTGAAGAACATGTGTCAATCACACTTTGACACATTATTCATCCATCAAAACCTTTGATTTCCATCATTAAAATACTTGAAGGGCCATTAGCTAGTGAAATCGTGTATCAGAAGGGAATCCCGGCAACAGCAACTTTACCTTGACATTTCAATGTATTTCTAGAAGGAAATAAGCAGCATAGTGTTAATATTTTAATTCTATTTGTAACAATGAATATTTACCAACCTAGCACGCATTTTCTGCTTCAATTTTGAGTCCTGAAATAGTCTTATTTGCGTTCGCAAAACCATATCTTGTTATACATCGCTGGAAACCATGAGAAACCAGCTTTGCTTTGAGACCCAACATGAAATGTGAAACTAGACTTTAAGGTCATATCACAACATCAAATTTTGAGTACATGAACTCGGTAGTCTTAGGTTCAATCGCAGCAAAACTATTTTGACAACTGCTAAAAGATGTCAATAAGCCTTTATCAAGAGCGCTGTTACGATCTATTATATTTATATTATATTTAAGCACCAGGTAATTGATTAGTAAATATTATTCTATTGAAGGCTGGTTGATAATGGTTAATCAATTACCTGGTCCTTAAATATAATATTGTTAAATCTCCATGTTGTGTTGTAATGTATATCATAATCTATCATAAGGATTTGTCTTAATCTGTTAAGTAGGTACTGCATGTATATTGTTATTATTGTTAAACTGATGATCTTACACTGTAAAATTTTACCTGTTCTTCATTTCTTTTGGTGTTTTATTTTGAAAAGGAGCCTTCAGGAGCTCGAAAACGTTAAATAAAAAATTGAGATCAAAATTAAACTTTAGAACAAAAACGTTTCATATTAGTAATAATACAGCCGTAGAAAAGAAAGCAAGACACTATTGATAATGAAACGCAATCAAGAATTTTGCATTCATTCACAGATTTCTGTTCAGTCTAGCTAGAAAATAAATAAGACTAATTGTTTGTTTGCTTTTTATTGAACCAGAAATTAATATTGTATTTTCTAATCATTTTAGCAAATCAACAAGCTTGTAGCACCTCCACAAAGTGATCATTCCGAAAAACAGAAACGAATACGTGAGAGGGAATATTATCGAAAACCTGGAAAGCCACCAAATCATGATTCATGCGATAGTTGTAAAGAAGGTGGAGATCTACTTTGTTGTGATCGATGTCCTGCATCTTTTCATCTCCAGTGCCAGTAAGTGTTAACTTTCATTCAGTATATACTTTAACCCTTTGGATGCCGAGGCGCAAATACGCACCCCAGAATATATGTCTCTTTAGTGCCGGGGTGCATATATGGGCCCGAGTTTTGTATTCATATGTAAACACGTGTGGTTCTAGTCTCAAATTCAGGGGTGTCAAAACCAGGGTTGGTCATGAAAAAACCCACCCAAAAAACCCGGGGGTTTTTGGGTTGGGTTTTTTCAAAGTGGGTTTTATTGGGTTTTTTCAAAATGTCTTTTTATTTAATAAGTTTTTTAAGAGTTAGATAAAACAGGTCTATTTATGGAGGCTAAGAAGATATATGTTGACAAATGAGAATTTTGAGAAATTGTCTGTGTACAAACACTGACTTGGCATTGTTCTAACCAGTAGCTCTAAGGGACTTCAAATTGAACTACTAACCCTGACACTAACCTGCTGACACTTCAGAGCAATATGCTCAAGCACTTGACAATGTTCTAACCAACTTCAAAGTGAACTCCTAACCCAGTCACTATTGACCTGCACTAATTAGTACAATTATGACTTCATAACAATACCTCCAGTAGTGGCTTCTTATTTGCAGAGCTTGTGCCTTTAACTGGCATGTGCATTTGTAATGTCTTTTTGACATTTGGAGTCAAGTTTTTAATTATCTCTATTTGCAAAGGTATTCTGGGGTGACAGGAGTTGATAATTGCGTAAATCAGATACACAAAAGCAAATAGAAACATTTCCAAGTCTGTCCCACTTACAAAGAAGTCAAAACTTAACAACTTGATACACTAATTACAAGGGCTAACAAAATGCAAGTTGTTATTATTGTTCATTTCAAGTAACCAGCCAGCTCCAAGTCTTATCAATTTTTTTTTGTTTTTTGTTTTTTACTTTATACTGGATATTGTCTGAGCTGTATTGTCAACAAAGAGAGGGTTTGTCAAAATTTAATTCGTTTTCAAAATTATTTTATTAAATTCATAATCTGTTTTGAATGGCAATTAAAACATTATCAAATATACTGAATAAAAGTCATAAAACAAATTATAATAAGTAATGATATGCGTTAGGAGAAATGGAATGTATAAAAGTATAATATTGATCCTGAAATTGAAATAACCCAAAAAACCCAAAAAGCCCAATAAAACCCGGGTTTTTTCAAAAAACCCGGGTGGGTTGGGTTTTTTTTTTTAAAAAACGGTTTTTTTCCAACCCTGGTCAAAACTCAACAACAACAACTTTACCTTGACATTAAATTTTGATGTATTTATACAAGGCTGAATGCTAGCTAGTGCCCTGGTGTCCTGGGCACATAAATTCTAAGTCAGGGCACTTGATATCTTAGACTCTTGTGCCCTAATGGGCACACCATAAAAAAAGTACCAGTTATTATATTTTAGCTAAACTCGACCATCATATCCACAATGTTGTATTTCCTATGGTGAAACATACAATGTATAAATGAAATTTTCGTGTTGATCTGATTGTTGAATATTTTTTGTTTGTATTTTTTTAATTTTGCCATCTGCGGTTTAGCTAAAAAATTTCAGGGCACATAAAAATGAGATCAGGGCACATGGATTTGGACCAAAAAAGTTAGTGTTAAGCCCTGTTATAGAAGGAAATAAGCAGCATAGTGTTAATATTTTATTTCTATTCATGAGAACGAATATTTACCCACCCAACATGCATTATCAGGGTATGAAATGGCGACTAGCAGCTCACCATAGGCCCCCAGAAAATATTGCATGCTCCTAGAAATTAAACTGTGGTCGCCAAATGCTACTTTGCGAAAACAGCTTTACTTTTAGTACTGCTTGCGAGCTGTGTCATCAATATTGCTCTACTGTTACTATTGCCAACTTCTCCCCACTCTGTAGACTAATGTCAGCACTAATTAATATTTTTTTCTTATGTGAATAGTAATAATACATTGTACTGGGTATGTCATGAGTATCAGTTACTGACATATTAATGACATATCTATTTAAAACCCCAGATTTTTCAATGCAAGGGGCCATGCTAAAATTAAAAAAAAAATAAAAAATAAATAAATCTAATAAACTAACATTAAGTGACATCATCTTCAACTACATAGACTGCATGCAAAGTGATCGAAAATATTGTATGTTATGCATTTAATGTAGTTAATGAAGTGGCCCCTTGTGTTCAGAATTGGCTCACAGATATTCAGTTAGGAGCCAAATGCACCTTCACTCAAATCCTGATTTTGTGCCCTGATTATCTGCTTCAAATTTGAGCTCTGAAATACTCTTATTTGCGTAAGCAAAACCATGGCTTGTCGTCAGGGTTCCCACGCTCCCCGGGATTTCGGGAATAGGCATGAATTTGAAAAATGTCCGGGAAGGGCTTGAATTCGGCGGGAATATGGCAATCGTACGGGAAAAGGCATGAAAATTATTAAAAATTTAATTTCTAAATATTTGTCGGACGAAATTACTAGTAGTATCGCTCGCATGGGCACGGCCATATTTGTTTACATTCAGTGCGTCACCAACGGCTGGTTCACGCCGGTAGCACGGGAAAAATGTGTCTGCGCGCTTCTTGTTTGCGTTGTGATAAATGCATGATGCGTCGGGCACTAGTATGTACCCACTCCCAACATGGCGACTGGTAAGGAAACTGATGTCAATATATTGAAATTTCTTATTATACGCTTAAGATGTTAAAGTAACACTAAAATAATATTTAAGTATGTACGATCATTCTTAATGAGGCTTTACATAAAGTTAACGAACTTTCATCCCAATGAAACTGCTTCCAAATGCCATTTGAAGGATTTATGGAATGATACAATGACCTAACATGTCATGGGTTAAAATCACATACGCTTGTCTAATTGGTTATATTTCTTAAAATTGAGTACCGTGATATCTAGATTTTTTCCAAAGATTTTTTTTTTCCACCACAGCGTATTTTACAATACATGGGGGGGAAGGGGTGTTGCGGTATATAATTGCCCTTACTATTGCTTATTATAAGTAGAAAAATGCGCTTTGAAGGTGAATGGGCCCGTAGGGCTCCCCCTCCAATGCAAAGCTAGATTGAACACTGGCTAACAGGTGCGTTGGCGTGGACAAAGCTGAATTGATGGGAAGTGGGTTTGACGTGGCATGATTTTACTAGATTCTAGTTAGATTCTGAACATATGCGTTGACGTGGACAGCTCTGAATGGTTGGATGGTACTGACGTGGCCTCCATACAGCCAGAATGATGGAAGACATTTTGATAAATTCATTTTGAAAAACTATCGCGCTTGGTCAGGACCTGCTGATAATCGGCAGGACTGGTAGATTTTCCAACCAGCCAGTCCTGATTACCGGTATCTTTGTCATACTTAAGTCTATCCCTGCACTCCCCCCACACACACACACACACGCCTGTATCTTCCTTGCTGGACTTTTTTAAAGATTTTATATGATTTTTCATTTTGGGCTATTTCTGTTCACAACAATCACTGGTTCATATGAAAAGACATGCATCAATATTTAAAGCATCGATAATAAACAAAAATGAATAAAAAAAATCATCAGGGAAAACTTGGAAAAATCCTGGAAAAAGGCTTGATTTTTATCTGGCAGAAAGAGTGGGAACCCTGTGTCATGCATCGTTGGAAACCTTGAGAAACCAGCTTTGCATTGAGACCGAATCACAAATAAGGCGTTTGGCAAACTACACAATAAATCTTTGTGTCGGATATTTATTATTTCTATCGAAACGACTGATGTCTTTGCGACCACTGCCGGATGATGGAGTGGTGGCTGTCAAAAGTCCACGCCGATGAAGAAATCAAAGTTTGAACACGTTTTTGGTCAGTAATATTGTAAGTAAAAATATATTATTATGAAATACGGATGGTTTATGGTGTTTTGTGTGTATCCTCAATAAAACGTCGCCATAAATAAAATTACTACTGTTATTACAACATTTAAAATCGTGATTCTGTATGTATCCTTATTTATAATGGTGAAAATAAGAAACTAGACCATCTCGTGAATGTATACTGTAAATATGAACAAATTCTGATAAAAACACTAGAGCTACTAAGGGTTATATTTCACTCTCTACAAGGAAACCTCCGACGGTGAATAACTTGTGATGTGAAAAATCGTAGCGGCAGCGGGCTGCAAAACCGTGATTATTTCACTGACAAAAAAAGGGTTAATTGTGACCATTTATATAAGGAAAATGTATCTTAGATATCTTTGTGGGCATAAAAAAGTAGCTTGTTTAATCCTTAAAGATGATTTCTAATTAACTAGTAGCTCAACATTGACAAAGCTATAGACATTTGGATGTTTCAATTACGGTGATTGGCGCACGCCGGCAGTATGCTGGTAACTTATTTAGTGCAAGAAAAACGTGTGTGCACACGGATAATTTTGTGTTGCAATAAATAAATGAAGAGTCGGGTGCTAACCACGGTACTATTCCGGCCTCGTGAACAAACCAGCAGGTGCTTGTCTATTGCCGTTAGTTTCCTGTATTATCCTTCTTATTTACGATATGAAATCAAGATATATGTAGAAAGTAATTGTGAACTTTATTTACAATTGACTGTAAATCATTTCCTACCATATACTCCAAGGATTGAATAAAAATGTAGGAGTTGCTATCGTATAATAAGGTTAATTACACCAGTGATTATGATTTCCTTTCAAGATCATAAGACCACAATGGATAGAACTGTGAAAGTATTATGCTAATTTCTCCCCACTGAATGCTACTATTAGGTTATCATATATTGTGGATAATCTACAAAGATACTCATTTCTGTCCATACCAATAAATATGTATATGATTGGTAATTTGATGAAAATATAGATTGCCTGTCAGCCGGGCCTGTCAGCATGATCATAAATTGTCATAGTAATATTGTACATAGACCATGGACACTGTTGTGTGTGTAGAAACAGTACATTTATTATATGATTATCTAAACTTTATATCATGAGGATCCTGCACCTTTGTAAATTGCACCAAACTAACTCAACATTAACAAAATAATAAATAGCGAATAAGATGAGTCAGAGGTCAGGGAAAAGCCAGGGAAATTTGAGGTCCGATAAAAGTGGGAACCCTGATTTTAATCAATAAATTAGTATTAATGCATTGAGTGTAAGATTTTCAATATTCAAAGACGGTTATTGAAGCTCCTTTATTTTTCCAGTGATCCACCGTTGGAAGAAGAGGAAGTTCCGACTGGGGAATGGTTGTGTCACAGATGCAAAATGAGGCCGAAAACAGAAGTAAATTAATTTGCATTTTGCTATATATGTGGGAATTTTTCTTTTTAATTTTTGGTCCATTATATACTATTATATATTGTACTTTGGTGTAGATTTAATGTATGTGTATAATTATTCACTTAATTTTGGCCAAATGTAGTTTTATCTCAAAGTAAAATTTAACCAGTGTATGTTGTCATTATGTTGTTTACCATAATATTTCTATTCTCATAAATGATATTGTACAAGTTAAACCATGTCAAGAAAGCCATTGGATGATTTACTTAAGACTTTCTTAGATGTTTCAATGGCAGACAAGACACTGGACATATAGATCAGATTTCCTACATGTGTGTTGTTGTGGTTGGCAAAAATCATCATTCTGTGTGCATATCTGCTCACATGTATTATGGTATGTTGGGTTTACACGCAAGGTTTTGATTTTACCCTAGGATGATGATGCCGCTTCCACCTGTAGTTCTAAAAGCAGACAAAGTGAAAACACAGAGAAGACTTCATCGAAAAAGGGTTCTAGACGTCAATCTAGGGATTCAGAAATTTTGGAAACATTTGATTGGACTCCAATGGAAAATCCAGATATCCCAATCAACCCGTTACAAATGCTTGTAAAGGTATAAGTTTGGTTTGTGATGATATTGTTTATCACCGTCGGGAAATAAATAGACAAGATCAATCATGAAGGTTAATTGCTGATGTAAGAAGCAAATAAATAAATCTGCTGAAATATTTTCTCAGCAAAAGTCATATAATGTAGAAAGTTGTACATAATTTATTAATGTTTTATTTGTATATATTGAGGGATGATTGGTTTGTTGACAGGCAGCGGGAATGATGAATCCAAAGCAGTTCGAAATACCGAAGGATACCAAATGTCATATTCAACTTCCGGGTATGTCAATGCTCAGCTACTCGCTAATTCGTTTAAACATTATTTACTTAAAAAAGATGAATTTGGATATGACATGGCAAAAAAGCAACACAAGTCTTCTAATGTGCTGACAGCAAGTTCATGGAGTAACATTTTCTATCATGACTATAAAATGGTAATAGATATCAAAATAAAAATTATAGGAATGAAACGCTTCTTTTTTTGCCACATCTATATTGCAACTTTTGTTTTTCTAAATGGTTTACATGATAGTGAACACTTACATGAAAATGACATTTTGGAGATAGAGTCAGACATTTTGAACATTCCTAATTTGGGGATTATGTCCCATGATCAGAACAGCAAAGTTTGTATATATTTCTGATTGCACACACATTGCTTTATCACTTGAGTGGCTAGTATTGCTGTTCTAATCACAGGACATAATCCCCAATTTAGGCTTGTTTAATATGTCAGACTCTGTCTCACGGAGACTGAAAAAATGTCATTTTCATGTAAGTGTTCACAATTATATAAACCAATCAGAAGAATAAAAATTGCAGTGTGTATGTGGCCAAAAAAGGTGTGTTTCATTCCTATAATTTTCATTTTAATATTCATTACCATTTTTTAGTTATGATAAAAAATGTTACTCCATGAACTTGCTGTCAGCACATTAGATCTGTACGTGTTCATTACAATCAATGATGTCACAATAAACGGAAAAGAAAAGGAATGATTAAAGCGGAATGATAATTTAGAATACTTTCTCTTAACTATTTACCAACCTTTGTGAGAACTTCAAATTTGTAAGTAGCATGTCTAAGTAGTGATGTATATTTTACTGCTTGTTCTAGGTTCTAGCAAAAGAAAATTGCCTCAAAAAGAATCAAAGAACAGTAAGAAGTTTGCTCCACATGAGATGGAAAACGGCATGGTTCCATTACCAGCCAAACTCTGCTTTGTTTGCTCTAAGTAATAGTATTTCTACACTTTCAAATGTTCATTTTGTCATTATTATTGTTAAAAATTATTCACCTGTGTAGAACATGGTGTCTGGATAGCCTCTTTTTAACCCTCTCGACGCCAGACGTAAATTCACTGTGATACCCCCTCAGTGCCAGACACGCATTTTGCGTGACGTGTTATTCACAGTGGGGGGCTTCAATTGTCATAATTGAAATATGATCCTTTGTAGCTCTTACGTTTTTCATCAGAACATTTTCACATTTACAGTACACATTCAGGAGACAGTCTAGTTTCTTATTTTCACCATTATAAATAAAGATACATGCAGCATCAAGTTCAATTTTGACTATTTCGAGAGGTATCCGATTCATTTGACAGCTAGTGGACCAAATTTGAAGGCCGTAAAATCGGTAGTTATTTTAAGTGCAGCGACGTTTTATCCAGGATACACACGATAAACAACATAAACCATCCATATTTCATAAAAAAATATTTTTACTTACAATATTCCGGACCAAAAACGTGGTCAAACTTTCATTTCTTCACTTGTGAACTTTGACAGGCATCACACTTGATCATCCGACAAAAACATCATCCGTTTTGATAGAAATACTAGACATTCGACGTCCACACTTATTGGGGAGTTTCCCAAACGCTTTATTTGTGATCCGGTATCCAAGATACAATAAGATGAGGCATGGATGACGAATAATATGATAATTCTTCTTCAAATATTTCTATTTTGTCACTCTTACCGATTTGGGCCGATTTCCGGGATATCAGCCTTGCGCAGCGTGCGGCGCTGCAATAGATTCGTAAGAGCGCTCTTGATAAAGGCTTATTGCATCATTTAGCAGTTGTCAAAATTGTTATGCTGGCGATTGAACCTAAGAATACCGCTTTCAAGGCTGAAAATTCGATGTCGTGATATGACCTTGAAGTCTAGTTTCACATTTCATGTTGGATCTCAATGCAAAGCTGGTTATTCAAGGATTCCAGTGATATATGACAAGCGATGGTTTTGCCTACGAAAATAAGAGTATTTCAGGGCTCAAAATTGCAGCACATAATGTGTGTTGGGCTAGTAAATATTCGTTCTCACAAATAGAATTAAGATATTAACACTATGCTGCTTGTTTCCTTCTAAAGTTGTTGTTGTTGACACACAGGAATTTGAGACTAGAACCACGAGTATTTGTTTCCGAAAATGGCAGACAAAATCAAACAGTTTTTTTTCTGAAATAAGGCTCCTACAGGAGCCCACGGCACTGAAGGGGGTATTTACATTGGGCTCCTGTAGGAGCCCACGGCATCCAAAGGGTTAAAAGTCTTAAAATATGTCTCACTTTGTTTGGGGGAAAATGATAGCTATTTTTTACCAAAAGAAGTCTTATAAAGGTATTCATTTCTTCTTGGACATACTTTTTCATAATTATCCAATTTCCTGCATATATGGTTTCTACTATTGTGAAATATCAAACATGGCAAACGCTTGCATACTGGCAGTAAATAAGTTTTTTTTTTCTGAAAGGTGTTATTTTTGCTTCCAAGAAAGGTCTTTAAGGTAGACTTTGTTCATTCATTAAAAAGTTCAATTATGGTTATAATGTCTTTTCAGGAGCTGTAGAAAAAATCCCTTATTACAGTGCGATTTTTGTCCGCTGCTGTTTCACCTGGACTGTTTGGACCCGCCTCTGGCAGTGATGCCGACTGTGCGGTGGATGTGTCCCAATCACTGCGAGCACATGCTGGTGGGTAGCTTAACATAATGTCTAGCAGATATTTTTTTATTTATTTGACACATGAAATCCTAAAACTTTTTGATGACTAGGATTGAATCTATAAAAGACATTTGTAAATTTATTATTTTCATCTCTCACAACACAAAATTTACTAACCGTTTGACAGTTTCGTCTGCAGAAGCAAAAACATTCAAAAACATTACTGTGCATGTCAATCATGACCTGACATGCGCAGTAGCGTTTTTGAAAATGTCTGCAGAAGCAGATGAAACTGTTGTCAAACGGTTAGTAAATTTGTGTTGTGAGAGATGAAAATAATAAATTAACATAATCACCAACATGATGAACTCATTCAAGGATAAAAGACACTGGTATTGATATTTTTTAACTAATAAGTTATCACAGTCAGCAACAGGTTTTTTAAAAGAGCCTAGATCTTTCTTTACATAAAAAAAAATCATACAACTGCCAACATAAAATTGGGACATGCTACAATCTCTATTGAGCTTAAACAAGATAGTGTCTTGTAAGGGAATCAGACCAGTGAGTAATTCAGAAGTGCTCTTATTTATGATTATGTGCGTACAAATTTTATCTAAAGGTTTTATGATCTCAAGATAAATGTGTGAAACAATATGTTCATGTCATTTACCTTTTCTCTTTAAACTATCTGGTGTACACCGTATTTGATTTTTAGTAGATTAGGGTTTATTTCGTTTTGGTTGTGGTGTTTTTTTTGTTTTGTTTTTTTTTTGCATTTGTAGATTAGAATACTATTGCTTTGGCGGTGGAAAAAAATGGCTCATAAATGCTTAAGTTCAATTCCTTCTAATTGTTTATGTTACTTTTAGGATGAAAAGCTGTTAAAATCCGTAAAGTTGACCGAGCGTGTGAAGTTGTGGGATAAATACACAGGGCCAGTGAACCAGCACGCCGTCAAGGTCGCTTTCCTCAACAAAATCCACAGACTCAATCCGCCCTTCAAGCACAAAGTCAAACACAAGCGGAAAATGACAATACAGGTAAACAATATTTGCAATGATGGAATTCATTTTACTTGTTTATTGGAATATTAGGTAGCACTTCATATAATTATCTTATTTGGCCTGAAGATCTATCCATTGCATGAAAAATAGTCGCAAAACAAAGTATCAATTATATCTATATGAAGGTGTTTTAATCTCTACATCTGTGGAAGGTTTAAAATTGCTAGTCTGGTATGCAGGTATTTACTGATATTATTCATAAAATTGAACGTTGTTAATTGTTATTTTCTAGGTTCCCGAGGCCATTAAAGCGCAGTATTTGTTACCACCGCCACTGTTGCCAGCTGGAAAGCAGGAGACACTAACTAGTCCCAGAAACCCTCAAACTGAAGAGGAGGAAGAGGTTACTTAATGCATATTTTTATTGCAAATGTTAGGTATCTCAAAACATTACTGTGAGATATATCCATATCTGTGACACAGTTAAACACACTTACTTTGTACTTTATATTCAATTATCTAAACCAGCTCAAATATTTTCGCCCCTTGTGTCAATTATCTGATGTAGCTTTAAGATAGTAGAGAAGTGATTGAAGTAGATTCTTTGGATTTCTTTGATTGAATTTTAAACACTGATTGTTGAATAAATCTAGACATATTACCTTCTTTCGGTCAAGTTTTGAATATTCCACTTTTTAGGGGGTCTAATATTTGATATCGCCCACTAAAACTTTTCATATCAGAATTTCACTATGTACTATTCAAATGTGGCATGAAAAAAAATACACATCAGATTTCACACATTAATTGATATTATGATTTACATTCCTGATATAAAATAAATATTATTTTATGACATATATAAGTAATATTGGAATAAATATCGCGATACACTGTGTAGATATTCTTCGATTATGTCATACATCTAATGTTTCCACTTCTTTTTTTTTTTTTTTTTTGGGGGGGTGTCAAGGAAAAAGAGAACACTCTTCCACTTTTGAGGAGCGTGACAAAATGTACATTCTCCCTAATAGGTAATGAGAAAATTGTGCGTTGTTCAGTCTTCTGCTGTTTAGGATATTCACAGTGTTTAAAATCTAATGGAGAAGTGTTTAGTAGAACATCACCGGTTTATATTTTCCTTATGTTTTTATGTTTGTTTCGCTTGTTTAGTGGCTGAGCTCGATTGTAGCGTTGAACGCCAGCATCGCTCGTCACATGTCTCAGCGTGCAAAGCAAAAAGATCATGCGGAGGCGACAAAAACGGAAAAGTTTGCTGCAACAACCACAGCGGAAAAAAACGGCTCTTGGGGCAGCAAACCCACTGCTTCTGTTGCTCCAGTCTTGAAACAAGATGCACAGGAAGATGCCGAAAATACGGTAAATTTATTGTAATGAACAGAACCAAATTTCTTTTGTTTCTTTCACTAATTTATGAAGTTAATTTTTAGGAAGAAATTAGAAATACAATTTTTATTTATTGTCAGTTTAGTTGGCCACAATTTTTTATGCGGCTTAAGATATTTGACTTGAATTGACTTTGGGACATTTAGGTGTTCCTCTGAATATAAAATGACTAACAGGACGAACTTTTTACAAAATTGCTATTTTAAAATTTTCATTTTTATCACAGTTATTACATTTTAATCTTCACAATGTGAAATAAGGTAAAATGACATGCTTTAAAGTGTAGATATTTTTAATTTTATTATAAAAGCACAATGTATGTTTAATACTGCTATCTTAAAGTATATTCTAAGCTCGAAGCATGATGTTTGAAAATAACTTCAACTATGTTTAGGTTAAAAGCTCAGAATCTTCAGATCTAGTGTCTGAAAAACCAGACATTAATGTGAAAGATGAGGCAATGGATACATCAGATCCAGAGCACGAAGAAGGAAAAGTCTGCGGGAATAATGAATCTCAAACAGACTGCAAGACTGATGACCCGTTGAAAATCCTGAAGCATTCAATATCGGGTATTTTGCAGATTTTCTCTTCTTTAAAACTGGTTAATGAAACTGGATTGATATTTGCTTAAAAGTAAAAATTTGTCTAATATCCCAACAAGCTTTTGCAAAACAGATTTTTCATTGCTAGATACCACAGGTGATTTTTCATGGTGTTACTAGTCTACAATCTACACCACACTGCACATAATGTCTTCACAATCGCGCCAGAAAATTATGAATGTTTGATCATAACAATAATAAAATACTTTTTTAGGTGAAAGTTCATTAGATATTCCTGCTTCCACAAATAATACATCAAGCTCCTCACAGTTAACTATTGCTGGCTATCCAGGTATAAGTTATTCTTTAGTAGCTGATAATGTTATTTTGTGTTTTTCACAAGTTCAAATATAAATTTTATGACATACAAGACATACAAGAGTTATATTTTACCATACAATACAATATGAAGTTATGTAGCGCAAATTCCACTAAGTGTTCATGTGTGCTTGTCGGGTTCATAAATGGTGCTTTAATTGGGATTTTAAAATGGCAAGAATACAAGCATTTGTTTCAGAACTTTCCACTGTAAAATTTATAGTATGCGACTTATTCTGCAGACGTAGACCTTAGTCAGTTAGATCCGCAGTTGATCTACGCTTTGGCGCACCAACGATTACAACAGCTTCTTCCTGCAAAATCAACCCCGCTATCAGCACTTGAAAAGAATGAAGATGAAAAACGTAAGATATAACGTGTGTCTACCTTCTATAGAATTGGCCTTCATTATATAAAAGTAATAGATTGTTAGCTTGTTGTTTATTTATTTATAAGAGTCCTTATTTTTTTATCATTGCTGTACTTTATTCTTTCAATATTTTTAAATTATACATCTTTTGAACTGCCAAGTTGCGTGGAAGAGACAGTTGCGTTGCAAACTTGCCAGCCATTCTACACCTTCAAGTTGAGAATTAATTCTGGCCTTTCTAGAATAATGTAAGATTAGATGATATATATATATATATATATATATATATATATATATATATATATATATATATATATATATATATATATATATATATATATATATATAAATATATTAGATATATATATATATATATATATATATATATATATATATATATATATATATATATATATATTTATATGGTATATATATATATGTATATATGTATATATGTATATGTATATATTATACATTTGTGTCTGTTTTTGATGCGGTTTTAGTGTCTGATGTTCGAGCGCGAGCACTCATGTGTCCTCTTAGTGGCAAAGGCAGCGCAGTGTCCATGTGCTACAGAACATTGAACATTGGTACAGGTCAGTCACCCAGACTGGAATGTTATACATCCATTTTTATTTCTGTTCTTCAATTGATTACCATGCATAGTTGAGTATTCAATCACTTAAAATTACAAAATTGACTTGTTGTCTAATGCTACTGTCTTTATTTGTGTATAAATATTTTCTTGTTGCGCTTCAGGCACAGATATGAACGTCTGCCTCAGCAAATTTGGCCACTGTAATTATGTTTCTGCAAAACATGCAAGCATCTTTTATGATGAGGTGTGTACTTGAAGATGTTTTTCAGAAGTAAGAATTTAATTTGCATTGCAATTGCTATGTTAGTTACAGGATGTCTTAAAATTGTCTTGTTTTCTGTCTTTAGGCGAGTCGTCAATACGAGCTGCTCAATTATAGTGAGCATGGAACCACCGTAGACAATGTGTTATATTCTTGTGACTTCTCCGACAAACCAACATCTACACCTCAGGCAACAAGTGTCATTGCCGATGTTCGAAAACTAATTGGAGGCAAAGGGCGGCGGAAAAAAGAAATCAAAGTGGAGCCGTTACCCGAGAGAGACTGGGAGTCACGAGTTGTAATGGGAGCTGGAAAGAATCGGGTATGTCTTTTTCTCCAAGCTTTTTCAACAACTTCTTGCCCACTTGAATAGTTTAGTTTCAAACTAGTATCGTTGAATATTTATTTGTAGGACATTTAGTGCAATTTGGATAATTCAGTTGAATCAGTTCTATAAGTTTGTTGTTGAGGGTGGCCACAGTCTCTTGAAATCAGATAGATCAAGGAATTTTACACAAGGTTTATATTTTTTATCAACCATCTAATTCAAATTGTATCGAAAATTCCTCCTTATTTTCCTATGGTAATTCAATCCTCATTCTTACTCTTAAATATTTTCAATTGTTGCGTCTTGTAAAATTTTCATGGTAGACACGCTCACCTGCAAACAGACACATCACTAAATTACGTAGGTAAAAATTTAAAAATTCGTGTCAGTTTGCCGGTGCACACATCTAAATAATTTATGTTGATTGACTTGTGAAATCTACACTTGATAGTCAGGGAAAATTCAGGCAATTTTAATTTTTCAATGGTGTATTGTCTAACATGTACCGGTAATTCAAAATTTCAATGCTCTTATTAAATACATGTACTCTTTTTAGATGGGAAAATGGTGTAACTGTAAAACTTCTAGTTCATCGTTGATTGGTGGATCTGGTGCAGGTTGGGAGGGGACGGCGTTACTACACCATGGGTCATACATCAAACTAGGATGTCTGCAATTCGTATTTAGGTTTGTTGATTTAAAGATATGAATAGGTAAATAAATTAACTTATTGTGCTGACACTAATTTTATTCCACTACTTTTTGGCTTGTAACAATTTTTTCCCTTTGACACTTATTCTATAGATTATTGGAAATGATCCACACTAAAATGCCGAACCCATAATCAAGAAAGATAGACTTCCTAAGGGAACCGGTGCCTGGTTCACTTCCTAAGGGAACCGGTGCCTGGTTCTAATAAACATAGCTGTTCTAATTATTGTCCACATGGCTCTTACCAACATGGCTATTTTACAAAGTTAAAAGTCTGAAAATGTTAAAATTTTCTGTAAGTGTGCAGTTATGAAAAAAAAAAAAAAAAAAAAAAAAAAAAAAATGATGTCAAAATGTATATATTTGCAAATTTAAAGATAGGAAATGATGATATTTCTGTAAGTGAACATATTTTTCG
Organism: Streblospio benedicti; assembly: GCA_019095985.1. NCBI lineage: Eukaryota > Metazoa > Annelida > Polychaeta > Spionida > Spionidae > Streblospio > Streblospio benedicti. Next base: position 45,040,921 of record CM032660.1, read on the forward strand.
AGGTTACTTTAATAGAAGCATAAAACATCTTGTGTAGGTGCGGCATTTTACTTTTAATCATTTCCAATAATTTTTAGAATAAGTATCCTAGGAAAAAAAAATATCTGGCAAAAAGTAGTTGAATAAAATTGGTGTCAGCACAATAGATCAGGAATCACACAATTTGGCTGTGCACACAATTCGTGTCAGACTCCTAGCACAGTCACTCTTTCGAGTGCTTTAACGTCGCTCCACAAACACAGTTAGTCTCTTCTGCAGCCGCTCGCTGACTTTTGGTGCAAGGCACTCGAGCACTGAGAGAGTGACTGCTAGGAGTTGACACACGAATTGTGTGCACAACCGAATTGTGCAGTTCCCAGTACAATATGCTTTTTTTCAAATGTTTTGAACTGAATATTTTTTTTCATTCGTCTGAAGTTTTGTTTGATTTCAAGGTAATACAATCTGTACAGCATGTTTTGCACTAGATTCGTACTCTGCATGCTTCAATGAATTAGCTTTTGTCAGCTTTTAAAACTATCAATAAACATTTTTTTTATTAAAAATGTAAATTGTTGTCTTTGAAATGACAGTTAAACACCTAATATTCATCATACTAATTAATGTGTGTGTGTTTCAGATTTGTTACTTCATCAGAATAGCAGTTTTTTTATAAATATTTTTTCAGCATTGTGGAACATGCTACAAGAGACCCTACCACTGCTTTGATCCCATCAATCAAGAAAGAACCCGGTGTGACACCCACCAGTGTCTCGCAAACAAATGTTGGCGCTGGAACGTCGTTATTGAAAGCACATCTTCGATCTCCTTTGACTGTTTAGCTGTGCAATTGATAGGACTGAAATTTGTCATGCATTTGACAAATTATGGAATAATGTTCACTGTCATTATAATCAAACTATAATTTATATTGGTAGATTTTAGTGTACTTTAACTTGTGGGAACAATGTGCATTTATCTTCATCTATAATGCCGCAAGTTATTTTTCACCAAAATATTCTACACCATTTTTGTTATATGTTGCATGTTCATTTGTTTAAGTTTTCATTCATACTTTTGTGTTAAGCCATTTTTATTGAGTAATTTATATTTGAAAATGTTAAAATCTAGATATTTGTACATCATGTTGGTCATATAGTATAATATAATAAGAATATTTATTTAAAAATTTGGTTTCCTAATTTTACTGTTATACATATAGGTTAAAAGAGGTCAAATGCAGTGAGTTATTGCATCTTTTTATGACCATAAAAGCGGAAAATGGAACATGTATGGGAGACATGTTCCTGGAAGTAAATTTAGTGTCAAATAGAATGAAACTTTGTTTTCGAAGCTTTAATAAAGTATTTCGAATGCAATTTATAGATGAACTTAAAAGTGTTGTTTTCTTTTTCTTCAATATCTGTAATATGAGCAACTCCCAAGTGAGGTGAATCACTTCAGACAGGGTATGACCTTGTGACTTCACTTGGTTACTACCCTAGAGCATTGATGCACCTGAACAAAGCTTTAGTTATGGAAGTCTGGTGATTTCACGGCTGAAGTTATGCCTCAAAGATCTACTTCGTAAATTTTATTCTGAATAAACGCAAAGTTTGCACCATATCGGCCTTTCGTAATAAGGAGGGAATTGATGCTAATCTAATACTGTTTCAGTAGTAAGCATGCACCAGATCTTAATAGGACACCACTTCATGTAGCGCATCAAATCACCTCTGAACATATCCGCGTGATAAACCATTTTCATTTGACTGTACAAAAAGACTTGGTTTTATTTTTACGGGCCTGTAAACATAGAATTTGGTTTATATTTGCGGTTGTGTATAAATAGCCAGTTTTTATTTATGACATCTCCCCGTGAAATTTAGTACAATGCAGCTATATCTCTTAACAAACCTGTTTTCCAAAAATTTTATTACCAGTCTATTAATAATAAAAAAAAAATAATGCTTGAAAGTAGCCTTGTCACTACAATATCTAAAATACATATTCATTCCTTTTGACTTAATATATTTGAGTACATTGTGTTTCATTTAGAGCCACCTGTGGAGGAAAAATGGATCTAGTTAAAGGTGAAGGACGCACACGTTGAATGTATACTTCCTGTCATGATGATTTCTAAACACAGCCCTATTTTGGGCATATTTTTATCGTTTTTGTTGATATATATAGGTGTAAATGCTTCCCCAAACAAAAAGATTTCACCACACAGTCTCGACACAAGCAGTTATATTCACTATGATGCCTTAACCAACATGTTACATGAATTTCAGAGTGCTAATCCTAATATTGTCAAACTTCATGAAGTTGGATATACTCAGAGCTCATCAAATAGAACTCTATGGGCTATTCAAATTACTGACAATGTTGACCGAATCGAACCAGGTGAACCAATGTTTAAATATGTAGCCAACATGCACGGTAATGAAGCTGTGGGTAGACAAATACTTATATATTTGACTAAATACCTACTGGATAACTATCAGAAAGATGATAGAATCACAAATATTATTGATTCAACAAATATATTTATTATGCCATCAATGAACCCTGATGGATTTGAAAATGCGGAGGAGGGTGATTGCAATGGTGTTGTAGGACGGGGTAATGCAAATAACGTTGACTTGAACAGAAATTTTCCAGATCAGTTCAGAGACCCGGATGATAGTGATATTGATCCAATTCAAGCTGAAACGGAAGCAATGATTAATTGGATAACTAGTAACAAGTTTGTTCTGTCTGCAAATCTTCATGGAGGTAGTTTAGTAGCCAGTTATCCTTTTGATGATTCTGCAAAACATCAGCGAGAACATTTTCATAGTGCCGCACCTGACGAAGAAGAATTCAAACATCTTGCTCATGTTTATGCAAATGCTCATAAAACGATGCACATTTCTAACCCAAATCAGTGTCCTGATGACGTTTTTCCGGAAGGTATAACAAATGGTGCTGAATGGTATGATGTACCAGGTAGGTGTCACATATCATTGTTAAGTTCATGCCTTAATCCAACTATGAAAAGAAATAATCTCTAATGTAAGCTTTTTAACACTTTCACAATGGAACTCATGATATTTCTATAACTGCAAACTTGTAATTTGTATTATGAAATTAATTATTCATAAACCTACGCCCTCACTACTTTAGTTTCAATATTTTTTTATGTCCCGTGTTCTGTTGTACTGATTGGCCACATGTTCAGTGTATGAATTATGCTCAATTTACCATAGCAACTCTTCAGGAAAGAATTATTTTGTTGATCAAATAAGAATTATATCTAGACTACAATAATTGTCAATTTTATTTATCAACAGGTGGCATGCAAGATTTCAACTATCTTCATAGCAATTGCTTTGAAATAACACTTGAATTATCATGCTGTAAATATCCAAAACCATCAGAATTGTCTAAAGAATGGGAGAATAATAAAGAGGCACTGTTGGCGTATATTGAAGAGGTATACTTGATGTGTTTCTTTATTAACTTTGAATATTTTATAGTACCGGTATACCGGTATAGTAAATACACATTCTAATAAAATTGAGTATGTTCACAATTTAAGACCATTCCAATGTTGGATTATATATCTTTTCTTCAGACCAAAACATCGTGAATTCTAGTAGTTTATGTTTAATCACTTTAATTAAGGTACATAAAGGCGTAAAAGGCTTTGTCCTAGATTCTAATGGCTCTGGATTACATGAAGCCATTGTGGAAGTTGAAGGTGTGAAGAAAAACATAACCACAGCGGGCTTTGGAGACTATTGGAGACTTCTTGTACCTGGAGATTATAACTTGATTGCTTATGCTGATGGGTAAAATTTACAAAATATCTCATAACTTTTTTTTTTTTAGAGTCTGATTTTTAAGTCTTATTTTGTGGCTATTGCATGTAAGACACTGATTGTTTATGCTTGAAATTCATGAATTATTTTATAATTTATAGTTTAAGGCAATTGTTATTAAATTTTGAATTTAATGATTATTAGATACATGTATTATGCAGAATCTGAGCTCAACATTAAGAATCGAAACTATGATTTTTAATCAGAGTGGACTTTTCAGATATTAATTTTGAGACAAAACTATTTTTAAATCAACTAGCTGGCTAATTGTTAAAAGAAAATATGTGCTGTCCTGTTAATTTGGATGACATATTACTGAAGAATATGGGCTGAGTATTTGTTAACATTTAGCACATGGGCAGTTCTACTGGAGTAGACTTAAAACAGAATTCATAGATTCCATCCACAGTTGATCGCTCCATATATGTCATATACAGGCAATGCAATCACCAGATTTAAAATCTCAGCAATTTTTCTTCCGCTGCTGACGTTGGAATTTTTTGTTATTTTATTGAGAGTGTTCTTTCAATAGAAACCTTGCGCATTTCTTTCATTGATGAAATGAATGCTTGCATGTAAAAGCAATTTATTATCTTATAATAGACACAATAATTTACAATATTTCAGATACGAGTCATCGAGTAGTTCTGTCACTGTTACAGAGGGACCAGCTCAAGTTTTAAATTTTACACTACGAAAAATAGAAAAGTCTGAGTCTGAGGCTACTAGTTTGTCATCTGACACTACTAATCTGAAAATAGAAACAACGACCACTTCATTAACATTAAGCAAAGATAACGAGACAGACATAGATGAAATCAACAATATGACAAATAACACTGCAAGTGAAGGGAACATGTCAACAAATGTTGTCATCACAAGGTATTTCTTTTCTAATTTATTCTAATATTTTTTGCAGCACTAATCTCATTAATTCACACATTTATGATGGTGAGTTAGCAAGAATTTTTTGTGTAGTCTATTATCACGGTTGCTACTTGTATTTAAAAGTCAGGGATAAATTGATTTTGCTTCAAAGCCAGTGATAGATGATGGAATTAAGAAAAGTAATTTTGGATTGCTTCAAAGAACATCTGAAATACCTCTAGAATGGAGCTAATTGTTAATAGAAAAAGATTCCTGGGTGGTGGGGACCGTGTTGTACCTAATCATGGATTCTGTTACAGTGGTCTCATCAGGATAAGTAATTTGTGTTTCGTTAGTCAGCAAAAATGAACAATATGATCAAGCATTTGGCAACCTTGATCACTCTTACTGTCAAAGCTTTGAAATGAATACCCGGTATGTAAGCAAGTGGAATTTTTTAGAACTTTATTTCTATCACATATTTTTCAAAGCAGTACACCTTTAACATATTTCCTAATTTCAAATCTTGATTTTTATTGCTTTCCTCTCAAGAAGTAGGAGTCATATTTTGAACGTGTAAATTTACTGAATCAAAAGTAACATAGAGATCTATAAGAATTTTATAAACATTACTAATGTCAAAAATCACATCAATTTAGAATAAGACGTAGCCAGCGAGGGACATGGTATGAATTGCATGAATTTTATCATTCAAATATATGCATGAATATTGTCTTTCATGTGAAATTGTAATTGGTAATTTTCTCTATAATATGGCATCCAATTACATACTGGGGTGTTAAATGGTACTGTATTCAATATTTTGTATTTTGTAGATATTAATTTTTTGATTTTGATTAAAATATTTTACCTGATAGCTTCAAGAAAAAAATTACTTTTCTGACAAAATCTTGAATATAATATGTCTTATTTTATCCAATTTTATGATTCTTGAATTAGATTTAGAATAATTGTTGTGGACGACATGACAATTTAGGTTGCAATTAATTTGCATTCTATTTCATTCAAACATTGATTATTTTCATGCATGTTGTTATATGTATGTTATATGTAGGTTTGTTTCAAAACTCGTTTGGTGTTTATTTAAGGATAATTACAAACAAAAATAAGTGCTTTCACTAGAATTATTAAAGAAAATTGTAATTAGCTATATGGATCTACATAATATATGCATACAGTAAATTGGTGTTTCATTGCACATAATTTGCATTATACCTCTTTTTAAGTGAATGAATACATGTAGTGTCTATTTCTGCATAATTTTTGTCATGAAAAAAGTACCAAAACCAGAACCAAGATTTCCACAACTTAAACATAGTTAAACTTGCATTGATTCAGTTTTAAGAGAGGTGCTGAATAATTGCCCACTCTTCCTTGTACACTGCTAAGGGGTATCCAAATAATAGCAATTTACGGTAACCATATATCATATGGCGGCATTTGTTGTCCTTTGTTCAAGTCTTGTTTGTTGACGATTTATTCATGTTTCTTTGACAGATGTTTTCACAAGAATTTATTAAAATGAAAATTCTAACGAAATTCTAATATTTTAATTCTACTCTCACTGTCATGCCAAGCAAGCTCTTACCACTGTATTGACATAGCTGAAGACATAGCTTCCATTTGACTATATCAAGTGGCTCTTACGAGACTCAAACTCACGACTCCAAGGTTGTGAGACCAGAATTATACCATCATCCCAAGTAGTAGGCTGTTTAAAAGGTTAAACAGACGAACCATGGGGTCGTGAATTCGAGTCCCGTCAGGGCCACTTGATATAGTAAAATGAAAGCTGTGTCTTCAGCTATGTCAATACTGTGGTAGGAGCTTGCTTGGCATGACAGTGAGAGTAGAATTGAATTCACAAGCAAACTTGGGAAAATATATATATGTATAGGGTAAACCAGCCTAATTTCGGCCCCTTCAGTTTTAGGCCGTTTACTGTATTAAACGCTCGTTGTTGTTTCAAATAACGTCATACTATATTAAAATCATCTCATATAGTATCCCATTTGTTCTATACACTATATTTATTGACAATTTTGCTTAGATCACATGTTTACGTCAATAAGTCTCAATGGTAAGTGGTAAGTAATGAAAAGTTAAGCATGGCCATGTATACTAAAATAAGCCGTAAGAATAAGGGCTACAACATGGTGTTGAAGTAACAAAACTATCTCGATTTTGCCCATATTTTTAGTGATTTTGGACAGGACTACTACTACTATGTTGATTTGACTTGAATTTAGCCAGCACAGATACACTGGACTCAGTGTAGGAAGGGGCCGAAAATGGTCACTTATATCACATACACAATTTATGTGGTGACAGTTTTCGGCCATCTGTATTTCTTTAGTGAGTGGTGCATTAAGTATCAATATATAGCTACAAATTGTATGTTTAATAATAAAAAATGTAATTTAACACCGCTTCTTGACTACTGTATTGACTGATTCCGAGTCATGTTCAACTGCTGTTGCATTTCCGGATTAAGTCCCTTCCTGAACAGATAAACATGAATCTCTTCTGGTACACCCCATGCCTTGCCAAGTGCTACGGCCATGGCAATAGTCGGTTATAGTCTCCTTTTTAAGGGTTCCAGTTACGTTTGATTAATGCTGCAGAGTACTGAGACTCTCTACCAGAGATATACAATCTTCGTACCATGGCTCTCACAAGGCAGGTAACGTCCTCTACAACCCCCCCCACACACACACACACACCCTCTGGGATTGCAGTAAGCATTTCAGCAGCGTTCACGAAATAGTTCAGGTAATCATACAAGTCATCTTTCCCATCAAATAGACGCACTTTCTTTTTTCTGTTATCATCACTACTACTGGACTAGGAGCACAGTTTGCTGGTGCTGCATACAGTGTCGGTGCAGAGAAACTAGTTTGGGAAAGAGACTGCAAGTAGGAGTGACCTTTCATAGGTGTATATTCTAGAGAGCACGGTCCAGAAAAATTGCATCCAGCCTTCAATGGCGTAGTGTGCTGGGGTACACCACTTCTGGGATCAGACATAGGCGAAGCAGGAGTAGTGTCCAACACTGTAGAGGGAATTATACCATGAGGGTGAAAGCCTGGCCTGTGTTTGTGAAAGGATATTCCTATGGAGTGGCCCGTCCATATGCGCCACAGGATGCCCTTGTGTAGGGTAGGCAGTACTGGAGTGTCAGTCTTGCTCACGTAGGTGTAGCCTCAGCAATCCCACACAAAGGTTGACCAGCCTACAGTGGTGTCTGTTACAGGTTTCTTTGGGGGGGGGGGGCAGGGGGTTGCTGGCCCCGTATTGCCTCATATGGCAAACCGGACCTGACCAGGACCTCTACTAGTATAGCACACTGGCAGTGCTTGCCATCCTCGGGAAGACGTCTGACTCTATACTGATCCCTGTGTTATGTGTGAGTGAGCCACCTTCGGTGATGTGACCACAGGTGTACGAGTATGATCCAAGATAGGAACATGATACAACAAAAAGAACACAACGACAAGTCACAGGCATGGAATGCCGATATTCCATGGCCAGTTGCCCACAGAGACACAGAGGGTAAATGTTTGTAAAAACTAGTATTAAATCTCCCCGGACGAAGTCCGAGGGGAGATTTCTAGCTTTAGTGCTGTCCGTCCGTCTGTCCGCCCGCCCGCGTCCACATGCTTAAAAGCTTATAACTTGAACACCATGAGAGCTATTGCTTTGAAAATTAAATATGTTTAGTTTGAGGACAATCGTATGTCTCATTTGTTTGTACTTTGACCTACTTTTGACGAACTTATGACCTTAGGTACAAATATCTTGTTACCGCACTTTAGGGAGAAGTATTTGGCTGATTGTCGCCAAACTTCATATGTAGCTTCGATGTACTACTCTCCAGACCTGATTAGATTTTGGTGTACTTTGGCCTGCTTTTGATGAAGTTACGATGTGTTTTAAAACAAATATTATTACGTAATTGTGTTTATCTGTCTTCTGGGAACAGTTTATGACTTATCATCACCAAACTTGACATTTGGTATGTCTATATCACTCTCCTCACGTGATTTGATATTGGTGTACTTTGGCCTACTTTTGAACTTATGAGCGTTACGTAATAAACCTTGTTAACACTCTACAGGGAGAAGTATTTGACCTATGGTCACCAAACTTCATATTTAGCTTTGTTGTACTACTCTCCAGAGCTGATTAGATTTTGGTGTACTTTGGCCTACTTTTGATGAAGTTACGATGTGTTTTTAAAAACAAATTATTACGTAATTGTGTTTATCTGTCTCCTGGGAACAGTTTATGACTTATCATCACGAAACTTGACGTTTGGTATGTCTATATCACTCTCCTCACGTGATTTGATATTGGTGTACTTTGGCCTACTTTTGAACTTACGAGCGTTACGTAATAAACCTTGTTACCACTCTACAGGGAGAAGTATTTGACCTATGGTCACCAAACTTCATATTTAGCTTCGCTGTACTACTCTCTAGAGCTGATTAGATTTTGGTGTACTTTGGCCTACTTTTGATGAAGTTACGATGTGTTTTTAAAAACAAATTATTACGTAATTGTGTTTATTTGTCTTGTGGGAACAGTTTATGACTTATCATCACCAAACTTGACATTTGGTATGTCCATATCACTCTCCTCACGTGATTTGATATTGGTGTACTTTGGCCTACTTTTGAACTTACGAGCGTTACATAATAAACCTTGTTACCATTCTACAGGGAGAAGTAATTGACCTATGGTCACCAAACTTCATATCTAGCTTCGTTGTACCACTCTCCAGAGCTGATTAGATTTTGGTGTACTTTGGCCTACTTTTGATGAAATTACGATGTGGTTTTTTTAAAACAAATTATTACAAATTTGTGTTTATCTGTCTCCTGGGAAGACTTTATTACCTATCATCACCAAAACTTGACATTTTGTATGACTATGTCACTCTACTCACGTGATTTGATATTTGAGTACTTTGGCCTACTTTCAAAAATGGCCTGATCGGGGAAATGGCCTGATCGGGGAAGGGGAGATTTACGGCGTTCCCGACGACTACTAGTTTTAAATGCTGGTGTGTCTGCAACATTGTTTTGGTATTTTGACATGTCTTTGTGTCTTTGGAGAGGTCAGGAAGTGCGATTGTGGAAGTGCAAGAAGTTTATTTCACACCACCTTGTACTTGGTGCTGAGCCGTACGACTTTGCGTCGAGTATAGACACTTGGGATATCACGTAGTCCTTGTATTTCTTTGGCGAGTAATAAGTAAGCTGATAAATATTCTTATTTCATACATAAATGAGATAATAACACTGAGACAGTAAGGGGGCCGAATTCTGTCTTAGGTGGCCGAAATCTGTCATGCTAATAGCCGAAAACTGTCTGACTGGGAGCCGAAAACTGTATACACATGAAAACATCTCATCCCAATTAATTCCTTAGACAGGTGCTCGTTTGGTACAATTCAAGTTTTGGTGAATACCATTAGACAGTACAATAATTCTGTGCAAGTAAAACATATGAATTGAATCGTGTGTGCCAAATGATATTGCCATGACAGTTTTGGCCCTTAAAGGGCCGAAAAATAGGATGGTTTACCCTGTACAGTTGTTCTAATATTTTGAGATTTTGTGTAGTTTTCAATGAGAAAATGTTACCGGGTATTAAATTTTCCAGGACTGAAGTGCTACTTACAACTACAACAACTACTCCAACTCCAACAACAGCAAAAGTACCAACGTCAACCACAGTCGCCCCAACTCCAGAAGATGAAACATTGGCTTTGCAGGCACTTGTGGATCAGATAAACAATATTGCAGATGCTGAGCATAGACATGATTTGGTTTTAGAGGTAGGCTTCCTAATTCCAAATGCCATACATTAGATTATTGTTATTTGTGGTCGTTTTTGTTTAATTTCAACATTTTCATTTAAAAGTCTCTTAAACATTTCTAAATTCTAAATATGATTCATAAACATCTATGATGACTGTTCTTTTGAAATGTATCAAGTACTAAGTATTACAATAAATCATCTCCATTTCTTGTAAAATCGAATGAATCTGGTATGCAGCATAAGGTCTTATTATTCAAATATTCTTTACTTTTCCGCAGGCCAAATCTCCATTTCATTTTGCTAACAGTGCTCATATGTGATCATTTTATTTTACAACAGGAAGCAGAAGAATTTAACCATAAAACCCACGAAGAACTGACAAGCTTCCTTGAAAAGTACAGTAAACAATATCCCTCAATAACCCGTCTTTATTCTATTGGAGAGTCCGTTAAGGGACGAAAACTTTGGGTGCTGGAAATTTCTGATAATCCTGGAGACCATGAAGTCGGCGAGCCAGAATTCAAGTAAGGAAAAAACTGATGTTTTTTCATAAAACCGCAATGCATGAAGAATGACTTTTTCTATTGGTTTGTCTTGACTGTCAATTAAAAATTATCTTGTTATTTTATTTATTTCAAATATTACCTATTTACAAAGGTGACCTCACACAGGAAATTTTTAAAATATTTCAGGTGAACTACGAAAATATATAAAAAAGCCATATTATCTCAGGTGATATATGCATGTCTAAAGTTTACATATGATATATTTTTTATATCTTTCTGTGCAGGTACATAGGGAATATGCATGGCAATGAGGTTGTCGGACGTGTGGTTCTTGTCAATTTGATTGAAATTCTTTGTAAAAATTATGAGCACAACGAATTTATCAGACGGATGGTTGATCATACGAGGATTCACATCATGCCCACTATGAATCCTGACGGGTTTTCTGTAGCGACAGAAGGTCAGTATTAGTGCGTCGGATGTAGTGAAGGTGGAAATGTTTTGAAGTGCTGACAGCACAAAAACTTACTATGATTAAAGAATTAATTGAATTAAATCTAATGTACTATAACAATGTAACCTTTTATTTCATTTGGATATTTACTAGTTTTATGTTATGAACAGTTGAATATAGATTTTTATTTAAAGGAAAACAAACAAGTGAATTGGTAAAGAATAAGTTTGTTTGATTGAAGTCACATACATTTATCAATTTGAAAGTCATTTATGGGTTTAAAAATAACCATACACCAAACATTTTACCAGACTTCAACAATTTTATTTTATGTGTAAAATCACTCAAATACCAATGATTATAAAGAAGGTCATTGTTGATAGTAATTATTATTTTCTCGCCAATTGTTTTAAATTCAGTTTTAATGTTTCATTGCCTATATAATCTTGTGTTCCTGTGCGAAAATCTCGAGTTTTATCATTCAATGTCATTTTGAAAGTTTCACTTGAAAAATCACAACAATATGCACAATGTTCCCACTGCAATGACCAGTATTCTTATACAGGTGATGAGCAAGGTGTCGGTGGTCGTACTAATGCAGACGGGATTGACCTCAATCGCAACTTCCCCGACCAGTACACGAAAATTTCTCACGTGAGCTATCGATTATTTTTTTTCAAGCAAAATCAGTCGGTTTTACACTCTCAAGAAACAAAGTTGGGAAACTTTACCAAAATTGCCATAGTTTTGATATAATACTGACAAGTTTATGCCACATCTATTCAAAGTATAATGTTAATAAAAAGTAAATTGAGATGCTATGATAATTTGTTTATACTTTATTTTAATGATATATTTCTGCTGGGAAGGAACTTGAAGAAGGCTCTAAAGGGCAAAATATAAAATTAAATAATGTAAAATGAATAAAAAAGATATAGCATCTGTCATGTACGGTATAGCTTATGAGTCTATATAGACTAATATAGCTTACATCTCAAATTACAGTACTTGGGATTAATATTTTACATGTTTTTTATGATGTCATATATTTTTCTCCAGCCACCAGAGCCGGAAACAAATGCTGTGATGCACTGGATCAGCTCGCTGCCTTTTGTTCTCTCGGCAAATCTGCACGGCGGATCACTGGTCGCCAACTATCCATATGATGACAACCCCGCAGGTGGGTGGACTTATTTACAATGCCATACAATATGAATTTCTATAGCGCAAATTCCACAGAGTGTTCATGTGCCTCCTTAAACAAATGGCGCTTTAATTGTGATTTTAAAATGGCATAAGTTTTGGAGTGTCATAGGACAGAGGAAGTTTATTCCATGATTTAGGTGCTGCTATTTTAAAGGCTCTATCACCACAAGACTTGGTTATTGATTTAAATTCCTAGAGCAATAGGTTATTTGATGACCGCAATAATCTAAATGTTTCTAGAAGTGGTTATATGTTTATGTCAAGTTCAGATTATATCAACAGCTATTTTTTTACCCCCTCAGGAACAGACACGCATGGCCATACTGTCTACAGCAAAAGTCCAGACGACGAGACGTTTATAATGTTGGCGAAATCCTTTTCCTATGTAAGGAATATGTAAAATGATAACTAATTTTGCAATGAATCCAATTTGAACTTAATATTTTCATGTATTGTCAATGCACATTTATCCAAGACTTTCGTCACTTGTATAGGTGGCAGCATGTGACAGCAGAAAGTCAGTTTTTTAAAATGGCTTTAGTGCAAAATGTTTTGTATCACCTTTATTACATAAATTCAATGAGTGTAGTTTCCAATATGTATTAGAAATAAAGAGTACAATTTATGATAGGAAAATCTTGAGCCTTCTTTGAGAAAAAATAACCGGAAGTTTTTAAGAACTTTAACTGTTGATACTGATTTGATCTAATAATATTTCAGGCCCATTCCACAATGCACTCGGGACGACCGTGTGCCAGCGCTCATGAATACTTTAAAGATGGAATAACTAATGGAGCTGCATGGTATGTCCAGTACAACAGCTTTTCATGAAAAGATTGTCTCAAATATTAGAACTTACAAATAGATGGAAAAGCACCTTGTCTAACAGAGACATTACTATGCGGACCCCAATAATTATATCACTACGGGTATTAAAACTGGGTCAAAATTCGCATGTCTATGTTGCTTATTTGGATTCCTACAATTACTAGTTTTTACCTTACTGCAAAAACCCAGTCATTGTAATAGTGGAATACTTACACACAAAAAGTGTTGGTATATCATTGTCTTAAAAATGTACAATCCATAATTTTGTGTTTGACATTTTTAGCACGGTAGTACTACAGTAAAAAATGATTGTGCAAATCACGTTCAGTGTAAGACTCACCAAAACGTCCTCCTGTTACGTGAAAAATATATGTCATCAATAGTTATCTCAAGTATTATTAGATTTTGATATTTTTTCCACACCCTACTATTATTAGGTCTGCATAGTACGCTGTTAGATGTAGAGAGAAGCATCTGAAAAGTTTTTCCTTCTATCTATTATGAATCCAAATGCTAAGAAATCTTTACTAATTGATGTTAGAACTCTGTTATAAATGAAACCTATGATTCCATGTTGATGTAAAAAGAAAGAAGGATGTGTTTGAGTAATTCCGTAAACAAGTTCTTTTAATAGCACTATTTGACAGTGGTTGACAGTTTAGGCAACATCTGCTGCCATTTTCAAAACCTCTCTGCACATGTCAGGTCACTCTCTGCACGGCTTTCAGTCTTGAAAATCGTGTCATACACATCTGAGAGAGACGATAGGCCCCCTCGTGCCTGTTCATGACCTGCTTCTGCTCCCGTATCTTTTTCACCTCCTTAATGGTTCTTGTTCTATAGTCATTTTCTCTATGCTATACACACACTACACCCGGGAAGGTTTTGAAAATGGCAGCAGCTGTTGCCGAAACTATCTGCCAGTAAGTCTCAAATAGTGTTGTGAAAAGGTAAACTAATCATGTCTAAAATATATGTATTCCAACACAATGAACACATTCCAGTAAACAAATTTTTCTTGATTCTAGGTACAGTGTCGGAGGTGGTATGCAAGACTGGAATTATTTACATAGTAATTGTTTTGAATTGACTGTTGAACTCGGCTGCTGGAAATATCCGTGGAAGAAAGATCTCCAAAGCTACTGGGATGCAAACGAATATTCTCTGCTGGTTTTCATGGGTCAGGTAATCAATTTGTCTCGTAATCACAAGGAAGAACAAATGTTTTCTTTGTCTTAAGAAATTCTGTAACTTCAGAAAGGATCAAAAGTAGAGTAAAGAGATCAATTGCTGCCAGTATTGAAGCATTGGTTTGTTTTTGGTTTGGTTTGGTTTGTTTGTACTCCACAGCCATCAATTTCTGATGCTTATAGCAGAGGGAGGCCACGTGGTGTTGGTACATGGACCTCTAGAGGCAGGCTAGGTAGCCAACTGAGCCTCAGGGGTAGGGGGGATCACACTAGCTATAGTTTTCAAACTAGGTGAGTTCTTTTACGTGCAGAGGTGTGGCTCTCCTCTTCTTCCTTATGAATTAATTTTTTTCACGATTTCAGATGTCTAATTTTGTTCTTAGGTTTTAAATTTATTCTTTCTATGCTATTCAAATACCATTATAGAAAGAATAAGAAAAATAAGAAACCTAATAACAAGATCTGGGTCATATATTATGAATAAAGCAACATGATTATATTCAAATGAATTATGATAGGGATGGTTTCTTTTTTATAGAAATGGTCTTAATTGGAGGTTTTTCAGTAGTCTCATGGTCAGGATTAGGTGGAAAAGTGGCACCAGTCAGCAGGACGAGTACCACTTACAAATCTAATCGTTTTCCCAAAAATGTACTTGTCCTCCGTGATGTACAAACTGTACAGCTGTATGTAAAAATGGAGTAGAATTTGCTCCTCGTCAAGAGGACAAGTCGCTAAAACTTTTCTTTCATACTCCACTAGGTTTTACTGGTCAATACAAGTAGCTAATCCTAACACTGAGTCTACAAACAAAGAGAAAATGTGGCTAAAGCAGGCAGTTGTTGTTCAGGTGCATAAAGGCGTGCGCGGCGTTGTGATTGACTCTGACTCGGGTCGGCCGGTGGCTAAGGCCACCGTCAGTGTCTCCGGGATCGAGCATAACGTTCTCACCTTCAACACGGGCGATTATTGGAGGCTCCTCACGCCGGGAACCTACGAGGTCTCTGTGTCTGCTGATGGGTTAGTGCTTTTGTGTACTTCTGTGGCGGAGTGGTGTTGATGTTAACGATAATGCTCAGTCAAAAATATGTGTTCTGTAAGTTTCAGGGTCAATAAGGGATGCCTTTTCCATTTGCAAGTGGAACGAAAATTAGACTCATATTCTTCATGTTTAATATTTATTACATTTATAAAAATACTAGATGTACGCCATCTTGTTAACTGAAACACAAGGTCACTCAAATAAGTGTTTGGATAGTAGATGATGTCATACGTTTTAGATACAAATGTTGTTCCATGGTCGTTCATTTCAAATGTAAATTGAGATGCTTTTTGTATATTTTTTTATCATAGTTAAAATAAAATATAGAAACCACATCTTAATTTACTTTTATTTACTTTTTTGCTTTTGGTTTATCATATATTCTAAATAGATGCGGCTCAGAAATTTTTACCATTGGATCTAAGTGTCTAATAACAGACTGTAGGCTCATTCATAGCATCTACATTTTAGTACCTCTAATGTAAAGTTTTAGGTCGAACCTCGATGTTTCGTCCGCATGATTAAATTTCTAATGTATGTAAGAAGATTCACTGGATTTCGTTTTCACATCGATTAATATACTAAATTTTGAGATAAATCCTTTTAAAATGAATGTCTTAAAGACTGACTTCCTTTACTGTCACCTGCTGCCACCTGGTGACAGAGGGAAGACTCAGATGATGAACATGGAAAAATGTCTGAAAATATTAAGACAGTAAGCGTAAATGAATTATATCAAAATTAGTCAATTAATGCACCTAGATTTCTAATGTTGGCTGTCCATTGCAGTTATGAGCCTGTGACGAAGTCTGTGACGGTGACGGACGGACCGGCCGCCGTCCTCGACTTCGCGCTTCACTCTCGCGGAGAGCTCCTCGACTGGTCCAAAACATCGGATTACGACATCGAACAAAATCTCAATAACAATTACTTGACGGACAATCAATTGATGTAAGTTTTTCTTTGAAATTATACATGAGCTTCATTTTTAAACAATAGTTGAGCTTATAATTAAGAAAGAAGAAAACTGCCGATACTCAAAGTGATGTCTTTTTTCAAGCTATGACATATATGTCTTTTTCAAGTTTTCAAGTTTTTAAAAAAATCTATTTGATCAAAGTCTATTTTTGGTGGGATTTCATTTTTTGAAGTTTAAAAACAACATTTATCCACAGTAGAACCATATCTCAATTTTGCTTGAATTTTCTGTTATCTCAAAGTTAATTTCATTTCCCTTCAACGGTCGAACACATTATGAACATTTTTGTTGGTTTATCCCGAATATTCGGCATCGCAACCATTTTACTGTTATTCTTATGGATTTGAGATAATTAGTTTCTACTGTAATTTGATTAAAATCTTGCTGCTAACTTAGAATATTTTTTTATTTCATACATTTTGTATTCTTGATGTAGACTAGTCATGTTTGCTAAAAAGATTTATTTGAGAGAGAGTTAGAGAAACTTAAAAGTCATATATGAGTTGAAGTAACAAGTCAACATGTTATGATATTATTTGAAATGAAGATTGAATAATCACAGCATCATTGATTTCAAATAGTCAAATAGTCAAGTGGAAGCTAGGGGTTGTAAAACCTGTCTTCAGCTACATATATGTGTATCATGGTAGAAATATGCTTGCTAAAAAGATCTGTGAGAGAGAGAGAGATAGAAGCTTAAAAATGTATCTGGAAGCACTGGGATAAACATAAATATCAATGATTTCATTATTTACCTTTATTTCTATTTCTATATTTTAGAAGCGATTTAAATAATTATGCCAACCAGTATCCTCAAGTGATGAAGCTGCGAGTTGTTGGGCTGAGCAGCGCTGGAGACGACATCTATGAGGTTCAGCTCACAAACAACATTCAACAAGAAGACAACGGAGAGAAGGTAACAAAGTTGTTACATGTGTAGAATAATTAGTGGCTACTGTGTGGTATCTTGATATCATAAATAGATAAGAAATAATTAAATTTAGATGGAAATTTAATACCATGATTAGAAAAAAACTAATTTTTGGTTTATTCAGCCTTCTTCAAATTAATTAATAAATGATAAACCTTAAGCGTAACATGCTCAGGTTTTGTAAAAGGTTAAAACCCCTGAACCCCTCTGATTTTCAAGATAAGCTGATTGCCCCAGCATATAAAAAACATATTCATCTAGAAATTCTAAGTTGGGAAAGAACTTTTTGTTGATAGATCCATGTGCTACTTTTGGGAGGAATGAGCGGAGACGAACCAATTAGTTCGGAAATCCTCATCAGATTAATCCGTCATTTGATAGCAGGTACAAAATCAGCTTTATTATATTTTCTTTTCAGTTTTGACTGTAAGACTACAATTTATACAATATTCACTGATTTATTGTCACATATTATGTATCTTCTGGTCTTTGTCCACAAGACTATAGTGGCACTCTCACACTCTTGCCCTGCATCTGATGGATTTTTATTTTAGGATCTAATGAAAAGGACGTGGCTGTCACTGATTTGCTGGGCTCCATCTACCTCCACGTCATCCCCGCATTCAACGTGGATGGGCGGACTTCTGCCCAGGAAGGGGACTGCATCGGAACAGATTACAAAGGACGGAACTTTGAATTCTTGTTTGACCAACAAGACAAGGTGATTGCTTTGTGTGTTCCTTTTAGGTATTTTTATTTTCAATTTTGATAAACATGTTCATTCAGCAAAAGTTTGTATAGATATGATTAATAAAGAAAACTTCTCAAATAATATTTCATTGGACACATTTTCATTATGGTTTTAATCCTAATGATGTACTTGTACATTTCCTTTATAATATATGCTTGGGATGCATTTGTGCAGAAAGATTTATCACATCAGGGTATGGATTAAACAGATCTAGTTTTATAGAAAGGCATGGAGGGAACGGTTGAGAAATAAACTGAGCAGCCTGTAAATGAGGAATAATTAGGGCATGACCAAATAAATTTAGGATTTGATTATTGATTGAGCCACCCCAAACCCTCAAATCGAGGAATAATTAGGGCCCGTCCAAATCAATCTAGTACGTATTTGATTGACATGTTGAAGTGAGAATTGCTAGTATTTAAATTCCTCTTTAACTTTGTGATTGCAGGCGACAATGGGCGGTGAGACGAGGGTCGCAGAAGTAGATTTGTTGAAGGATTACTTCAATGTGAACTCAATCCAGCTGGTGTTTTCCCTTGATGCTGGTGGTTTGTTTATCAGGTGAATAAGTAGTAGGTGGATTCTCATGTGCTCAAGTTATTCATTCTTTTGTTTTAAACAAACTATTAAACTATCCGTGGATGTGTTCATCATGTTGGAATACATGTTTTTTTAACATGATTTCATCTATCACAACACCAAAAATTCATATACGTAGTTGACAATTTCATCATCAACTGTTGCAATTTTCAAAACCTTTGTGCATGTCAGGTCATTTACCATCTGAATTTGTGCTGAGTGACCTGACGTGCGCAGAGAGGTTTGAAAACTGTCAACCAGGTTTGAAGGATTTTTTTGTGTTGTGATGGACAAAATCAGGTTAAAAATTGGAAGAAAAAAACTATTGAGCTGATTTTACAAGCCTAAAGAAAGCATTCAATCCTTCCCGGATCTTTGTCAGTCTGCCACTTATTCGTCACATTATAGTGATATAAAGTCATCGAGAGGCAGATCCTTTGACCTCACAGCCATTTCTACACAAACATTCTATCTACCGCGGATGAAGTCACATCAGAATCATGTGATGAAAAGATGGCAGATTGGCAAAGATTGAAGAATTGAAAGCTATTTCATAAGCTTGTAATATTAGTTCAATAGTTGGTGTAAAAGAAGTGAATTAACTAGTACATTTTTGACCAATTCATTGTTGAGTGAGTGCCTTGTCAAACATTTCATCACTATCAATTACTATCTAATTTTCAAAATGCTGTTTCTAGTAAAATTATTATTTCCTTATGTCTGTCTATTTGAATGGCTTTTTATTAATAACGTACGAATATGGTAAGAGATGTGTGTTAACTCTGTATAAAGTGTTTGTGTATATGTTTTAGATATCCCATTCACAAATCACGGCGTAATAATAACAATGAACCAACAATTATTACCGAAGACGACGCGCTGTTTAACACCCTCGCTTCTGTGTATGCAAACGCCCAGCCGGCGTTAGGTATTGTATATAGTATTTGCCATAAATTATCTATGATTTGTCTGCCAATTAGTTGACATATGACATATTTGTACTTGTGTATTTATAGATGTTATGAGAACAATTTTAAATTATTTTGGAACCTATCATTGGTGGTGGTGATGGGGGGAGGGGGAATACTAGCAATAACAGGTTCCAAATATTTGTTAGTAATATTGTCATAATTATGATCAGTGGAAAGCAAGAAAAGCTTAAATTTGTTGAATCCCATGTTATTATTGCATATTATTTGTTTTAAATGAGTTTGATCAAATGTGTTCAAATCTGATACTGTTGCGGCAGGTGATTCAGCAGGTGGTTGTGGGGATAAAGCACCCTCAGGAATCATTCACGGTGCTCAGTGGCAAGCCAAGGAGGGAGCTATGATGGACTATCTGTATTACCAACATGGGATACCAATGGTAAGTAATATTGCACCAATGATAAATCTAGGAATTGGCAACAATGAGTCCCATGAGTCCATGACTTGTATGTGAGAACGCGCCTGGGTTCACTTGGACGTTTTTACGTTAGACGTGAAAAGTTGGATTGGTCCATTGCCCGAATATTACATTATTAGAAAAAATCTTTAAATGATTTCATGTTGAAACTAGCTAAAACAAATAGCAACAAAATTAAGTTTAACTTGTTTGTTATCATTTTTATTTAAGAAAAAAAAGGAAAAGTCCATATTTTGTTAGATTTTTTTTTGTTTTCTTTTTTAACTAGATCCATCATTTTATGTCTTACCCAATCGGGCAAGCATTTCCCAATGCCCTGTTGCCCAATAGATGCAAAGTTGCCTCGGGCAATAGGGCAACCATTGTTGTAGACCGCTGCTATAGCAACCTATAATAAATCCTAAAATAAGTTAAACTTAGTCCTATTCATAGTACTAAAGTACTATCGTAAGCTATTTTGAATTAAAAAATCTTAGTATTACTCTAGTAGTAGCTTATCCTTAAAATATGCTAACTTAAATTAAAGAGTTAAATTTTTAGTTAGTTAACACTAATTGAAATATCTGAGCTTAGACCACATAAAACTTGCCAAACTTGCCTTTGGTTTAGTAATTAGGGTAACATACCCAGAATTCGGCCCTCTCAGAAATTGGCCCCTGTAGTGAAAAATACAATTGTTTTTCATTCAAACAACGTGGATTTTTGTAGTAAATTGGATTGTAATCTGTCAACAACAGTCCTTCACAATGATCATAATATATTTTGATAAAGACTTCCTGAAGGCCACAACACAACAATTACACAGGTTCTGTAAGGTCCGTGTTATGCAGAGCTAAAATTGCCTTCCAGATTTCGGCCCTATCGAGTTTTAGTTGATAACCTTCCTACAATCTGCTAAAATCTATATGATTTCTAAATATTATGTTCTGTATGAATGTGCATGATCAGTTTTAGTTATTTTTGTGAAGGTTTTAAACATAATCATAGGGTTCTTGTTAAAAAATATAGAGGGGCCGATTATTGAATCGTGGGGGCCGAAATCTGAAATCATATCTCAAACCATTTTTGTCAATAAATGTGGTTTCTTTTTAAAACAACATTTTGCCAATATAACTATCTACGGGTCGTGTTGTAAGTTTGATACATACAAGAGGATTTCATCCAGTTTGTTTACATTTGGTTTCTGTGATATAATAATCAGTTTTCGGCCTAATGGGGCCGAAAACTGGCTACGTTACCCTACATCTACATGATCGTATTCTATCTGGAGGCTCAGAGCTAAGATTATACTAGTTAAAAATAGGTTAAATAGCAGGTATGCTACATTTTTACTTTGCAGATCACAGCTCATGTGAGCTGCTGTAAGTTCCCTGCGGGTGGGAAGGGCGACGTCCTGCCCCAACTGTACCGAGACAACCTCACCCCGCTAATGCGGCTTCTTGACTCAGCCGCAACCGGTAAGTTCCACTGCAGCGATACTACGCTGTTTTTGCTGACTATAGAAAAGTTTATAAGAATACAAATATTAAGAACATTTTATTTCAGCATCAATCCATCAATCAATCAAATCCTAAGTTTATTTGAGCAGACCCTAATTATTCCTCATTCATAGGTTGTGGCCTGGCTGCCCAGTCTACATCTCAACTGTCCCCTCTAAACCTTTCGGTCACCAGGATCTATCAGACTCATGCCTAAAAGAGCCCTATCTTTCTGCAGGACCGCATCCCAAGCCTGTTTTTGCCATTTTAATAGGACGTCATCAATTGAATTGTTTTTGTACAATGTCTTGTTCTTTACATTGTGAATGGTGTTCTCCATTATCTATTATTTTTTTTTGTAGTAGGCTTATATTACATCCTAGCTATTGTATAATCATCAGTACATTTGTACTAAAATGAATTTTTCTTCAACTATTTATGCTGAGACAACATTGGTTAATTTGAAAATAGACTCAGTGGATTACTGTTATATACAAATAGATTTGAACTTACTATCTTAATATTTTTGGACATTTTCCATGTCCATCATCTGAGGTTTCTTTCTGTCACTAGGTGGCAGCACGTTTACATTACGGTCATGTGCTGCCACCTAGTGACCGAAAGAAGCCTCAAAAGATGGATATGGAAAATGTCTGAAATATTAAAAACCGCAAGTTTCGAATGGATTTGACTCAGAATTAGTGAATGTATTTAAATATTGGTTTAATTTGGTGCTATTTTCCTCGCTGGCCAGGTGTGCGCGGCCGGGTGACGGACGCTAAGGGGCAGCCTCTGTCGGTGCCCATCACTCTGGTGCGCGCCGGCCATGAGGTGCAAATACCCGTGATGAACGACGGCACATTCAGGAAGATTCTCGCCTATGGGTTTTTCCAGTTCACTGCTTCAGCACCAGGTTCGTATGAACCCATGTCACTCACGTGTTTTTTTATGTGTGGCGTTAATATGATGCCGAGGCTCTTTTTCTGCACAACAATGAAAGTGTATTATTCATGAGCACTTGCATCATACAAGGTTTATACAGTGAGACCTACAATAAATGATTCTTTTCTACTGGAATGTTTACATATATAAGAGTCTCTTATATATGTAAACATTCTAGTAGAAAAGAGTCATTTATTGTAGGTCTCACTGTATAAGCCTTGTATGGTATGATGCAAGTGCTCATGGTATTATTGTGGTGAAGTGCTTTAACAACAACAATAAATGATTTCAATTCTACTGTCTCTCACACTGTTTTCCATATAAAAAAAACACATTAGAATAAATTATTTAAAATGTCCACTTTTTCGACAGCTGTCAGCTGTCTTTTACAAAAAATTGCAGCATAATACAAACACTATGTTGCCAGACGTGACGTAATATCTGATATTTTAAATCATTCATCGTTGTTGTTAAAAAGAACTTCTCAATAATGATAGAACATAATTATACACAACAAATTAATCTATTTTTAAGTCACTGTCGCATAGAAAAAACAGATGAAACACGTATGTAGGACGTACAAATGTTTTGGTGTTTTCTTGATACGCAGGGCTCCGTGAAAAAAAAATTACAAAAACTTTAAGCAGATTTAATAGGTATGATACACGGACAATACACTTTCAAAACACAGATGATACACGGATTGTCCAGGTACAGTCCACATACTCTCACGCAAACATGATATTTTGGTTGCAAAGTACTGAAAAAACATCGGATAAATAGCGTATTGCGCGGACGTTTTACGGACAATGTACATTTGTATCATGGTAATATCGCGTACAGTCCACGTATGATATGAAAATCCATCCGTGCAAATACTTTTGAACATTCCAAAAGGATTAGCGCGGACATCTCGACCCTTGAAATCAATCCGTATAAAAACAGACGAGGCACTGATGGTCGACGTATCTCCACGGATGAACCACGGACGAACCACGTGCGACAAAAATCTATCCGTGGTACATACGTGTTTCATCCGTTTTTTCTATGTGACAGTGACTTTAGAATGGAAATGTAGCATTTAGCGGGCAGTAATTCACGTAAAATGCCGGGCTTGTATACATTTTTGTGGTCGCTTCTTCATGCGTTTTAAGTCTATTTTTCAATCAAATTGTATTTACTAAACTACTATGTTCAATACATTTGAACATTTGTTTTTTGCATAATGTGCTCTGCAAATTTCATTAATAATTTGATAATAAATATAAAAAATACACAAGATAAAGAAATTGCACAAGCCTAGACCCAAGATAATTTTCCTTCAAACTATTGTTGATGCTCCTATTTATCATATGTTTTGTTCTGTAGGATATGAATCACAAACCTTGAAGGCAGAGATATCAGCGAAAGGATTGGTGGAGATAAATTTCTCTTTAAGTAAAGAAGTGTCAGCTATGGAATATCACACCAATGACGTGATGAACGCGCATCTTCTCAATATCTCATCAAGATGCCCGTTTATATGCAAAAAATACAGGCAAGCTCACTTTGTACAAAGTACTTAGAACTTGATATATTATAAGGTTTAGTATATTGCGTTATCATTGATGGTATTTTTAGTTTCTTTTAAATATGCCTATTTTCAAAACGTGATTTGAAAAAAGTCACTAAATATTTATAAATCTATTATCATTCATAAAACTATTGAAGCTCTCTTTTTCAAAAAGTTGTTTTTTTGAAAGAATAGTGGTCAAAATCGTTCATGAATTATTAATTAACTATGAATTTATTTTAGTTTTTGATATTAAAGTTATTGACAGAAAACAAGTGCTGTTTTAAAATATGTTTACTTATTTTACCTGATGGTTGAAAATGACTCGAATAGTTGAAAATATTCACCATCGATATGGTCTTAAATAAATGCTGTTTTTTGTATATTATAATACATGTATGAATTTATGATTTCAGCATTGGAACCTCAGTGGAAGGTCAGAAAATTAATGTCTTAGAGTTCTCGAACCATCCCAGACAACACAGATATACTGAACCTGAGATTTTGCTTATTGGTGGTGTTCATGGAAACGACCTTGTTAGTCGAGAGATCCTCATTGAGTTCGCCCAGTTTCTGTGCACCAATTACAAGAAAGACTTTACAGTTCAACAGGTAAATATGTTGCAAATACAGTAGAAACTTGTTATCAAGAAGAATCTGTTGGGATTACCGTAAAATGCGAGGGATGGCCAATATTGGAGATAACCAACTGGTACGTATATTTTCATAGTGTAGTTGAAGGGAAATGAAGCTTACCTTGAGATAGCAGAAAATTTAGAATAACCATTATCAATATAACAAGGTAATTACTATAATTATTCTCAATTTATCAAAATAAAATAGAGGAAGCAAAAGCACATTTGTAGAAGATTTACCATGTTAGTTATTTCCCCAATCATGCTACAAGGCTGAGTTTTTCAAGTTGGGAATCTAAATGTTATTTCCCCAATCATGCTACAAGGCTGAGTTTTTCAAGTTGGGAATCTAAATGGAGTTTGAAATCGATGGGAATTTTCTTTGGTCATACATTATGCTTTGTAATTTGTACACTTAACAGTTTGATTTTAAAATTGTTCTATAGTAGAGCATTGATACATTATGTTAAGTTGTAGACTACTAAGATAGTACATGTATGACTATTGCTAATGCCGTTTAAAACACTACTAGGATGGAATGATGTATGCATTGTTAACCTGATGTAGAATATTCATCTGGTCAAGTTTGACATAATTATCAAAGGTTTACACGTTCCTTTTGACCTAAACATTATGAAAATGATTGTAAGAAAATGAGCTCGAAAGTAGCATGTAAACATTTGATAATTAGTTTCAACCTTATGAACAGAAATCAGTAGAGGAAGTGCTTAAGTTATTGGCAATGCTGAAATTATTGGCATCCTCAAAAAACTGTTATGGCATTCACTATACAAATATTTATATACTGTCTCAAGTAGTTTTGTCCATAGTTCTCATTATAATGTAAAATGTATGTGTTACTTTTGAGATGGACGCATGGTTTAACAGTCTTTTGAGCATGTTAATAACTTTAGCACTTCCTCTATGTTTTATTCTTATGCGTTACTCTTGATTTTTTAGCTGGTGGATAATAATCGGATTCACATTTTGCCATCGCTCAACCCGGATGGTGCGGCTGTGGCCCTCGATGGACCCACCCGATGTGACAGTCTCAACGGGCTCGCCAACAAACATGGCGTCGACCTGATGAGCAACTTCTTGGGTAAGTCATTACAGGGATCCATGGCTCATAGAAATCAGGGAAAACAGGAAGTTCATTTTGGGGGAGAAAATCAAGAAATTTGATTTCATATGAGAAAAACAATAATTGTAATATTTTATGGAATAGTTCTCATTCAGTCTATGATTTCATTATAGTGAGACACACTAAAATTATTTGTAACAAGTTTTATGATTTCTCTTGTTTTGTTACCTTTACCTATTTATATGTTATAACTGTATAATTTTTTTATGGCAATGTCACAATAATGGAACTTATTAAAACCAATATGTATGATGTAACATTCATGGTTATTTTAGGCACTGTTCAGAACACTACGAGTCTAGAGCCGGAGACGTTAGCTCTAATGAACCTGGCCAAGTCTGTGACGTTTGCGATGGCGGTGAACGTACAGTCCGGAGACTTCCTCGTCACCTACCCATACTACAGGAAAATCGGTGTGTTATTTTTCATTCTTATCATGATTGGAAAAAATGCACTTCTTTAATTTTTCTGATCAAATTTACTTTGCATATAGAATCAAACATATTTTAGTGACTCAGAAACTTACTTTTAATGTAGTATTTTGCTACATTTCGGGGAACGTTTCCCCTTCGACTGATAAGTGTGTAGATTTATTGCGCATGTTCTGTGGCGCTGCGTCACAGGGTGGAATTTCCTACGCAGCAAAGTAGCTTATTCAATTGGTCATGAAAAATATCTTGGTTTTTATATATCATGAATACGGAAACCATTAAACTTTAAAAAAAATTACTTTGATTAAAAGAAGTAGAGATATACTCAGATGCTTCTTGTCGATCAGTGACGTTTCAGAAGAACGTTTCTCCGAAATGTTGCTGATTGGCATGACATGAAAACTCAGAATTATAATCAGTGGGCAAGAATCAGGGAAATCAGGGATTTTAAAAAAAAATCCCTGCAGCAAAGTTTCAGGAAATTTGATTTTAGACCCCAAATTCAGAGAAATTTCAGGAAATTTTATTTCTAGGTAAATTATGAGAGAATTCGGTGAATTTTTAAAGATAGACCTATTTTAAATTTTAGGTTATTTGTAACTTGTAAGAAATACTTGGCAATACAAAGGTCTACAAAAATGTACAGTTATCAAAGTAGTTTAATGCCGCTTGTAAAAATATGTGTGCCAATGTTGTTCTCATTGGAAAAAATATCTGGGAATTCTTTGATAATTCAAGGAGAACTCAGGAAAAAGTCAGGAAATTTGAAATGAGAAATTTTGTGTTTTGGCCCAGAGGCCACTTTCTAGTTTCTGAATGATAAAGTTCCTATGACAAGTACAGTGATTCTGTTAAATATTGTGTTTCTTTTCCTTCAGAACAAACCCGCAGCCAGACGCCTGACGACCCTGTGTTTAGTTCGCTGGCGGCGGCGTACACCAGCAAACAGCCCGACATGAAAACCGGCAGGTCCAACTGCTCCGGTGAGTGGCGTCGAGTCAACGTCTGTTTCTCATGGAATCTGGCAACCATATCTATAGTCTGTCTCTTTATTATGTACATTATAAAAGTAGCAATTTTCAAACACCTGTGAATTTACACCCTGTGGCCCAAGACATACATTGTATGTGACAATATGCCTCTTGACGCATTTAGAAAATATTATGTGAGACAAGTCAATAAAGTATGTAAAGTACCAATACGTAAAGTACTGCAGTACGTAAATAGTACTGAAGAATAAGGGGAAATTCAATTACAACACTTTCTATACATGATTCTGAGCTGTCATGTAATAATTTCTAACTACCCTTGCCAATACTGCACCAAGCAATGTCATTTTTATAGAAATCTGTTTTGGTTAAAGGAAGTTATGCAACAAACGATAAATGTAAGTGTGTGTTTGCTATTGAAGTATGTCCAGTGATCGTGTTGTTTAATTTTGAAAAGGAACCTGTAGAGGTCGAAAACGATTATAATACTGGTAAATTAGAATTTGGAGTTATGTTTGGAACAAAAGGAGGTAATAACATAAGAGTAATAGAATCATGCTGCTGCAGTGTTTTATCGAGGTGTGTGTGCAATCGTGTGTGTTTGCTATCGCAGTGTTCCATCGCGGGGGCTCGGCTCGCGGAGCTGACCTGGACCCGATGTCGGGGCACCTGCTGGACTGGCTGTACGACCAGAACCACACCATGGGGGTGGGCGTGCACCTGGGGTGCTGCGTGCAGCCGCGGCCCCAGCAGCTGCCCGCCGTGTGGAGGCAGCACCACCCCGCCCTGCTCAGCCTGCTCCAACAGGTACAGTGTGCTCAGAGAACCTCTCCGTTGGGACCACCTTTGTGACCAGTGTTAGGCAGTCTCAATACAAAGGTGATTTGTATACAGAGGTTCGTTTTGGTAGCTTTATGAAGGTTTGGGACTGTGAAAAGTGGTCTTATTATAGAGGTGGTCTCAACAATATTGAGTCAATATAGAGGTGGTCTAAATTGGGAGGTGGTCTTAATAGAGAGGTGGTCTTAATTGGAGGTTCTACTGTACTTGCAGGAATAAATAAAAGTTCTAATGTGATTCTTAAAGATGCTAATTAAAATTTCTATGCCATGTTGACAACCCTGGAACTTCCAAAAAAAAACTGGTTGTGGGTAGACTGAGCAGCCAGGCCACACCCTCAAATTGAGGAATTATTAAGGCCTGTGCAAAATCCAAATAAACTAATGATTTGATAGATAGATTAATTGATTGTCTTTACACAGATACTATAAGGGCAATAATATTGACCAATGAGATATATTTTATGTACCCATGTTGTTTTCTATTGTTATAGGCACGTGTAGGAATATACGGAAAAGTGACAGATGATAATGGGAAAGAAGTTGCTGGTGCCAAGATCTCTGTGCCAGGGCTGTACAAAGGTGCGTTTATGTTGTGTTATGGCAAACAACTGGTGTTTATATCCGTAGACGTTTTACATGTTTACATGTGCTCTACATATTTGTGTACTTTTAAAAATGCATGGTCCACCAACTTGCCCGACATAGCATGTGGTCTACACTTCAAGCCTCATTGGTAACTTGCCTTGCCGGCCAAGTTGGGGGCAAATCTACTTGCCACATAGTAGCCATTTGAATGACTTGAATTACCTGTGTTATATTTTATTCATATTGCATATAATTCATCATGAATTGTTTTAATGAATGTGTAATACATGGTTGTTTTATATGCATTCATGTTGATAAGTTGCGCATTTACAAGCAAATTCACTAGTCAGGTCGGGGTTTACTTGCCCACCAGACACATGAACTTGGCAATGGCCAGCGGACCAATGTTAATGTAGAGGCCTGACTGTGTTCTACATATGTGTGTACTTTAAATATGTATTGAAATATTTGGTCAACTGTTTTTACTGAAGACCATAAATAACGTATATAGAAATTCCGCAGAGCAGCAGTTTGTTGGGAAGAAAATTTGGAGATATAATGTAAAGAAAAATGAAGAGAAAAATAAACAAGGCCACACGTTGTTCACTTCTTGAGCAGACTTTTATATACATAGTGTTTGTACATATTCTTGCGAAAACCCTCACTTTCATTTCCCATTTTCTGGGTGAAAGTAAATGCACGTGTGCTGTTTTGATGTAAACAAATACATCAACTCAGTGATGAGACGTTAAACAGCAATACGTCGAAACTTCAAATGTTCACGCGTTTGTTGATAACATAGGCAGTGATTTCTTTTTGTTTATACAATTGAAGTCACAGTAAACTTTTGTTAACAATGTCTGCTCCAAATATGTCCAGTTACTGCAAGTATCAAAATAAACACGTCAAAAAATGGATAATTTCTTGTACATTTGTATGCTCATATGACCATGTTTTCACTTTGCTGGTACAAATGTATGTTATCACGTGATGTGTGATGCTTGGGTTTCCTTGAGAAGATAAAATTTTGCAAATACCCAACACCCTCCAAACAAACCATTGGCTCATGTCTAGGTCAACACTTGAACCTATTTTTCAGACGTTTACACTGATGACAATGGGGAGTACTACAGAGTTCTGATGCCGGGAACATTCAGTGTGGTCGCCAAGCATTCTCCACAACATCTAGATAATAAGGTATTCTGATATACACACAATATACTTTCTCTCATGTTTGCTGAATATACCTACTCTAGTTTCTAATTGGCAGCCAAAGAGCCGGGGTGTAAAAATTGATATCCTACACAACAAAGTTAAGACCTAAAATGATAAATAAACATGAAAGAAAGGGGCTATTAGTGAGATGTTGTCTGATCTCTCACCCCCACTTGTATAATAACCTATTAGATAACAACCTTCCAAAGGGCCCTCACCTTGTACGATTTAAAATCTAGACCATTAAGATGCTAATAGAAATACATATAATTCATATAAAACCCCACCCTAGATTCATAATTGTTCAACTGAAAACTCCATGAGCATTTGTATGGTAGTATACGGTGTGATTTATTTCCAGCTACTTTGTTTTAGCATTGATTTGAATCCAGATGAATTTGATATTTTGAAATTAGCTGACATTTGCTATAAATGTTATAAATCTTTTATGTGTCATGTCTTGATATTAATTGTATTATGATAATCTTAATTGAACCTTCAGACCATGATAAAAGTTTCCGGTCTGACGCCTGTAGAAGCTTCGTTTGTGTTGACCTCCCAGAATCTCATATTTGGATTTCAACCTCTTGTAGTCATATCAGCTATTGGTGAGTTTTTGTTCATTTTTTTATTTTACTTTACATGTCATTCAAATATAAATCAAATATGGTAATCAAGAAAGCATGTTTTTATT
Source organism: Streblospio benedicti (assembly GCA_019095985.1). Classification (NCBI taxonomy): domain Eukaryota; kingdom Metazoa; phylum Annelida; class Polychaeta; order Spionida; family Spionidae; genus Streblospio; species Streblospio benedicti. Next base: position 45,071,860 of record CM032660.1, read on the forward strand.
TTGTTCAGAAAATCAAATACATAAACTTCATAAATGTGGTAAAATTTTTAACCGTCTCTGGCTTAGAAACGCGCGTTGGAATGACAACGCTCGTATCTACATCAAATTTATTTGGAAATGATTTTGGGTTTTTTGGACTTGGATATGTAAATAAGTCATTAGACCTTTCACACCAAGTCAGGTTAGGACTATATCACTGTCTCTGGTGGGATTCAAAACCCACGACCATATGGCTTCAAATCACCTAGCAGTTAAGACTGACCCACCAGTCTACACTACAACCGGAACTATTAGGCGATATGGTGCTCTATGGTTATGGGTTCAAATCCCACCAAAGACTGTGATATAGTCTGAACCTAACTTCATTTGAACAAAACGGTTTTCTATAAAAGTGACATTCTGTGGTGCATTATTTGTGAGGGTAGTTTGAAATCACAGCTTGATTGTCAACATTCTGATATACCTGTACAAGTACGTTGAGTTTTTGAGTATTATTCAGCAGAAGTTTGCCAAATGCAGTATTATACGTCCATACTGTTACGTTTTACATACATGACATATGTGTATCAATGTATTCTAAATGGGTCAAGGTTCATGTTGTCCCATATTCTGTATCTTCTGTTCCTGAGTCAATTCAGTACATTGTTTGATGTAGGTGGCATCGTGATCATCCTGCTGTCCCTGGTGACTGGCCTGATGTGCTACCGCTGCCGTGCTCGCCACATCAGGTCGCGCGATGGTGAGTGCAATCACATGGAGCGGGGCCACGATTAGGAGAAAAATCATTCTTGTCCGTAGGACAAGTATCCTAAAAAATAAAACCGTCCTATTTATGATTTACGCGTCCAAATCAACAAAATTCATGTATATTCAATTGAAACTGATGTCTGGGGTGACTAAGAAGAATAGTCATCCACAGAACAAGTAACTCAAAATTATCACCCGTGACAACACAGATACCCGTGTTGGACGATGGGACGAGTACTTATCCGTGGCCCTGTATTGTGGTTATACATGTATGTAATTAAGGCATATTATTGACTTTTGTATTAAAGGATTAACCTACAATAGGATTACCATATACTTTTCACATACTTTCTCTGTACTTGTACTATAGTGTACATTAATTTTTCTGAGGATGTGTTGTATAAACACGAAATATATTCTGTCTTTGGTACAATTTAAAATTTAATTAATAAGGCATTAGACTTATGACTCCAAGTCAGGTTAGAACTATACCTAGCGTTTGAAATGGCCATCGGTTCACAGATTGATAAACACCACATTGTCGTTGCAGGATTCCATCGACTTGCTGACGATGACTATTATGAAGAAGACTACATGAAGAGTTTTACATACGACAAGAAGAACTTCAAAGCGGTTAAAGCTTACCATGACGAGCCCAATGGAAATAATTCGCACGAAACTGCCAAAAACTTGCTGAACAAATACCACGACGAAGATGAGTTCTCTTCTGAGGAGGAATTTTCTATACCAATGAGCTCCAGAGGTCCACGGTGATAACCGCCATTATTTAATCATCACATTTTGCCAGTTATCAATCTCCTTCAATTCGCCTCACTAAACTCACTACGGTTACCATAGTGACAAAAATTCCGAAACAAACGTTGATAGCTGGACCTACCGAGGTAATCATGAAGTTATGTTTCTTTATTATTCAAGCAAATCAAAGCCCCTTTCAAAAGACATAATTAGATCAAACATCCGCCTTTGGCCAATCATGAAACCAGAATAGGGCCTACACAGCAGCCCGGTGCCAGCTGATTTTAGACAGGGCTAACAGATTTTCTAAGTTCACAGCCCAATGGGTCCAGGGCTACTTTTTGAGAGGTCTCCATTTTAACATAATACAGGGCCAGACACTTTTTGTCAGGGCCAGCTACATTTCATAGTCGCCGGCACTTTGGTCTGTGAGAGAATTTTCATGAATTTCATACCCTGATGAGAAAATTCTCCTAAACAAACAGATATTTATGATTACATTAGTGATTACTGAGTCAATCGAAGGAGGCCGTAAGCGGAATGTTCAGTGTGACTGTTCGATCAAATTGTTATACACTTTATATAACAGTGAGGTCATTTGTTTTACTGTTGTTAATCAATCATTGTTTGGGATAAAGTACATTTTGTAATGCTAGGCAAAAGTGGAACATTGTTCTCTTTTTTCTTGACCCTCCACCCCTTTCCCCTAAAGTGGAAATATCAGATGTGTGATTAATCGAAAAATATCTATACAGTGTTTTGCGACATTTATTCAAATATCACTTATATATGCCATAAAATAATATTTATTATATATGAGGAATATAAAACATGATATTAAAGTGTGTTGTGTATCTTTTAAATGCTAGATGCGGTCGGCAGAGTCTCGACATACGCTAGAGTCTCGTCACGTCCCTAAAATGTACGTGTGACGAGACTTTGATGTATGTCAAGACTCTGGCGACAGCATCTATATTTAAATAGTATAGTGAAATTCTGATATGAAAATTTTTAGCGCACAGTAAAAGCCTAAATCCACAAAAAGTGGAATATTAGAAAATTGACCAAAACCCCTCACCCCCACCCCCCCTCTCCACTTTTTTTGAGTGTGACAAAAGGTATATCATTCCTTATAATTGTGTTTGTCCGTGTGATGTGGGTATGTAACAAATAGTCTTGATTTCTGTTCGTAATTATTGCAAATGCAAATCCATGGTATAGATATTACAGAAAATATAATTCACAATTATTTCATGGGATTTTTATGTCTTCAATATGATATGCATTAGAGGTTTTGTAAAATATTATCTAAATGTTGATAATCAAACGGAAACTAGAAAACGTCTCCAAGTCTCAGCATTACAGTGTATTATATTTGAACTGAAACTTTAGTATACAACTGCTAATGTGTAATGCGATAATGCCGTAAAACCTTCCAAGAGACCACCCCTATAATAGGACCATTTTTCATGGCACCTAGCTGTTAAAAATATACCGCCTAGAAACTCTACAAAGAGACAGCCTCTATTGAGGCCTGCAGTGCCCTAGAATGGTCTTGATACAGGTTCTACTGTCTATAGTTTATGAATAGATTATAGCTTTGGTTTAAGACATACATTTGTAATGTGTCACAACATACAGTATTACTGTATTAACAATCTATATGAAGTTCTTAGGAACATTCCTCAGAGGAGCATTCACTATATATCATTCAGAAGATATTTCATAGTTTCTGTATTCAACATATTAATACACTAACATCTTGTTAGGGACACAGAACTGTATATTTACATTTGCTACGTTTCAAGGGCACATGCCCTCTTGACAGGCTTCTTTCGCAATGATCTTGTGCGCATAGTAGATGGTGCCGTGTGACGTGGAATGGAGGTAGTATATTGTGCATCATTAATGTCAAATCTACAAAATCCCAGATGTGATTGGTTGAAAATAAATCTTAATTTTGCCATATCACTTCATGTTAATAACTTTTTAAGGATGAAAGATTTATATTCTATTGTATTTGTTTTGATGGTGCCGCTTTTGTGATGGTAAACATGTATCTATGTCGCATTCATGCAAAATGATCTGTTATTTTATTGTAAGTATTATGTATATAAATTGTTGAAAATTTGCAATTAATTTTCAATATAATTTATAATGAACCCTAACAATGTGTACAAATATACTTGTAATTGTTTACAATTGTGCTATTAATTTTTCAATATATATGATACTGAAGTCTAAAATTGTTACAAATATAATGTGTCATTATTTTTATTATATATAATAATATATAATTTATAGCGTTATCTTGTTATCATGTACGACTGCTAAAATTGTTTCTCAATCTTGTCTATGACAAAGTGTGTATATAATGTATGCTCCAATATTACTGTGTACTTAATCCCCTTCCAATGAAAACAAAATCTCATTTACCATGTTAAATTATTGAGTTCACATGACTTATTTTTATATGACTATTTGTTTAATAATAATGAGTGAATATTGTCATATTTTAGCAATCAAATCCTTCCAAATGATATTAGAAATGTGTATAGATATTAGAAATGTATATATATATATATATATATATATATATATATATATATATATATATATATATATATATATACTTATATATATATATATATATATATAATATATATATATATGTGTGTGTATATTATGTGTGTGTGTGTATATATATATATATATATATATATATAGTATGTAGTATGTATATGTATATATGTATGTATATATATATATATATATATATATATATATATATATATATATATATATATATATATATATATATATATATATATATATATATATATATATATATATATATATATATATGAAAAGTCCATTATGTAATGAAATAAGTGTAGGTTTTTGTCCTACATGTTAGTCCCAGCACAAATTAATCATGTCATCCAAATACATCGCACTTGCAAGGTTATTTTGCATGAGTTTATAGTATCTTTTTTTAATTGATTTTTATTGTATTGTACTCAACCCATTTGTGCAAGTATGTACAGTGTTGGTTAATTATCTGTGATTGTCATCATTTGGTATGTTAATTTTAAAAAGATTAAAATGTTGGAAAATACAGTCGTATTAAGACCACATCCATGCTCATGGTTCCAAACCTCCATAAAGAGATCAACATGAACTTCCATAAAGAAGCCATCTTTTCATTGAGACCACTTGAGGCCAGTCCCCAGGGTGATCTTAATAGAGGTTCTGCTGTAAAAAGTTATGGTTACTGTGAAAAAAATACTATTTCCGCTCGAAAGTTTAATTTATTGAAGTTGCGTGTGAGAGTATATTATTGGTATGAGCTATGTTATCATGAAAATGCATTTTAATCTTACATGAATAAATGCTTTATAGTTTCTCAGTCTTTCTGTCTATGATATAAATACACGTTTGCATCATTAGATTGGATGGGTCATGTCCAGCAACTTGTGGTCATTTTTTCTTTGACAGAAAAAAACAATCAAATCAAATCATATTGATTAAGACAGAGAAAGTTGTCCATATAACAATTAAAAACATATACAGTATTAACACGCAGTTATTAGTTATCACAGTTTCCATCATTACATATATTTAAAATGAATACTTGATCAATACATTTATAGCAAATGTGAGTATCATATTAATGGCTGTAGGTGCTGTTTAATTATATGACTCAGTTTCTAGTGTGATACATAGGCCAACATTGCATACAATCTGTGTTTAAATTAGTTTAAATTGCCACAGAAAGAAATAAAATTTTATTGATCACTACATTTGTCACCTATGCCATTTGGTTAAAGAGGACACCACATTTTTTCTTATTCATATTGTCCGACCCATGCAGCTCACATGCAGGGAATTGCTTGATGGGCTTAACACTTCAAACTCATATACATGCAGAAAACTATCATAACAATAAAAATATAAAATACTTCATTATAGCCTAATTAATAGAACGAAAAATAAGGATGCTGACAAAATTATGTTAAAAAATATATTTGACTTAATCAATGATACTCAAAAGTTGAGCATTTGTGCATGTCCTGGGTGCATGTCAAGAACACCTCGTATTTTCAATGGGTGTAATTGACTATAAATATATTGTAAGCTTTTTGACTTGCTAAACCTGCAAACAAAATCTTATATAGCAAAATACGTAATTGTACTAACCTGCGGGGTGCTTACAAAACCCCGTGCGCTATCCAGTTTGCTCGATATTCACGTAGGTGGACTGATACGTTTACCAGGCCACCTCCAGGTTGGATTGACTGTCCTCACGGGAGGGACTTCGCACCAATGCTGGCGACAACAAGCCTCGTAATCCGCGTACAATTCACGTAAATACCAACTAAAGGTGTCCACACACACGTACAAATGTACACGCGTATGTACACCTTCAATCGGTGTGAGTTGACAGTGAAAGGGGCCTAGTTCCCTACTAAGTGTTCGCTACCACTTCCAAAGCTAAACTGATTGTTTTGTTGCTTGCAAACACGACGACAACTTCCTTGTCCTGTTTCCAAGCAACCACAACGTAAGGGCAAAGAACACACGAAGAACATAAGCACGTGGAACGTAACCCTAACTACGCCCGAGGCAATACTTATTTCTTAATTGCCTCACTAATTGGGGTGGATGCTAAAATCCACCCGCCTCCGGCACCTACTCTAACTTTGCTTACAATATTTTATCAAACTCTAGCTTTGTCAATTTCTCTGCACTGCTAAGTAATACAGATTTGTCAGTAGCGATACAGATTTCCAAAAAACCCAAATACTAATTGAACATTCAAAATACAGATTTTAACATATTATAGCATTTTCATTAATGATTCCTTTTGATGAAGTTAAATAAACTATTTATATGGTGCACAGCACTGTGTCTCATTCTAACCAACAAGTATCACTAATTTTGCGATAAATCCATAAAAACTTACTATAAGTGTCTGAATATTTTCGGATATTTTCAATGTCCATTGTCTGAGACTTTTCTGTCACCAGTCTTTTCATAAAAGAAAATACATTTTTGCAAGTTAACATATTAAAAGAGTCTATATTGTTTAGAACATTTATTTGTGACATACTCGCACCACGCTGGATACTAAACAGTTTTCTATAAATGTCATTGTAAGCCACTATGCATTTTTTGAAAGTTTCTAGTCTGTAATCATACCAAAGCTGAGAACAATATGTATTTAAGCAATACGTTCTGAATAAACATTACATCTGAACAGTGTTTGAATCTTCTAACTAACATGTTGCCTCTGGTATACAGTGCTTTAACCTGTCTAAGAATGTCACTGTCATCCTTAGAATTACATGTTAGAAGAACACCAAGAGATTTGTGCTCATGAACAAATTCAAGAGATTTTCCCTTCAGATATAGTGTAGGTATAAAAAGACTACCCATAGAAGAGGGTTTGAAACACAATGGAATGGCAATTTACAAAAGTACTTTAATACTTACCATATTCTCGCGCATTAAAGCCTCGATTAAAGCCCCTGGGTTTATATCTGAAAAACAGCACTTTTTGGCACTTTCAACAATGGGGGGGCGTGTGCTCTGCCTATGATTCTAAAGCAAATTTTACACTTCCAACTTTATTTTAAAGCCATTTCACACTTCACAATTCAAGGGCATTAGCACCCTCATCATTGCCACGTTTTACCATACAAAACTAAAAAACTCGTTTGCAGCTCACTTAACCACTGAAAACATAGCTCAGAGCTGCAGCAAAAATATGCAAACACAAAGAATATGATTTAACAATGTGACATATGCATCTGTTTTCTAAACCTATTGGCATCCTTTTCACACTATATTGAGGAGCATACAACATATCGTAACTGCAGCGTAGATAGAGAGAACATCGTTCCCTCCACATATATGTGTTGTGCATCGGACGAATCTGCTGTGATATATCACTTCAGATGAGTCCGATGTAAGAACTATTGTGTGGTGTGTTGTGAAAGATGAACTTTGTATATATATATTGATGATCTTTCATTTATCATTTATTGCGTCGCTTCAGCTCAGCTGCTGAAGCAAGCATTGTGTTTGGTTCGTTTGTAACTATGTAACTATGTAACTATGTATGTCTCTGGACAAGCTAGCGGGCGTACCGATGAACGGATTTCGTTCAAACTTTACACAACTATGAGGTTTGAGCTGACACCGAAGTGATTCGATTTTGGGCAATCTGCCAATTAAACTGTGGTTTCTAGAGGCCCATTCATGATATTCTTAATGATATTCAATGCAATTAAGGCACCAAGAAAAATCCATATTCCAACGCAAGCAGCAAATATTGATTATTGGGTTTGAAACTGATATTGATTAGTATCTGTTATTCAAACAGAAACAGTACTATTGTATTGCAACACAAATATCTTTTGCCTGGGTATATTGATTCTCATTCATTCTGATGTTTTCTCCTCAAATTATTCATTTCTTGATTGTAAAGTATACATCATTTCAGTATATATCTTAATTGCCCATAAGTCAACGTCGTTCTAGCGACGCAGTGTTCTTTGAACACTTTTGATCTAGTTTTGTGTCGCTTCAGCTCAGCTGCTGAAGCAAGCATTGTGTTTGGTTCGTTTGTAACTATGTAACTATGTAACTATGTAACTATGTAACTATGTATGTCTCTGGACAAGCTAGCGGGCGTACCGATGAACCGATTTCGTTCAAACTTTACACAACTATGAGGTTTGAGGCGACACCGAAGTGATTCGATTTTGGGCACTCTAGGAATTAAATTGTGTCTTCTAGAAGGCTATTTATGAAATTTTACTGATATTCAATGCACTTGGCCAGCAAGAAAAAAATCCATATTTAACAAAGTCAAAGCCATAAAATCAATATGTCTGCTGCAAATTAATAAAATCAATACCGTGCACACATGCACAGTACAATCACACTGTGATATTATTTGTGGCTAATTTAATTATTGTGTACTTTTAATCAAGATTTCCATAACGTTTAGTCAACTTTTAACAGTTGAACTTGAATAAGTCAACGTTGTTCTAGCGACGCCGTGTTCTTTGAACACTTCTGATCTAGTTTATATTCTGATTAAAGTATAGAGTAATTATATACATATTCTGAATCAGGATTAAAATTTATTTCTCTCAATAAAAATCTAACTAATTGAACCTTAATTAAATTTAATAAAACAGTCTGGTCTATTTGTCAACAAAAGCATCAGGTCCCTGTATCGGGTTTCTAGCCATTTAGATAATCCGTTGAATATATAGTCATTGACTTATCAATCAACATTAGTGGTCACCTGACCTGTTCCTATTTAACATGGAGCAAGGTGCGAATGATTAGGGATGAGTTTGCTCAACACCCACCACCAGACCAGACTGGCAAAGTATCGTTTTGAAGACAGTTGCCTCATACATACATACACACACACACGCATGCACACACACACACACACACACACACACACACACACACAGACACACACACACACACACACACACACACACACACACACACACACACATACATACACACTTCTGATTTAAAAAAACATTTATTCTCTTCTCCAATGCAAGTTCATACGCGTACTTTTGATTGCAATGATTCATTCGATTCGATTTTAAATGTGCTATGTACTATGCCTTTAATTCCAATAACTATCTATATTCCAGCTGATTTCAAGCAAGGCAGAAGACTAGTGGAGTGGTCAGTATTGATACAAGAATATAAACACTGCTCATTGGGGCCGATGGTCCTGTCCTTAGACACCATTGAAGGAGAGAGGATTTGTGGTTTAGGTGGCTTTATTTATGTGAATTGTTTAATTAAATCCTGACTGTCCAAAAGGCATTAGCATTCCATATGGAAAGCGTATGCATTGGAAGAATCCAAGGGACGGTATGAGTTTTGATGTCAACACTAAACTTGGATCAGGTGGGTTTAAATTATTTTTAATAGTAATATTACAATGGTTAATATAATGGTCACAATTACTGCATTTATGAAAGAACATTTAATGAGCTCAAGTTTCTAGTGCTTACGTTTTAAATGAGAAATGGGTTAAGAATTATTGTCCCACTAATCTATTTTTAGATCTGTTGCCTAATGTGATTAACAATTTTGTTCTCAATGTTTATATGTTGACAGTAAGGTTTCTCATTCTTGCATCAGTTTAGATGTTTATTGCAAGATCTCAGAGGCAGAGAAGCTCCATGTGCTGGTGTTTGATCTCAAGACTACTGGTTTAAGTATGTTTGTATATCTATAGTGTATACTATATTTAATTTTGATCAATATATATTTAAATGAAATTCCAAACAGAATTGTTTATATGTAATTACAGACGTCAGCAATATGACTTTGGTATAAAGCCATTTTTATTTTGTAGGAGATAACCCACACATCACCCAGTTTGCGGTCACCCACATATCGACCTACGCTTCTTTTTCACAATTCGTAATGCCAAATTTAAAGAAACCAATTGAAGAAGAAGGGGAAAGAGTTACCAAAATAGTGGTGCATGATTCTGGACCCAATCGTTACATGACTTCGCATAATCAAAGGGTCAGTCATGTTGATCTGAAAACCTGCATTTCAGATTTTCTTCAGTGGCTGTCTTCAAACGGATATGCAGGGAATTGTTTGTTGGTTGCCCATAATGGGCGAAAATTTGATTTCAATGTGCTTTTACATGCACTTATAGCAGTTGATATGGTCAATGAGTTTAATGAAGCTGTGCCTGGATTTTGTGACTATCAAAATTTTGAAATCAAAAATTCCTGGAAAGACCAGCTATAGGCAAGAGGATCTCGTAAATGATGTGTTATATACTTCATATGCTGCACATGATGCATCAGAAGATATTTTAGCATTGGCAAACTTGTTAAAAGCTGTAAAATGTAAATCAGATGATTTTGTGAAAGCTAGTTTTAGTTCAAAAAGTGTGTATTTACAGATAATGTTTAATAAAGAAAAAGATAAAAATATAAAAAAGCTAGAGATTCTGCAGTCTGAAAGCATTTTCAAGCGATTTACTTTAGAAAACATTGCTGGTTCTGGTTTAGCTATGAAACATTTGATTTCTGTTTATAAAAGAGGTGGAGAACACGATTTGTATGATTTATTCCAATCAAAAAATGATATTGGTAAACCACGGGTGACTAACCAGGCAAAAGTTCTGAATGAAACCATACCAAAATTGGCTGCATATTTAGCCAAATTATAATTTTTCATATAGGCTGGATTCCAATGAGTACCCTTCTAGATTATAAAATATAAATTTATGAGTAAAATATATGAAACATGTAATTTAGTTGGTTTATCAATGGATAAAACGATTAGCACAGTGGCTTCTTTGCCATGGACAGATTGTTTGTTATTGTGGGAATGTGGTAAAAGCAGTTTGTGATTGATGTGATGTTAAGATAATTCCTCTTCCTTAACATTTTCATTGCATCTATACTATATTCAGTTATTACATGTTTAGTGTGATTTCTAAAGAAAATGACTAAAACATACATGTAATCAACTTATTTTGGAACCTGTAGTCTCAAATTATTGATTTTTTACGGGTTTGTTAATTTTGGTTGTCTGTCAATCAAAGTCAAGTTTCATGTAAATGATATGGGCAAAGCATCTCATATGTTTATATTTTGTAATATATTAGTCTAGTTAGTCAAAGAACAAAAAATTAGTCTGAAACATACATTCAATAAATTTCTATAGCCAATTTTGTATAGATACTAGGTTATTTTTCGTATATTGTTTAGTGAAGAAATGAATAATTTTCATCAAATATTTAAAAAGTCATGATTGTTTTGCCATTTTTTATCACTGATTATTGTTACCCTGATTGTTCTAATAAATATTGCTCAAAAAGAGCATGATTCAAGCTATATAAATGCTGCATTATTGGATTTTTATAAAATTTTAGCCACACGTCCGAAAACGACAAATACAGGTGAACCACGTCATATTAAGCCATGCCCTGCAAAAAATCCGAACGGGCAATGGCTTTGAAATTTTCAGAATTTGTGGTCCATATATCATACTACATGCAAGAATAATCATTTTTGGATACATGAAAATATTTTCCTATGGGTCGTCCACCTTAAGATGGCAATGACGATACTGGCGGAGAAAATTTATTGCTTTTCTATTAAGACGTTGATCGCATATGATATAAGGCATATCTTTATGCATTGGTATCATCTTCAAATCTTTCGTCTTAGAAAATATAGCTATAAAATTCTATCTTAATTAACTTTAAGATGAAAATGCTGATTTGTGCATTCAGTGGTGTGGATGAAACTTCGATAAGCGATCATCCGATAAAAGTTTATGTGAAATTCCTTATAAAAGGAGAGGGTGAAAGTGCACTGCTATTCCTGCTCCTGGAGACCATTCATCGCGTATTGACCAATCTCAGTTCTACGTGACGTGAGTAGTTATTTTCTTACATTTTTGTGGTTGTTATATTTCATAAAACACAGGAATTTTACATGAAAAAGATGTGTTCATATTTCATAAGCAACTCTTTTTTTGGATCACAATAATAGTTTTTCAAGTAAATGAAGGTGTTCTGTTTGAAAATAGAATCATTACAGAGCAATTACAGGGCGCAATATGTATATTTTGAAAATACCTCAGCATACTTTTATGATATAGGTTTTAACACATGATAGCATGAAGCAATTTTCAGTCGAAATAGATTTGCCTGAATAGGATATACTTGTACATCATAATCATCATAGTTTTTACAAACTATGGTACATGAATTTTATACCGAATTTAATTATGCACAACCCATGCAAGCATATGTTCCTTGTTGGTCTACAGGAATCATTTTTACACTGTACATATTTTCAGTGTTTCTGTGCTCATATTAGTTTCCATTAAACTTATGAATTGAAAAATAAGCCTGAAATAGATGAGGCTGGCGTAAGTTATTTAGACAAGTCTGATGTCACTTTGTAATTATCTATCACAAAAAGTTTAGTTAGATTACTTATTAGTATACAGGAGACAACATGGAACTCTCATTGAAGCCTATAAGTTTATACAAGGGAAGTAAAAAATTCCCTCCCCTCTACTCAACACTCCTCAATTTAGACAGAGAGCAAAGAGTAAAGTGAGGGCATGACCTTGGAGTGTGCAAACAGAGGTGTCACAGAAACATCAGACAAGACTTTTTCGCACTGAAAATTGTATAAATGACTTGAAACAGGCCAAAGGCCTAATACTATAATACTACCAAATGGTTAGTGCTACATGCTATACGGTTACGCAGCTTGTTACACCATACATATCAATCATAAATGTATAATGCAAAACCGTGTGCTTAATCGATTCAGCAGTTTAAAAAAACTCTGATTACGGCACTTAATGTGTGTTACTGTTGTGTATTTTTAGAATCGTACAATGGGTGTAGCGACCAAGATGTTTCTGGGCACGCTGGTGGTGACCATGTTCGCAATGGTGTTCGCAAAGCCCCCGCCCCCTGCTGGTTTAGAACTGTTCCGACTGCGCCATGAGCATAACATGGCGGCGTGCATGGCCATGCTGCAGAATGGAGACGGGAATTCGGCCCAGCTGTTTGGAGGTTAGAGTGCTTAACACACATCACATTTTCTACAGTGGTGCATATTTTTAAATGTAAATTGCGTTTAATTTTGTGTTCGCATTTACTCTTATAATAACCCTCACTTAATTTTCTTCATCATCTGTAAAGGTGCCTGATAAGCCCTGAAGACCTGTATACCATATTCTTGTTTTATTTATATTGTATTATATATGGGCGGAGGGGGGGCATATATAACATGTCACTATAATCAAATAGATTATTCATTATTTTCAAACCCCCACCAAACATACAGGGTGTGTTTAAACTAACAATATAGTGGTAGTACCAGTGTATAAATCACCAAACTGCCATTTCTGTAGTTAGTGTCTGTTTTAATACCATTTAATATGCATTTTTCTTATTAGTGCTAGAATTATATTTATCTTGAAAATCTATATTTCATACTGTCTTATACACCATTGATGTATTAAATCATATTGCATCTGATGTATGTGGCTACTTTTTATGTCATGTGGATGCTTAAAACAAATTATGTTCAGATTTGAATAGATTCATTGGATTTCTTTGGTGACATTTGTAAACACATTGAACACTAAATCACCCTTGATTTTTTACATTTGCAAATATTTTCAACGTTGTCTCTCAGACAATCTTTTTCAAACACTGACAAAGTAACAAATACTTGCATAGATTAAAAACAAAATATGGATTTAGTCATCAATCCGTTCAGAAATAAAAATAATATCCTAAATTTATTTGGACAGGCCCTATTTAATTCTCGATTTGAGGGTGTGCTCAATCAGTTTATTTTATTACATTCTCTTTGTAGGACCACCTGAAATGAATCCCGACTCGGTGGCGTCTGCTGTTCTAGAGAGCTGTATGCTGGGGCTGGAGCTGATGCAAGACTTGCCACGCATTGCGAGTGGCCTTCCCGATGGAATAGATGAATTGGCTTCAAGCAAACCTGCCTTAGCCATCATAACAGGTAGATGAGCATTGTTTTTCACTGTTTTCCTCAACACTTTTTATAGCATTTTAAGATCAATAGCTCATTATGTTAAAAGCTGTCTATTACTGGTTATGTTAAGTACACAACAAATTGATGTGACAACCTCACCTTCTGTTGGGTTATATCTCCTTATACACGTAGTTTATTCTAATTAACCCGTTTAACATTTCGTTCTACGTTCATTCGTTCATACGCTCTACTTGTCGTATGTCATCGACCTTGCTTTAAATCCACCCTTATGAGCTGTTGGTTTTTAAAGCACTGGCACACTTCTATATCAGATCTATTTAAAAGTTATTAATGCAATGTTGAGTTTTGAATGTAAAAAGTTCCATTAAGTTTGCGTATTTTGATTCCAGCCCTGCAGAAGATCCTTAAAGCTGCAGACATGTCGCCCATTTGGGAAACACCTTTTCTGGAGAAAATAGCGCCCTATTGCTCCTGCCAAAAATTTGTTGTCCTGCATAATTGTGCTAATTGAATGCATCGCATGAGAAAAATCATGAGTTGTACCTTAAAGTCCACAAATAAACTTTAACAAGTTTAAAAGTTATTTTCAATTTTCTGTTCCACAAATACACATGTTAAAACATTAAATACGAGTAATAAACTTGAATTTTGAAAATTACACTTAAATCATTATAATGGAGTTACTAAACAGTGTTCATAATCAAATAACTATTCTACTTGTATATTATCAATTTTATTACTTGTACATGTACATGTATAGATAAGTGAAAATTTATCAAAATAGAGTATAGATTAGTGAAAATTGCCCAGAAGATGTACAACTTACTTGTGTTTGGCGCCCAGAACTTAGTATGTAGAGTATGTGGTTAAAAATAAACAAATTTCAACATTCATATCAATACACCTCAGTTGAAAATCAAACCAATGAGACAGTTACATTCATTTCCATCATACTATTACCATTAATACTTATTCCATTCAATAACCTTATTAATTTCATTTATGTGCACTAATGTGTTGACCGAGTCAAGATGACGTGCAGGATACATTTTACAGTATTTTATCATTTCACACAAACTCTGTATCTGTAGTATTAAATTAATAGTAGAAATATCCATTAGGGTTACCATTTGAGTATACTACTATTCAACAAATACACGGACGTTGCAGTCTCCATCACGACATCACTTTGATCAAAGGTCCTGTGATGGAGACTACAATGTCAGTGGAATTGTTAAATTGTGAGAAGTAGTGTACTAAAAATTGAACCCTCACACAAACTGTAATTATACACATGCACGCCTCATTCTTATTTTATGTCTAATGTGTACATCTGATTATCCATAGGCCAAATTGTTAAAAACAACATAAATATTTTATAACATTTTTTGTTTGAACATTCATGTAGTCTCGTACGTCTTTCACAGTCTAAATTGCTTTGTGTATTTTAATTAATGTTATCCTTCAGTTTTAATCACGGATAACTTCATGCAATATAAAATCTCAGATAACTATATAATATCCATAATAATACATATGAAGAAACTATCAGACGAATATACTCTACATGTTAAACAAAGTCGTGCATTGCATATTTGTAATTGATTCTCATTAAATGTCTGCAATAGCAAAGGATTTGAAAAAGCATTTTATCAGTCTAAAAATCAAATGATGTTACCATATGTTGCAGCATAAATTCAATGTAATATTCACTAGAACCCTCATAGATATCGCAGACTAATATACCATAACACCACGAGTAAGAACGAAAAAAAAAACGTACTCAAGAATTATTTTGATATGATTCCCCCCCCCCCCCAAAAAATTTCTAAATTCCAAATTTTAGACATAATCAATTTCAAACCTTACAGGTTCCTTTTTTGCCTGTAAGGTTTGAAATTGATTAAAATTATATTAAAAATTGGGAAATTAGAACTATTTTTTGGAGGAAAAGCAGGTAAATACAGTAATTGCATCATGAGACCTGCTGCTTTATCCCACATAAAAATCAATAGGACATATTTTGATTTGATTTAACATAAAAAATATTTTCTTAAATATCTGCAGTTTATTTAGGGTGATATAGAAAGTACATCACAGATCTGACTTGCAATTTAACTTGGATTGTACTTCAACAACATATATTCGCAGTCTCTACCTCTACACTTTACAATGGCCATTTTATGAAGCTTCACTAGCAGATTTAGTGCTTACAAGTTTACAATTATTAATTTATATCAATTTAACAACACCTTATATTAGTATCTTACTGCAAATGCATTATCATATTTTTTACTCAATGCAAATAACGTTATTCAATTGCGAATCTGGATTCTTGAAAAGCAATTTTTCTGATGACCAAAATTAAAGTTACTTAAAAATACTACTGAAACACAGATCTTAATCATGAATCTTTAGTGGATGATAAACTCACAACCATTGAAATGTATAGTAAAATTCACCATATCACATGCATATACCCAATACCTTATACAACCATCCAAATGCCCATGGACCTAAAGGTTGAAAAATGTAGAATGTAGGGGTGGGGTAGTGTAAAGGGGTCAAGAAATTACACATCCCCAATTTTTATTGATCTTATTTCCCACATCCGTGATTTTTGGCCTTTTTCCCCACATCCCACACATTTTCAGCCTTTTATTTGACATCCCACTTCCTTAAAATCCCATATCCCTCTTTTTGGCAGAGTTTCCCAAATCCCTATTTTTTCCAGGCTTCTTTCCACATTCCACTGCCTTATTATTAAACCTGCCCCTCTTGGGAGTGGGTCTTTACACAGTAATTCCATTGGAGTTTAATGATCTAGATTTTGTTATGGTGAGCATTTCCAGTTGGGATCTTTCCATGAGGGTGGACCCTTGGACGGTTGCATAAAGCATCTACCTTCAGAATAACAGCAAAACAATTCTTCACAATTTTGATTACATGTACATGATTTATAATAAATGCAAAATAACTGTTTTTATATGCACTGAATGCAGTCTATAGCAAACCCATGAGACATCTACCTCACTTAAAAATAGTAGTAGGGCCTGAATACTACACACGAGATTTCTTGTATAAATAATCCAAAATAATATATCAAAAACCCCATTAATTCACCCCACACATTTATACATAAAGAAAATTTACAATCACAAATTAATATCACTTAGGCTGAAAAACACCTACATTGCATATAAAAATACACTGCTATGACTATCCATTGAAAATGAAGTACATTTGCCTCCAGGAGGAAATGAAACTGAGTTCATTTTTTGTACCAAACAAAGAAACAGGATTGAAATACATGACTGTTTATGATAACTGTTAGTGACTATTAGACACATTGACCCATGGTGGGGGGTGAGGGAGCGGGGGTGTATTATCTTTTTTCCTGCTCTTAAAAAAAAACTCAATATATTTGGGTCACAATTACTATAGAAATAAAAAGCTAAATTTTCAGAAAGTCAATTCAATTGGATCCCATTTTTATTAAAAAAATGCTAAATTTTCTGAAAATTTACTCATAAGTTTGATATTTAAGAACACCGCATCATTAGAAATAAGTCAATTTTTGTAAAAGGTCCCAATTTCACAAGAAATATTTGATATATTTGGGTGTGATTTTTGATACTCAAGGAATTTACCCTCAAATTGACTGAAATTCAGTCAACCCCCCAACCCCCGTATTTATAGCACTCTTTTATATTCATTTCTTCCAAGGAAAACATAATACTCTAGAACAATATTAAATTGCACTATGACTGTTCTTCCTGGCATGTACATCTTTCACGTTTAATTCCTTCCTCGAGATCTATAATCATTAATACAAAGTTTGGACTTTTATCATGGTAAATATGGAGGTGGGTTTTCCTGTTTAGTCAACAAAGGTTCTCTTATTGCTCCGGCACCAATGGAAACCAGGTGTCCGGATGATGATACTGCTAGGTCATACACTGGTGGTGGACTTTCGTTATAGTTACTAGCATTTGCTGAGGCTTGGTGTGTTGCCACTGGCGGATTCTGGTCAACACCAGTTACGTGATACTGTGGTAGGGACATTGCTGCCACGTCATAGTCTGGAGGAGCTGTCGATACCAGAGGGGTCATAGATACAGTCGTCGTTATCGATGTCGCCATTGATGAACTGCTATACACAGACGCATAGACTTCCCCGGGAGGTGGGCAGTTCATGACAATCGGCCCTTGCGTGATATTAACTAACCCACGACTGTAAAGAATCCTGTTTTGTTGCGTTAAGTACTCGTGAGTGCCTCTTCCCGCACGTAGCTCTTGGTACTGCGATATCACGCAGAGTATGCAGTAGGTATTGAGTAATGTTAGGCCCAGCCAAATCACCATCTGGATGATGTTGAATGATAACAGCCCAAAAGATATACACTCGTATATGAGTGCAGCTGTATCTGTGACGATCATGAGAATAATGACTACCACCCAGGGTATAAGAAGAATGTGACTGTCCCGATGTACTCCAATGATGAGTCCGACCGAGGTAACAAGTAAACATAAACACACCACTAAAGTTGCAATAAACCATCCTGCTGTCAACTGTAGATAGCCATCTAACTCACTCTGAGAGTACAAGAAATGCAGATTATAAGCGATTATTCCTCCGTTCATTAACGCTAGTATCAAAGTGTATATTCCGCACGCCAAACTACCTTTTCTAACGTTATTCCAACAACAGCAAGTCTTTAAAATTGCCATGATTTACAATTAAATCTGTTTACAACAACCATCAGCAAAATATTGACGGTTCGTCAGCTATTTCTAACACAATAATAATTAAAATAAACACGTTCGAGATTTCGAGTTGAGCAGACGATATTTTCAAACTTAATATTTCTAACATTAATCATGATTCAGAGTGTTCTGTAGACGTTTTATATTACAAACAAAATTATTGTTTAATCCCAATATGATTATTGCTACGGAAAAAGACGCTGAGTTTAAAGAGATCAGTTTTAGTGCCACCTTTTTTTTATTCTATCTGAGAATGTATGGTAATAGTTAATTTATATGGCGGTAGGCGAACATGCTTTCTAAAAAGGCGGTGCTGTTTTTCTTTGGTTTCTATCTAATGGACACCCAAGGTTTACTTCTTTTTTACTAGTCTTATATGTGATTAGTTGGATAGCATTTTATGAACAGTAGCAATCTGTAATGTCTAAATATACACCTCCTATGTGAGGACACCTATGTCATAGCCTATGATGCTCTACGTTTGTTATTGTATTTAAAAATTATATGGGGCAGTCCACATGCAGGTACAGGTGCAATTCTTTTTATAGAGAAATCAATACCTGTTTGAGCCCTACCTCATATAATATTCCTACTACTTATTTTAACTATACCCTACCCTATTCTCAAGTCTCAGCCAAAACCAGGGCCATTAAATCTCACTAAATTTTCTACCATTCTCATTTCACAATTTCTAATTTTTTCAATTTCTCCCTATTGACCCACCGGGGGGGCACATGGGCCTTAAAATGGTGGGGGTCCTCAGCCCGCTGTCACGTAACGTAATATAACACCGCGCCTCATTTCGAAGAGCAAAAGTGTTGATAACGGCCATAAAATTAGGGTCTAAAGAGCTGATCAAATGACATGAGGTATAAACATGTACACAGTGGAGGGTTAAAAAACACTGGTAATAGTTGTAGACAATTCGTGTTTTTATCAAGGCTCAAGGCATTCAATCAGTAGTTTCACTGTAAAAGTGCTGAGGTGCTGGGTTTCAGGGTCAAAAGTGCGGCTTTAGCCAAAAATGCTAGTCAAAGGTGCTGTCTAGAAGGTAAAAAAAGAGGGTCACTTGGGCGGAGGATAGGTGTAATACGTACAGAAGAACACCCCCCCCCCAACCCCCCCCCCACCCCCACCTCGGGATTGACCCCCATTCTCATTTCTCATAAAAAAGCAAGGGCCATTCTCACATCTCAAATAGGTATATTTTCCCCTCTAGTCTGGACAATCCATATAAACCAAGAATTGTTACATATTGGGGGATGAGAACGATGACCAAAAAACTTGACATTTTTAACTCGTCTATTTCACTGTCCCTTTATATCAGCTTTTTTCTTATATTTAATGTATCTGTGATAAATAAAATATTCAATTAACTTCAATTCAGCACCATAAACTTTTGAAGGATATGTACTCGCCCCTCTTAATTAGGGACTGTTCATAATTTATGAGGAGGGGAGGGGCGGAGGAAATTAAGGGGGGCCACCAACTTTGTACATGGAGATAGAGAGCGGGCCATCAACTTTCTACATAAAAAAAGAAGGGGGGGGGGTCTCCGACTTTGTACAGAAATTTTCAGAAAAATCTCTGCCCCCACCCCCTTCCCACAAATAATGAACAGTCCCTTAGCGCGCATTCACATAGAAGCAATATAAAATTAAATCGCCCAGGCAATGTGGCAATAGTGTCTTGTGTGTTCACATGTAAGAGACATCACTAGAGATATCGGAAGACATGAAATGGCGTAACGATGGGTTGACGACATTTTTTCGTTCATATCATATTTGAATAGAAATGTTCAAATGCAAGCGACGAAGCAACTTAGCGACGTCGCTCAGGCGATTTTTCTGCTACATGAGTGAAAAAATCACCTTCGTCCCTTGCATATGAAGGTTTATATGCAAATATATGATGGGAAAAATCGCCTGTTGCTGTGTGCTACGTCCCTAGTGATATTGCTTACATGTGAACTTACATGTACACTTAGTATTATGTCTTGATATTATGTGGATTTCGACATTTCCCAAAACTGTCCACTGATGCCAGGGCTTGACACTAGCTAGTGCCCTCGTGTGCGGGCACATTAAATCTAAGTCAGGGCACATCAAATCTTGAGTTTGTGTGCCCTGGTTGGCATGCTATCAAAAATACCAGTTCATGCAATATTTCACGTGAAATGTTGGTATTCCCAATGGTGAAACTTATAAATGAAGTTTTTCATGTCTGATATCCCGTGGTCTGATATGATAGTTAATAAGACATTTATTGATAAAGAATATAGAATAAACATATTGTTTATACATAATATTGAATAAATATTTACAAAATAATTTGGAAAAAAATTACCTTCGATTTACTTAAAAAAGATTAAGGGCAACTAAAAATTAGATCAGGGCAAGTGGATTCCGCACCGGATTTGGTCCATCACGTCTCCTGCAGGGCACATGAAAAAAAGTTGGTGTCAAGCCTTGAATGCACTATCTATATAGATAATATAGTAAATTTCCTACTATCCTTTCTTACCCTGTGTGAAAATTACGCCTTATCTATTCTACCTGATCCATATCTATTTTATGTACACCTCAATACTTCTTTACCATATTGTACACATTAAAATATCCATTTCAGGGTTCAAGTTAACTGGAGATAATTATGTTGACAACCGTATTTTTCATGACGGAGGAAAAAATCTTGTAAGTCATTTCTATATATGCTACCGTTGGCAACTTGAACACCTCACCACTTGGCACTAGTTACACAATTTTTTTGCTGGTTAGTGCCCTATCGCCATCTAAAACCAACATCTACTTGCAACCAAAATAGAGGTCTTTATGCGTAAAACAAAAACCATCTATTTTTCTTGTTTATTTAAATGTTTCTGTGTCTTGTTATCTTTAAACATTGTGTGGCACTGTGCTGTATTCTACTGTAAAGCTGTGGTGATGTATTTCACTGCTACATTAAAGGCCTTGTAAATTCTATTCAAATCCCGTGTTATCTTTGTAATTGACCATTCTTTTTATACATGAATGTGGCACGCAATGGCCTACTCTGATGATTCGTAATGCCTCATTCTGTCTCATTACCCCTCAGCATTATTTTTTTTTTCAATGTAGATATGAATATTTTTTGTTATCTGAGGTTACTGTAATACATTATGATTAATGATTGTTAATTTAACCCTTAGTAATATCGAGCTGGTTGACAAGTAGCACTTTTCCAACTAATCCTGACCCTGCTAGTAGAAGGATTATGGATTTGTTTGTGTAGAATATCTTCTTAACACCGAGCTCATCCCGCCCTCGATTCAAAATGAATAGTTGGAGATGTCTTTGTGAAAGGTGTTTTTTGTCACTTCCTGTTATCGTACAATAAGGGAACGATCATAAATAACGATACCGGGGGGGTCGTCCATTTTTGGGGTGCGAAGAAAAGTTAACTGACCCCCCCATCAACATTTTAAAAAGTTGAGTGACCCCCCCCCCAGCCTCCGCTAAAGAAAAAGTCCTCTATATAGTCATTGCATTGCTAAAAGAAAATATTTGAAAAAAACATACCGTAGCGTGATAAAAAAGTTCCCCCAAAGGGAATCAGAAAAGTTAGACGACCCCCCCACCCCCACCCCCACCTTTTTGGACAACCCCCCACCCGCCGTGGTATCATTATTTATGATCGTTCCCTAATGTCACTGCTCATTGTTGTTTATACTCTTTACCTTTGATGTGTCAGCACTGCCAGTCTTTCTGTATGACAAGTTGTTTGCAAAAGAGGGCTATTTTTGCGTCAATTTCACCATGACGGTTGCCATGTATGGCGATCTCGGAAACCAAGTGTAAAGAATGTGGGCCATTAGCTGTAAACCCCTAGTGTTCAGCCATAATACAGTCGAACCTTTTGGATCACCTAAGGGGTGGCCTCAAGTGGTCCCAATGATTGAGGTAGTCTTTGTATGGATGTTTACAATGATCTTAATGAAGGTTTGGGACTACTAAATATGATCTTATTATAGAGGTGGTCTTCATTGGAGATTCTACTATACCTGTCAGTGTTTTAGACGCTGTACTGTGATGTTGGAAATACTAACTCTAAAAATGATATAATGCACTCCATCTATCTTCATGTTTCTAACAGTAGCTGGATAAGAACCTACACAAACGAGGTAAATCAAATCGCAATCTTTTTAAGTGTTGTTTTTTAATTTTTTATTTGATAGAATTTATTTGTTGTCAATTGCACACATTAGAAGTGGGAGGGGCTCATGACATGCACAAATGCTCATGAAACGATATGCATTTTTTATGAAGGACAATGAGGTGTTAGATATTCTGAATGCAAGAAAATCTTTGGTTGTTATTGAGTGTTATTGATGAAGGCAGATATATATGATTGATCATAATTTTGACAACATCCTTATTTTCCGTTTTAATGTCTTTGTAAATGACTGTTTTAGAATACTATTAGTATTGTATCGTTATGAATAATTGTTTTGTGGATTATTGTCTCATTTATGAATTAAATAGGTTACAAAATTATTTGTTGAAAAGTATTTGGAAATTTTCTTGCATGTATTAGTGTTATAAATTTAGAATAAATCACATGGTAGAGAAAATCTTAATATTTGTTATTTGATAATTTGTGTATCATCAAATCTTTTACTGACTGACAATATAGTCTTTGAATGATGATTGTTGAAGAAATGTGTGTATATAATTTGATTTCAGAGTTTCGATTTCATCGACAATGCAACTTTTAAGATTGTCATTCCTACCAAAGATTTCATGTATTTGCCATCAGGTATTAAAAAGCATTAATTGATATTATGCATGTATTTTAGTTCGTCCCGCAACCAACTTTTTCCCCAATAACTTTAAAATCCAAACCCATTTTCATAAAAATTACCCTTTTTGGTGCAGAATAAAAATCTCTTGCTGAAATGTTTAGTCACAATTGCAAATTACAAGGCTATCATTTATTGTAGAATTGTTTCCAAGAGAAAGATGGAAGCTTACTTTAAAATCGAAGATTAAGAAAAAGGAATTCTCCTACATAGCATGGCTTTTTGATCTTAGCTCAGGTAAAGATTTTTTTTTAATAAGTATGAAAGAATATTATAAACATTATATAATGGTCAAATGTAAATACCATAGTTTATACATCAAGGCCCTCACTGATAAGCTTGTGTATCCACAGAGGTAATGATTAATCTAGAAATTGGTAACAATGAGTCCCCCTAAAGGACTTGCATATCGTGAAACCATAGGTCCCGACAGCCAATGCAATCAATCCTGACATACATAACCATCACATACTAATAATATTTTATGGGTCCGTGGGATGCACAATTTTTAATTCTTTGCATCATCACTGAAAAATAAAGTCCTAGACTTGGGAGGGGGGTGACACAGGTGTTCCACTAATTTTTTTACCCCCATGTTCCATGAACACATTTATCAGGATGTGTTATCAAATGTGTGATGAAATAGAAGAACTGGAGAATAATCATGACATGAACAGAATGCATCAGAAAGTGAAGGAACTGAGTGACAGGAAGAATGAAATTAAGACCAATAGTGGATGTGTGCAGGATAAGGAAGGGAATATGTTATTCGAAAGAGACAAGGTAGCGAAGAGATGGACAGAGTACATACGAGAACTGTATGATGATGAGCAGAGAGGAGAATCAGAAACAGTGACGGATCTAGAGGGACCAGATTTTATCATTAGTGAGGTGCAGGAAGCTATAAAACGTTTGAAGAAAGGAAAAGCTGCTGGCATAGATGAAATAACAACAGAACAGCTAAAAGCATTGAACTATGAGAGTCTCCAGCATGTAACGCAGCTTTGCAATCAGGTATACAATACTGGAGAAATACCCAAAGACTTGCGACACTCTTTGTTTATAAAGCTGCCGAAGAAACCGAAAGCAACAGCATGTAGTGACCATAGAACAATCAGCCTTATGAGCCATGTCATGAAAATCTTATTGAGAGTAATCATCACAAGAAATACAAACACAATAGAACGAGACATTGGAGAGACACAGTCAGGATTCAGGCAGAAGATTGGTACCAGGGAGGGTATTTTCAACCTGAGAATAGCTTTCGATAGATACCTGCAAGTAAACAAGGAAATATACATCTGTTTTATAGACTATGAGAATGCCTTTGACAGGGTATTCCACACAAAGCTCATGAACATCCTAAAAACACTAGATATGGATGGTAAAGACATCAGATTGATCCAAAACCTGTACTGGAACCAAATTGCAGCAGTAAGATTGGAGGATGGAAACTCGGAAGAAATTGAAATTAGAAGAGGCGTGAGACAGGGATGCATACTGTCGCCAAAATTATTTAATCTGTACGCAAAGATGATTTTCAAAAGAGTGGAATACCTGAAAGGAATAAACATTGGTGGGAAAAACATAAACAATCTGAGATTTGCAGATGATACGGCACTGATGGCTGAAACAGAGGAGGATCTACAGAAGATAGTAGATGCAGCGGTCGAGACAAGTGCTGAGTACGGTCTGAGGATGAATGTGAAAAAAGACAAAAAGTAATGTTGGTAAAAAAGAGGGACAGAAAAGAAGTGTGTTCAGATCACTGTGAATGGGGAAGAGCTGGAGCAGGTAGCAAAATTCAAGTATCTAGGCCAACTAATTACTGAAGATGGAAGATGCGAAGTAGAAGTGAAAAGGCGCATAGAGATAGCAAGGTCCAGCTTCATAAAGATGAGAGATGTTCTGGCAAGTAGAAAGCTGAGGCTAAAAACAAGAAAGAGACTTGTGAGATGCTATGTGTTGTCCACATTACTCTATGCAGCAGAGACCTGGACCATAAACAAAGAAGTTGAAAAACGAATCCATGCCTTTGAAATGTGGCTATTTCGCAAAATGCTCCGCATTTCGTATCAAGAGCACATCACTAATGAAGAGGTACTGAGAAGAGTGCAAGAAAAGAGAACTCTGCTGCAAACCATCAAGAAGCGCAAATGTACCTTCTTTGGCCATGTGGTTAGGAATGATGGTCTACAACGACATCTACTGGAGGGAAGAGTAGAAGGTGCCCGACAAAAGGGAAGACCGAGGAGACAATGGACCACTGACATCTTAGAGTGGCTAGGTGTCCGTTATGGAGAAGCTGTGAGGGCAGCTCAAAACAGAAAGAAGTGGCAGACCATGACATCCAAAGTCCGGGAGGACACGGAACCCACTAGGTACTAGGGTATAGAGAACTATTTTCTAACCTTTTTGGCATTCATATTTGATGTAGTAGTACTTGTTAGTTACCAGAGAAATCACCAGGAGCCAGAAGCCTCTACTTCTATACTACCAGTATCACTTTCAGCAATGATCGATGCTTCTTGTATTGATGACACTAGTGATTTGTTTTATCTATCATGACCAAGGGCGTAAGAAGCTTTTTGTAAAGAGGGGTTCACATTTGCGAGGGAGAATATAGCGACTGGGAAGGGGGAGGGGAGGATATAGGAGGATATACGAGGAGATAGCTTTTGGCCTATGTAGAGCTCATGGAACGAAACAAAAACCCGGATTTTGCTTCATTTGAAGTGACACAATTGATCTTTGTAAATCACTGTTCAGTTCCATATTAAAGGTATGTAGACTGAAATCTGTCAACAATTTTGCCAACATCCATTTATGTTGTAAGTGAGGGGAGGGTTAAGAAGCGCAAACAATGGTGATAAATGTGCTACGTGTGGGGTCTGGGGGCATGCTCCCCCAGGGAAATTTTGAAATTTTGTGTGCTCACATGTGCAATCTGAGCCATTTTCTGCATCAATTTTTATTATATGAAACTTCTGTAATTTCAAACATATACGTCTTTTTAAATACATTGAGGATGAGTCTGAACCTTGAAAGCTTTATTTTACCACCCAGCCCAGATCCTTTGTGCAAAGCCATTATAAATATGGATACTCTGAAATTGTCCAATTGAAGCTATGCAGTAGGGGGTGCAACTGTCTACGAGCACTTACCATTCGCACTGTAGTGTATATGTGCCAATTTGGGCAGTGTAAAATGTTGAGGAAAAGGTAACTGTTGCAAACTTTTATATTAGAGGTTTTAGTCAAGTAGATATAAATGTAAATGTGGTGGTTCATAGTTGTGATCTAAGTCCTGCTCTCGTGACTTGACATTTTACACCAGGTCATTGGCACACTCATGTTAAGTACTCAGACAATCACACACTCTTTCAACCCAATGACCTGTACCTAATTAACGTGTAGGTGCCACAGAGCTGTGTGCAACTATTTAGGTATGAGTTTGCTCAACACCCACAGAGCCGACTGGCAAGTGAACCCACGACCGTCTGGTCACGAGTCTAACTGCCTATTCACTCAGCCAAAGAAGCACATTAGGTAGATGCTGTAGAAACCAAATATTGGCTGGTTTATTGCCACGATTATGAAGTGTAGGATATCATATTGACCGACACTGCAATACAATGTGGTCCTTATTGTGCATTCGAAACCTCTCCTATTTAACAACTGTAGTGTAAAATTGAGTCAAAACACCATAAAATCGGGACAAAAGTGCAGAGAAAATTGAGGGAATTGTCATGTTCCATGTTCCACTATGACTTCCTATGTTCCATGTTCCACTATTTTTTTATCCCTATGTTCCATGTTCCACTATTTTTTTGACCCCATGTTCCATGTTCCACTATTTTTTTGACCCCATGTTCCATGTTCCACTATCCTGTGTCATTCCCCCGTTAAAAAGGTTTGCACAAAATAGTGTAGTGTTACAATGCGTGTCTGGAATTTCTCAATTCATTTTATGCATCATTATTAATGATAGTCTAATTAACGTATGTTTATTTCCCAGAGCTTGTTGTATGTGGTACAAATATGTTTGGTAGAAAGATGTGTGCAAAAGAAAAGATAATTAATTTGAATTTCATAATGTCATTATTTTTAGGTTGTTGATTAGATGTCATTTTTATTTATAATGTATAAGTATTTAGTATTCTTCGTTTGTAGTACGCTACTGCTACAAACTTATGAATCCATTTACAGTATACTTGTATACTTGATTAAAAAAACTCTTGCTTTATTTTTCATAATGTTGATAGTCATAAAGTAAAAACTACCACAGCGCATGATCAGAAAAAGAAAGGTCCCCCACCCAAATTATGATGCTTTTTTCAATAAGGTTTGCAAGTGCATATACTCTAGTTGTGTGTTTCACAGAGCCTCTTGTGTATTGGAAACTTGGCATGCCAGCAGAATCCTCTGAAGTTCCAGTCGCTGGTGTTATGAAGAAAACGACATCACCGTGTTCAACTGATACAATAATCATTGCACCAATGCCAGAGGCCGACGCTACTCGTGAGTCTTAGTAATACAGTGAATATACTCATTTTGTATGTGGAGATGAAATTTGATATTATGGATTTTAGAATTATTTAAAATTTATTGCCAATGTTTCAACTCATCAATGTTCTCACGGAAAATATATTTAATTTAATAAAAAACTAGACTGGAAATAAAATATAGATAAATCATTCTAAAATTATTCTTCAAATCCAAAATGTCAACGTTTGTCTCCAGAGACAGGATAAGGCGTAAATAGCCACAACAAAGGTATACCATACATTCCAATTAGTCCACATGAGTACATAAATCCTAGATTTTAACACATTAAATCTTCATTGAATCCACAGTGGTAGTGGTCCAGAGTGTAAGTCCCGCCAGTCGCTATGTGATATAGTCCTATAGACTTGGAGCAAGAATCCTCTATGTCAATACTTACACCCAAGTCAATTGATTCCAATATATCTATGTTCATTGAATCTTAAATTATCTATAATACCAAAATATTCAAAAAATGACTTCAACATCCAAAGAGGAGATAAGAAATCTGTGTAGTGTAAGTTATTCAATATATGCTTGTTTCAGATATATATTTTGGCCTCACCTACAGCGCATTTAGTAATAACAGTGTGATTTGGTACAAGTATTCGAAGGATGCCTTCACTCAGCACACAGGTACAAAAAGCAGGCTGCATTTTTTAGTTTTTATGGTTTATATTTTATTTAACTGTAAAATATTGTTTTTTAATTTAATTTTTATTTATCATATAGATAAAAGAATGAACAATTTATAAAAGTATAAATGAGAATGTACATGAAATATATACCGTCTGGAACCACGTATAGGTCGAGTTTTTTATTCCCAAAATATCCTCCCAAAGGACCTACCCGACTTATATGCGGGTCATCAATTTTCAGCTGGCCACTGTCACATGCATGTTGTCAAGTAATGGTGCAATCTTTACTTACCGGCGTTCTATGGCTGCTTCTTCATTGATAGTATATTGCACAACACTTTAGAAATAAACTATTATCAAATGCAAATGCAAATATATTATTCTGTAAAGAATATTTCAAGAAAACTGCAAATAATATTCAAACAATATTATTTGTGAGTGCACACACCACCTGCACTTATCGGCACTTTGCCGGTCAGAGAATAAAGGGGCCGTTGTGACATTAGCCTAAGACTATTAAGGTATTGTAGGAGACGGAAAAAGTAAACAAACCCGACACATATTATCATTTGAAATAAAGAAGTAGTTTAATCAGAGTTTGTTTAACTGGGCTTAACTGTGTACTTAATTACCGCCACCTGCAGAGGTCAGGCAGGTTACATCATCGTGTCTGTAGTTTAGACTCTGCAATCACCACTGGTGACTGGTCATGCAGGCCCATATACTACAGGGGATTACGGTTAAGGTTGATTGTTTAACTGATTTCACCTTTGTTTGGGCAAAACAAACAACATTTGAAAGGCCAGCATAGACTAACTAGTAAAGATATGAAATGTTCGCACGGAAATGTTCGCACGTGTTGTCGATTTTGAATCTATGACTAATAATCAAACACGAGCTCAGTTGGTGATTATTCGCTTAATATTGCAGCTAGAAAGATGTTCTTGATATCATTTAAAAGCGTATTTTATGCCCATTCCACATATGACAACAGATTGGTCATCAGAAGTAATGTCGGCCTCGTAAAAATCGCCGAAACATGTTTAGTGGCGCAGAGCTATAATGGAGTGTTTTTATCGAACAATAAATATCATTTTCATAATCTAGGCATTTTTCTCGTTAAATACATGTATTAAACTTCAAAATCCGATGAAAAATAAGCAAGATATTAATTACTCTGCAAACGTTATGCCAAACAAAATGTTCGCGGTTCCCCGGATTCTCGAAGCACGTGGTCTTGTTTACATGCGAGCTAGGTTAAAAATATGTTCAGATTTTCTTAATTTTTTCTTAAAATTCCCAATTTTTGAGGTCAAAAAAGGGTCCTCGACTTATACGAGGGTTCGACCTATACGTGGTCCGGGACGGTAATGTAATAAAAGACAAATTTCGATTGTATAGTATATAAGATTTTCTCTAACAATCTGCTGTGCATTCTTATCTTCATAATTTTCTTCATTAAATTCAACTATGAATATGTTTTGAAAATTATTTCAAAATAAAGGCAATCATATTAATACACTAACATTTTGTTAAAAGCATAAAAACTGTATATTTACGATTGCTACGTTTCAGGGGCACACACCCCTTTCGCCTGGCTTCTTGCGCATGATCTGTTGTGCATCATAGATGGCGCTGTGTCACGTGGAATGGAATTTCCCACGTGACTGAGAAGTTTGGTCAGGATGGCGGGGACGACTGTTCCCATGTTCAGGTTCAGCTTGGGCTCCCTTTTTCATATCTCAAAAGCCTCTAGAGTCTTTCTTCTTGACCAGTTGTACTCTCTGCCAACGATCTTGGTGGTAGAATTGTCCCAGATCACATGTCCTGCCTTCTGTGAGTGGATTTGTATCACGGATGTTCCATTAGTCTGGTACCTGAAGTATGACCAGTCTCACCCACATAGTCTTTGTGGCAACTAAGGCAAGCAATCTTGTATTTTTTGGGGTCTGTCTTTTCCTTTGGTCGTGCTAGAGCTGCACGTAGGGTGTTAAACGTCTTGTGGTAACTGGGAACACTGTATTTTTTGAAGACTCTGTAGTGTCTCTGATATGCCACGGACGTTTGGTAGCTTCACGGGAACTCTTCTTTTTTCTGTAGACTCAGTCGACTCTTCAGTTCTCTCCTTTCTCTTGGGAATTTTGAAGGACCATGGGTTGTATCCATTGAAGTCTTCACTGTTTTTGATGGCGTGGATGGTTTTACCTTTGATTGGGTTTAAAATTGTTAACAGGTACTTCGCCACAGGATAGGTGATACTTTCGATACTTGATACTTGACACAGCGCCATCTATGATGCGCACAATATCATGCGTAAGAAAGAGCCAGTCATAGGGGGTGTGTGCCCCTGAAACGTAACAAACGTAAATATACAGTTTCTGTGCCCCTAACAAAACATTAGTGTATTAATATGATGAATCCAGAAACTATTAAACATTTTCGGAATGATAATAGCAATCATATAATTCAAAGATTTTTATTTTGACCTTATAAAGTTTAATTTTGTATTTTTATAGATGAGTTTCAATTACTTGATTTGAAACTGACAAATAATCATTTTGTCGTTCTGTCTAATCATGGGATCCATGTGAGCAACGACTTCAGGGGTAAAAATCAAACAGATGATGAAAAAGATGTGCAGATAAAATTTACAACGAGTTTAGAATTAACGTGCGGATTATTTTCCAATAAGGTAACACAATATTTTTAGAATAACTTGTTTGTCATTTTAATTTAAGTTGTGAGTAAAAACGATGTAATTAGCTATGTTAACGTGTTGTATTATGTAAATTATATATGCTATTTTCCATGTTTTAGATGTTGTTCATTGATGGGCTAAATTTATTTATTTGATTAATTTTAGATTCCTAGACTTGGATTGACCACAGCTTGTCAAAGCAGACAACATGACATAATCAGAGGTAATTCTATGCATTGAAAATGATAAATACGTTTTGTTTCATATATATAAAGAAATGCAGAAGTGGTTGCTTAACCCTCTCATCTCAACTTACGGGAAATGAAATAGCAAAATAAAGACATTGATGAACGATGGCATTTTGACAGTTTTACGTCCACGACAAAAACTTCTGGTGCCTTCATAAATGCTTATTTCTTTACATGAATTACATTCTTGTATGCAGAACAGTATCCTGTTTGATATTTTTACCACCTATTAAGAGGATTGTAGATTTATTTGTCTAGAATATCTTCCAAACGTGGCTGTTGCCGCCCTGTATTCAAAATTAATGCTCGGACATGTCAATTTGAAAGGCGTATTTCTATAAGTTGTCTCACTTGTAGAATGATATGATTGCTCAGCATCATCATAAAGGGCATTTATGTTAGGAAAATGAACATTAAACAGCTTACTTGGGGGATAAGCTTTGATGAAAAAACATCTTCAAAGTTGTTTGGTGGGTGCATACACCAGCATAGGCTGTCAAATTTCATCATCGTCAACTTAGTCGAGCAAACCAATTCGATATAAACAACGTGTGTCTTCTGAGTCAATATCCTTTAGTCTGTGGTTTCATAATAGGATTCTGATTGATCCGCTACGTGAAATTGTGTTAGAAATGTTATTCTCGTGATGATAGTCCATTATTTCTGAAAAATATTAACATTTTTCCTGGTCTTAACAACCCTCATTGCAGAGTAGATGAACTTCGCTTGCATTGGTCAAAATGAAGCAGGTTTAAATATAAACAAGTGCACGTGGTTTTCAATGGAACTAGCCACCATAGGCCCGTGCACTTTATCGCAACACCAATTCAAACTGGCATGGTCTAGACTTGTTTTGTTAGCCTTGATAAAAACATTCTCAAGTATGTATTCTGCGTAGTGACCCACCTTATCGAGGTTGTATTCTTTAGGGTTATTCCAATAATGACGTCATAAAAAAATCAAACATCCTTGTTTCAATCAGAGAGCACCGGCATTTCCCGTTCCACCAGTATATGATATGTCAGGGGGAATATCATAGAAATATAAGTAAGTTGTGTCTGAATTTAGGTGTCTAAAGTGGGTGTTTGATGGGTAAATAATTGTTCTCACAAATGATAGTGAAATGATATTAATATCCCACATATATGCCACAAAATTTACATCGAAATGTGTTGTTTATCCTGTTCCCATTCATCGCATATGATTATGTTGTCAAAACGACGAGAGTTTCCGTATGAAAAGATGGGGGTGAAGCGATGGGGGTGAAGCCGGGTCTTTTTTTTCAACAAATGTGTAGTTTTATGGTCCTAGAGGACGCATCTGACGCAGGAGGGTTGATCATTGCATAAGCTCCATCCACACACATTTTTTGCGATTTACATCAATATTATGACATTCAATATCACACTGCCTTCTAGTTAGAACCTTCCAGAGTAAGCTTTTATGTTATATGCAATGATGTGTTATCTGTCTAATTACAATAGTATTTTTTAAAACTGATGAATGTTTTCCGTTTTCTTTTCTTTTCAAAGCTGATTTACTGACATTAGCCTTGGAGTGCAATGGAGTAAGTACTCAATTTGGCCTTATTTCTATTTTTGATATTTAAACAATTGCTTTGCAGTTCCTTATTTTCCATGATCTTTAATGTTTTATTTTTAGACACATGTTGCTTATTATGCTACTGAACCTTTTGAAGAGTGGAAAACTATAGACGTATATGAAAATCAAATTATTGATGTCAGCTATAATTTCCATCAACATGCTCTCTCCATTTTATTTGAACAGGTAAACAATAAACAATATTTACCTTCTACTATAATAAAGGGGGGGCCTTAAAACGCATCTTGCTATTAGTATTATGATGCTTTAACTCTAACACATTATTTCTTACAGCTTCTCTCATATCTTTATGTAGAGTGATTAGAAGTAGGAATTTCCATTCAGATCTACTTACTTATTAAATGAAAACTTGAAGCTGCGGTTACCAATGCAGGACCTTCAGCTGTGACAAGAAGTGTCCAATTGTGACTGTAATGTCAATTTTTAATTTAATTAGTAAGTAGTAGTGTACTTAAATATATATCTGAAAGCTTCTCTCATGTGATTTGTATTGATATATAGATATCGTAAATGGCTGTTTTTCACGGCAGAGCAAGTCTAGGAACCGGGTCACTCCTTCCTTCTGTCCCTCCGTCCGCCCGACCGTAGTAAAGCCACTCTCCGCTACTCCTCCTAAACGACTCAACATACAGCAATGAAACTTGGTATATAGCAAGAACATCATATGTAGATGTGCATATTAACAGGGATTTTTGATTCTCAAACTTTTATGGGAGTTATGCCTCTTTGAACTTAGAAATTTTGTGCCTCATACTAATAGCTTGTCTCCGCTACTCCTCCTAAATGACTCAACATACAGCAATGAAACTTGGTATACAGCAAGAATATTATATGTAGATGTGAATATTCACAGAGATTTTTGATTCTCAAATTTTTATGGGAGTTATGGCTCTTTGAACTTAGAAATTCCCCTATTCCCAATTTGTGACTACAAGCAGTGTACATTATGTACAAATATCATATTTCTTTTGATTACTGTATCTCATCTATTGAAGGGGTGATTTTTGGAGACTTTTAGCAGTGAGTAGCTAACATATGCATTTATCTATCTATGGTAGTTATGCTTCTTTGAACTTAGAAATTTTGTGCTTCTTTTTAGCAGGGATATTATATTCTACAATTTTTATAGCAGTTATGCCTCTTTGAACTGAGGAATATTTTGCCTCCTATACTAATAGCTTGTCTCTGCTACTCCTCTTAAACTACTCATCATACAGCAATGAAACTTGGTTTATAACAAGAACTTCATATACGTATATATGTAGATGTGAATGTTATAATCATATAACATTCCTGTTACACGCGACACAGCTCCAGACATAATTAGGGATATGCTTAGATTTCTTTATGAAGACTGTTTTTAGTAGTAGGAATATCCATTTGGTTGAGATTTAATGACACTACCACTTACATTTTTAACATTTACTTGACGTTGCGGTCACCATCACGGGACCTTCAACAGAAGTGACTTCTTCTGGTCTTTTTTTTTTTCGCAACGTCAAGTAAATGTTAAAAATGTAAGTGGTAGTGTCATTAAATCTCAACCAAATGCTTAGATTTATATTGGTGATTTGCCCGTGTCCTTACATCAAGTGTGATGAGGATATTGTCAATGGATATTTCTACTTTCCCGGCAAGGATCTTGCCCATGGGAGCCAGCCTGATGTTGCGGCGACGTATTTCCAGACTGTCCCACCAGAGTTCTCTCTTCATTTTTGATACACTGCAGTCCACTTGATGGTTTCTCATTACAAAACGTGCAGCCCTACGCTGGGTTTGTTCAAGGACAGTTTTGTTCTTTGTCAGGTGAGGGTCCCATGTAGCACATGCATATTCCAGGATTGTGTGTACCAATGTTATATATGCCTGTTCTCGAAGAGACTTGGGGCAGTATTTGAGATTGCGCCAGAGGAAGCCAATCTTGGAATTAGCTTTCTTAGTGACATTATTACACCTAGATCCTTGGTTCTGTCAACTATGTGGAAATATTTTGAAGTATGCCGTCTAAGAGATATCCAAGTGTCTAATAATCAATATTAATTATTTCTTATGTCCATGTTTGGCCACACACATGAATTGACAAGTAAATAGGGCCTTTCCAAATAAATTTAGGATTTATTTGATTTATTGACTAATTAATTGATTTGTTTCATTTCATACAGAATGGCAAGAACATTGTGGCGTTTCATAAATTTGGGGACAATTCCACTGTTGATGTCAAGGCTCGATATCCACCTTACATTTTTCCAGGAAACACAGTCACTCAAATACTGTACCACCCAACCTCATATTTCTTGTATGCATTTGGAAACAAGGTGAATTTGCAATATATTTCCCTGATGATTTGTTCATTTAAATCAATATTGATGTCGTTGATGTAAAACTCTTCATTTGCCCCGACGAAGGTGATGAGAAATCCCATGAGAAATCATTGAAAATCTCAAATAAAGACAGGTTCCAATAGGTCTCTGTTCCGTATAGGTGGTATAGCAAGTATGTCCTACCACTGTATTGACATAGCTGGGGTTGGGAATTCAAATCTCGTCAGGGCCACTTGATGTAGTTAAGGTTATGCTCAATGGTCGAACAAGTATGCTTGAGCAGAAGCAATATGATGTGTTCTGGGCATTTTAAAAGTTTCTTTCATTTAAATCGTGTATAAAACTATCTTAAGCGATATAAATACCCCGCTATGAAACTGCCAAAACACGGGAAGGCGCAAAATGTAAACAGAATGATGTTCATATTAATACACTAACATTTTGTTAGGAGCACAGAAACTGTATATTTACGTTTGCTACGTTATAAGGGCAGTCGCCCCCTTCGACTGGCTTCTTCTTGCCCTTGCCAGAATGATTTTCGTCAGACATAACTACACGGTACATAAAAGAAGTTGCCTATCTCTACTGTGTTAAATGTCACGTCTGCTGTCCGAAATCCACAGTATGTCTGGCAAAAATCTTTCATTTATGCAACATCACGTGACCTTGTGTTTTAATTTAGAAGACAGCATGGTATTTTTAAAGGTGTCATAAGCAGAGATGCCAACTGATAAGTATCAAATCTGGAGAACATAAATATTATTTTCATTATATTTTCAATGTATTTAGGCATTGTCAGTTGATGCTGGATTTAAGATAACAAATACATGTATGTTTTTGGCTGAGCAATATCTTTAAATGGAAGCTTATATTAGGGTTGTAAATCCTGTCTTCAACTATTGTATTGGGGAAAAAGTTAAGATTGATATACATTCTTTGATCTTTATTATGGGACCAGAAACAGAATCGTAACTGTAGAAATTGTTAAACGTGATGTTTCGTCTTCGTCTAAACATATTTAAGACAATTTTTCAGAAATGAAAAAGGATTGGACATGGCAAAACAAAACTTGAGTATTTGATTTAATTTGATTGGATGTTATTTATTCATCATCTTAGAAGACACATTACAACAAATTAAGAAGAAATTAGAATGTAACATAGACTAGCAAAACATTGAAAAACTTGAGTAATACTGATCACAGGTTAACAATAATTGTAGGGAAAATATTTTAGGGAAATAATATTACTCAGAAGAGATATAAATGATAGTATTTTGTCTCTTTTTGTCTTATGCATGTGCCAATATTTTAGATATGGGTTTCTCAAGACGTGGGCAATATATTTTATGACTTGTCCGTGTTAGATACGGATGAGGTGGTCACTGATTTCATCGCTGGCGAACTGAACGGAGCGTACTACATATGCACGTCTGTTGGAAGACTGTTTTATGGAACTGCAGGTAATAATCATACGTCTGCTATTT
Organism: Streblospio benedicti; assembly: GCA_019095985.1. Lineage (NCBI taxonomy): Eukaryota > Metazoa > Annelida > Polychaeta > Spionida > Spionidae > Streblospio > Streblospio benedicti. The sequence continues at coordinate 45,109,111 of CM032660.1, forward strand.
CAGCAATCTGCCATCAGGGCTGCCCAGCTATACAGATTTCAGACCGCAAATACCCGAATACTAATTATACCTTCAAGTTCAAAATACAGATTTCACCACATTGTACCACTTGCGTCAATAATTATTGTTTATGAAGTATAACCGTAGAAAGCATGCGACCCAGGTATGATATGTTACTTTTGATTTGTGTTAAAACATAAAGCCCTGTATATTTACATATTTCGACCACTAATTTTGGGGGCAGGTACAGATATGACAAAGGAGTGGATGGCAGCCCTGAGACATCTTATTCTGATTTATTGCATAGTAAGTTATAGTACGTCACATGTATGCGTTGACGTAACATTGTCGCGTAAAGCGGCCGATTTGGGACTTTAGTACAAAGTGTTTGATGATAACATGGCACACTAACATTTGAATTGATGACCGTTTATAGTGCACGTAAAGGCCACAATATTGGTTGAAGTAGAGGCAGGTTTTGGATAGGTGTAGGCAGATTCTATTTTGTTTTAGGTGTCATGCGAATAGTGGAAATAAAGGAAACATCGCCTAAAGAAGTGGAATATGTCGTTGACGTTGATCAGAAGTTGTTTGGGTTGAATTTTGCTAATTTAAACACCCTCAATGAAGTGAGGTCTTTTCTTGATGTCGCCACATTTTTAAAGGTATTGGCAGATATGGCCATATATGTATCTATATCTATGCACAAATGTTCATTTCAATTTATGTACTTTAATACAAGCACATGTTAATATATTTACAGAAATGCTGAAAACTTGATTTTTATCGATTATTTATAGTGATGTTACTCTACTTTGAAAAAGAACACTTAGATTGCTTAGATATATTCAACTGGATTGACTTGGATGTAAGTATTAACATAGGGTCTATAGTGCTATATCACTTAGCCTCTGCCGGGACTCAAACCCTGCACCACTACACTGTGGCACCTTTTCAGCAAGCACTTAAAGTACAAGTCTCTATGTTAATACATATCAAATCGTTTGCATGTACATAATCAATACAGTTCATGGTGCTCAATTGGAAATTAGTCTGAGAATTTCTTAGTTATTTGCGATGTCGACAGAAGCACGAGCAAAACCATATAGTTGAATTTGTCAAGGCAATGAGTGTGGAGCAGCTATAATAAATTATGATAGTTATCATGTTAAAATGCGCACATGCGCAGAGTGAAATGTTTCGGATGTGCGATGCAGACTAAGATTGATAACTAAATAAATGCTGTTGTTTGTTCGAACTGCCATACCCATTATAACTATCTCAAATGCATTTCAACGACGATTCCAGTAGTATGATTTTTTCTAGCTTTCAAATTAAACAAGTTGGCCAAAAACCAAATACTATAATAATGACCCATCACACCTCTGACATCACTCCGGCTCACCTCATTTTGACAGGTGCTTGCTCGAGTGTACAACGGGTATAAGATACAGTCTCAAGATTGAAATATTAATTGTGCAATTTGCCTTGACCATTAAACGTATGTAGAGCACATGTGAACGACGAATCCAGTGGTGTGTTTCATTTCCTTCTAGCTTTGAATTTAACCAAGGTTTTATGGAACAAAGAGGGTCGGTCTAACACCGGCCGGTTTCATTAACATGCTCGCATGCGCTTGGTGAAAAAATACAAATGGCGTACTATTTAGATCACAAATATTTGTGAAACATGGATTATCATCATCACAACAACATACTCATCAAGAATTTACGTGTCGGATCAAATAGAGATGGGGTGGGGAAAAAAGTAAAATTAAGATTTTTGAGGTCTGTAAAATCATTACGTCCAGAACAAAGATTTATTATGGGAGTCTGATGGTTTGAAAGAAAATGTGCACTTTTCGGTCGGCCCATAGCAGACATCAATACAGCACAACCTCCATTCTATGAAACGAAATGGTTTTAGCTGGATCACACTGATAATTAATATAGTGCATATAAAACGCTTTCCAGCGCTCTTTGTGCATTATGATCAAAGCATTTAGCGTCTTGCACTAGTGGCTTCTGCTCCAACCGTTTTTAGTTAATATTTGATCGATTTTATAAAGTAACTGGCCATTATCAACAGTTCTGAAATTGATTCTGTATCACAGACGTGTGATTTAAGATACTCGAGGAAAGTAACAATCCATTCAATCTTGCCACATCGTGTACCAGACTACAAACGTGTTAGTGTCTAAGTGGTTTGTTCTTCACAAAAAGATGTTCAAGAAGCAGAGCTATTATTTGTACAATGTTGAATGAGTTATGACAACTGGGGTGAGGGTGGTGCTAAGGGTTGCTACAAGGTGTAGTTAATGATGAGTATAGATGTCAAAGTGGCAGAATAATTGATCCTTGTGAAATGAATAGAGTGTCAAGATGACCATCATACAGACAGATATGCTATATGGGGTATGGGTAAGTATAAAATCATCAAATACGTAGTAATTTTAGTAACCATGGGACAAATAGTATTTGAATTAATATTTTCTTATATTTTTATTGGCATTTTAAATATGCACTAAAGTGAAAAACATTGAGATTTTATTAAGATTTTCCTCATTTTTATTAAGATTTTTGCTTAAAAATTATGAATTTTTAAGGGTTCGATTAAGATTTTTCGTGGTGACAGGTTCACATCTCTGCAATTATAAACCGATTATGAAGTCAGGCTCTGCGAAGAATATTTCCCAAATGGGACGCATTGTGTTATAATTGCTGTGGTTTGTATGACTTTTCACTTGCTATTGAAAAACACAGAAATCACATGGCACCCATGTTCAATTGAAAGGATGTTTTCGCCGATAAATAATTAGTTTGTCGGACATTGTCATCTAAATTTCTGCATGCCAGGATAGAAGAAAGATTATTGAGAAATAAATTAAAAGTTCATAATCCATCTAGTTATTAAACAAGGATGACACATTTTTGCTACTTTTTACAACGGTTTGTACGCTAGATAAAATTTGGGCTGTAATTGTGAAGTCACTATTCCGGCCATTTCAGATGCTTTTAAGAAGACAATTCTTTTATTAGAATGTCTTTTTTCTTGTTTGACATTAGAATACCTTTCATAAAAGATATTGCATCATGATCCCTGAATACAAATCATTGAACTCCCAAAAGTGAAGGCCGACATTCATACATTGTACTTGTACGTTAAAGGTTATGCTCACTGGCCGAACATGTATGCTTGCACAGAAACATTATTATGTTATTTTGTGCATCCTGAAAGTTCCTTTCATTTAAACAGCATATTAGAGTATATAGAGCAATTTAAATAGCACTTCATAAAAAGCCTGCTAGAAACCCATCAAAACACAACAAGGCATAAAATGTAAAGCAAATGATTTTTGTCAGATGTAACTACAAGGTGGACGTAAGAAGACGCCTATCTTGCCAATGTTAAATTTGACATCTGCCATTAGAAATGACAGTAGCCTGGCAAATATCTTTCTATAATGCAACCTCACATGACCTTGTGTTTTAGCTATTAAACAAGGCATAGGTGTAATAAATAGTATACATGAAAAATATGAGTTATTTTCCTTACACTTCCAATGGAAAAGACATCATTTATTGGTTGTGAATTTTACAGAACACGTGATTTGGAGTGAGCATTATCTTTAAAGCAGGCACATTAAGACCACTCGGCCATCCTGACCAGACCTGTAGATCCCACAGTGGTAGAAAAAAATCCTCTATTTCAATGCTTACACCCAAGTCAATTAAATTCAATATATCTATATATGATGTTATTCTACATTGAAAAAAAAGGACATTAGAATTGATATAGTGTACATGTATCTACATTCTATATTTCCAGGACTACACGACCTCGGTGGACCGGTCGCTGGCATATTTCCAGGTTTCTCGGTATCAGGCTGTGGCATTTGAGTTCGCTGACGGTGACAATAAGACAGTATTTGATCACTCACACGTAGGGCTGCTACTCAAGCAGAGGTTCGTAATAGTACTGTACAACTGTATTTGTGTAGAGAGATTTTTGTCACTGACAGACGTGCCAGATTTGTCAGTATTAATACAGATTTTAGACCCAAAATACCCGAATACTAGATCATACCTTCAAAATACAGATTTATTCAAGAAGCACAGAAACTGCATCCCAACAATATGTGTGCTTGTGATTGGTTGAAAAAGCCATGAATATTGGTTACAGTACACCAGAAATATATAAATAGCAGTTCTGCTCTTAAAAATTTCTTATTACACCCAGTATTTGTGTAGACCTAATGCCGTTCCAAGTCAGAATACATACTCATTTACGATGCATTTTCTTATTTAATATATTTTGGGTCATAGACACAGAAAAAAAGCAATACACCTGTTTTTATGTCCGCATAAAATGTAGGACATTAGATACGATACAATGGTTACTGTATTTGTTTTTATTATTTTTTTTTCCTATTTTTTAAATTTTGAGATTATATAACGTCTCATCAAAATCACACCTAATGGATCTCATGGGTTTTGTATGCGCGATCGATAGCTTTCCTAAAAGCCTATGAAAATAAGGTATTTTGGTGGGAAAAGGGGTCGCACGCCTTCTGTTTCCATCCTTCCTGAATCTGCCCATGAGCTGGTGCTTTTATGTTTGTTTTTAGGGATGGCGGCTCGGCTGTAATTACACATGTAGAATACAACCTGAAGAGTGCGTCTTTTCTCTCTCAAATCTGGCTGCGAGTCTATGACATGTTTTCAGCTTACAGAAGTGATCTGCCTCAGGAAAACTCAGTAGGTAAAAGAATGCACTTTTATTGTATATATCGTATACAATCATCCAAATCCCAAGGTTGAAAACTCACCAATGTAGGGTGTGGGCCTTGAGATGAATTATGTGTATGTATATTGAAAAATTTCCGCTTTACTAGGTCTGCTTGTATTGTAAAAAGGTTTGAAAATAAAAAATAGTAAAGTGCTGTGTAAACCTATTTTTGTTGCTTTAAATCACTAAAACATTTCTTTCTTTCTTATGTCGAGACTCATTGTATTGGCCCTTGGACCCATTGTTTCAAAATATAAGAGTCCTAAGAATCAGTTGTTGCTAATTTCTAGATTAATCACTGATGATTTCAATGATCCAGATTTTGATACAATACAAATTTGGGACTGGGCTTTTTACATGGGGATGGTGCCTTCAGGGCTTGGTTGTGTCACAGATGAGAACTGGTAAATATTAATAAATGAGTTGTTTATGGATATAAAGTTATAGTAATGTGCAGTTTTATGATTTCTTAGCATGATGTTAGCATAAAAATAAGTTTGACATTTGTTCCTAGTTTGTTATTGTCCAGACACACACACACAATTTTATTTTAGTACATTTTGGCCCATTGCATTTTTTTCTATAAGGGTGATAGTGTTGGGATAAATTTTATTTGATACATTATGATTTCAGAAATTGAAAATTGGGATGATGCTTCGGGAAAAGCAACCCTTGTTTTAAGTTCTGGTATTTATATATTTGTATAATTTTTATTTGTAATGTTCATTTATATGAAAATCAACATTAATTTAGTATTTGAAATAAAAGTGAATGGTGAATTTTGATGATACATTTTAACACATTTTAGGAGGTTGGAATGCAGAGGATCAATTTAAAACAGCAATTTTTCCTGGTCTTACCAACTTTTTGCTAACAAGATACATTGATGGAAGCAAGTTTGAAGCCACTGCAGTCGCTAGATTACAAGAGAAAATAAGGTGTTAAAAGCTATATTCATTGGTTCTCTATACAGGGAAAAATTTCTTATATATGAGGTACCGTTTATGACATAACTACCACTTTTCAATTAACTTGCTTCTATTCCAATTGCTAAGAAATCTCATAAATGGCCTTCCATACTTATATGGACCCTGTCAGAAAAAGTAAAAAGTGTCAACGAAAGACAGGTGTCCCTAAAATGTAGGTGTCCACATGGAAAGTTTCCATTGTATCTTACGTTAATCAGAAGCAAATATACCACTCATGCATTTCAAATTGTTATAAGTATGTTGGTCACTTTTCATCAATTACTACGATGTGTATCACCATTAGGCAGGTGAACTTCTTTTAGACATAAAAGAGCTTCAGTGATCGTACAATTTAGCTCAATCCTAACTATGATTTAAATACTTGAATTAAAAAGGTACTTACTACTTAGTGAACCTCAACCACTTTTCACTTTCCTTTTCGTATTTCTAAATCTTGTATGTGTCATATTTGAAGTGATATGCTGAATCATGGGTGTGTATGTGTGGTATGTATACTACTATGATTATAATTATGTATAGTTTTATTTTTCGACTGTATTCTTGTTAAAATGAAATTTTGTTTTAAAAACTTAAATTTTTACTTTTAATTTTACATTTTCGATCTCCTAAAGACTCCTTTTCAAATTAAAATACCAAAAAAAGACACACCCCTCCCATGATGCTGGGGCCCATGGTATAAGGACACCTTATGTAGACACTTTCCTAATGGAAGATGTCCACATAGAACAGTTCCACTGTATTGAATTTTACCTTATATAATGATGATATTTTCTCAAATAGTAGAGGACTTATTTTCAATTTTTAGTATTAAAAAGGGCATGTGGATGTTGGTGGACCTAAGTAAAAATAACTGGAATTTTAAAGAAGACGAATGTAAAGACGACATGGTTATTGAAGCTCTGGAAAATGAAACGAGTTTTGTGCTTGACCTTAACGACAATATGAACATCGAAATCAAACACAGGAAAAGAGGTGAGTTGTGTGGAGTTTTGTTTGTACCTAGCTTGCCATAGGATTTATAGTTTTGAGACACAGCTACATTCATGACCTTCAGGTAACCTGACAAAGCAAATATTTATGAGCGACACCACTATGAAAAGCTCCGTTATAGTTTCCGGGTAAAGCGGCAAATTCTAGACTTACACGACTTTAAATATTTAAAGGTCAGTTTCAGGCATCATTTATGGTATTCCATGAGTGGATAGTACATATCTTACATGTATAAGATTTTGTGCACGGATTATGAATCTGTAATCGGATTTTACATACCATGACAATTGACGAAGTTATAGGCAAAGATCTAGCTTTATCAAAATGGCAGATGAGTGGTGTTAACATGTGAAGTTCGTTATTGTGATTAATACATGCCTAAATTTTCCAATGTTTATCACCGTGACAGCCACCAATGTTATACATGTATGTAGTAGACATTTTTAATGAAATACCATTAGATGTGATTGTGAATGGCCTTTTAACACATACCATTAGTACCTGTGAACTTTTATGTCTCAAAAGTAGAAAAAGACAAGTGTGCAGGTTGTCAGCGCAACTGGGATAATTACTCATATACCAGTCCAAGACTAGTTTCAAACCAACAGGTTCCTGTAATTTATATGAAGTATAGTAATCAAATTTTTCTGCACTATTCAGTACTGTTTAGAGACTGCAGTACTTTGTTTCAATATGTCTTACATATACTGATGTATATCTCTTACATGATATTTTATTCAAGGTTGACAAAGTCGCACATCTATGTTTGGTCTAAAGAGTACTATTCCACATGTTTTTGAAAAATACTATTTTCATGGTGTAAATAATTAAGACATACTAAAGCTATGAATTTCCCCGTTTTCTTCAGGCGTCATGTACAAGTCGGATCATTTTGAACTAATGGTGACATTCAGCAACCCGTGGCTGTTCAAAATCAACGCCCAAAAAAACAGCTACACTCTGGGTTCACACGAGTTTGAGATCTTCAAAATATCAGTTGCTGCAAATGAGTTTACAAAGGTACATATAGTGTGGTGCACGGTTTGACGTAAGTGGTAGCCCTGTAGCTTGAGGCTACCTGAAAACTGACCGGGCTACTGATTTTTGTGTGGAGGTTGCCCTACAGGGCTATCAGTTTTTGGTCGATGCCAGTGACATTGTTATCTGTGCCTGTTTTTGACCTGGACTACTTAATTCTCAAATTCAAATAGCGGCCGTGATGTCTACTGCCTTATCAATTCTCATGTCATGTCATGTGGTGTAAGTTTGGTTAAATGATAATAATATAATGTATACATTAATGTAATGACTTAAAATATGAAGTGCCTTATTCTTAATGTTCTAAGTCACTAAGACTAATAAATCATATATAACTTATTCTTTCATAGAAAGCCTGCAGAAAATACAGTATGCACAACCTCTTATCTGTACATGATTTGTTCTCATTTGAAGGGTATAACGGCAATGCGTATTCAGATGCTGGGTGCAAGTCTCCAGTGTGCGCGGACAGCGTTCATTGTGACATTCTACGCCGGGTGTCCGTGCGACAAGCGACTTGTGTTCGTTTATCCTCTACTTGTGCCAATGCATGAATTTTTGTATGACGAAATAGTTGTGGACCAAGTAGCCGCGATTGGCATCGTCAGACTCCCGGTGAGTAGCAGAATGTTACTCTTGAAGATAGTGTTTTCTGTACATTCCAGTACCAACAAATAATACATTTTCCATTGCAACTGTAACGAAAATAAGACTAATATTTTTCCCGTTAATTATTCATTACCTCTATGAAAATATCATGAGGACTTGTTTGGTAAAACACAAGCCTTAGGTCACGTGATATTGCACTATCAAATAATTTTTGCCAGACATACCATGGTTTTCCAATGGCAGACGTCAGATTCAATATTGGGGAGATAGGCCGCTTCTTGCGTGCGTGGTGAAGTTTCGTTTGATGAAAATCATTCAGTTTACATTTTGCTACTTCACGTGTTTTGATGGTGTGGTATTTTAATTGCTTAGACATTCTATTATGCTGTTTCAATGAGAGGAACTTTAAGAATGCACAATAAACGTACTGAGCATAACCTTTAAAGTATCTATGATGGGCCTAAGTATTCTATGCATCGTGGACCAAAATGTTTTGTTTATTGTAGTTTAAAGGAAATCCTATTTTTAGTAGCAGCTTTTTACTCTTAAGGTCTGTGATGGGACTCAGTATTTTGGTTGCATTATGTTTAACAATTCTATAAGGATAGAGCACAGCGGGGACTAAAATTTTTTTTCATGGTATTGTGACAGAATTGACCTTTCCAATTAATGTTCCAGCCTTTATCAATTCATTAAACATGCAAATGATGGGCCATGTCCTATCCCAATAGGTGTCTTAGAATGACCATTGAGTTAAAATTGCCTCTTAATACCACAATAATGAAATATTTAGCTTAATTTCTAGATTTGATGAGAAAATTTCTTCAGTTTGAAAATATACCAATATTTGCTTGGAGTCTAATTTCAACACTAAGGCCATCCTTTTTAGTTGGATGACAAACCCGACGATGTGCCCTAATGAACCCCGATAAGTTAAAAAAATGACACTAACAACCTTTTATTTAAAAATAATCTGCCAACCCTAATAAAAACAAAACAACTTTCTTCCCATGCCGTCTGTCAAAAGATTTAGTACCATGGTCATATCGGGTCACATGACTTTTCATCATTCATGCGATTCATAATGCAAACAACAATGGTGCCATTTTACAGTCGATTTCCAATGAGCCTCAATGCCATTTGATTCTTTATGAATCTTACATAATCCTGCGATTGATAGAGGCCGCGCCGTGTTTTTGACCAATCAACGATCACCGACCTAGTTTTCTGCACACAGTAAGCATGGCTGTTTGGTTGTCATATTTTTGTTAAAAATCTCAATATTATATTTCTCTCATGCTCATCTAATTAGATCTTTTAATCCATTATGACAAGAGAGGCGATTGGCCTCCGAACAAGCATTGATCAAGTGTGGACGTCGAGAAAAATATGTATTGACGTTTGACTGAAAAATTCAAATATTTAAGATCATGACCCCTTTGTATGATACTTATTGCCTTTTTCTTGCCTGGTTTTCACTGAATAGGTTATCCATAAAATTCTATAACATTTTGACCTGGTGCAACCTTCACTGGGTTTGAAAAATCCAAGATGGCCACCATCGAATCGAACAAATTCTTAATTTTACTGCAATGTTTCTACTATTTGTGATAGAATGATGATTTTGTTGTCTAGAGGTATGTTTCTTGAAAAGCTAATGGAAACAAATGTATGTAAATTACATTGACCATTCTAATCCTTGTAAAATCCAATATGGCTGCCAACAGCATAATAATAATAATAATGTCATATAACATAGCATGTTCATTGTCATCGCTTATTTTGTTGCAATATCAGTAAAGATGTGGTTGTTTCTTACTAGTAATTGGTGTCTACTCACCATTGAAGTATAAGAAACATATAGCTTGAATATACATAGACAAATTGGGGGTGGGGGAGGGGGATGGGGGTATAAGGGTTGCCAATCTCCCATCTCCCAATTTTTTTTTTGCCTCGTTCTCTCATCTCCCAAATTGTTCTTGCCTCTCTCCCATCTCCCACTTATTTCAGCCATCTCACACTTTTAATGTTATTTGAAATTACAACAGCATCATTTAATTATTAATATGGCTACATCAACCTTGATTGCCTGCTCCTTCCCCTTTTCTCTGAGACATGGCACCATTTTGAAAGAACATGACAGTTACAACCTTCACTTTGTTTAAATCAATACTATACATTGCTTTTAGTAAGATATTGTCTTGAACATTAACGTGCACAGGACAATTCAGTTTGAATAATCTTGTATTCTGAATGTTGGTGTCTCTTTAAAAGCTAGAAGTCTTAGGCCTGGTGGTGGGACGTCAGAGTGTATGATGCTGTCAATGAGAAGAGAGCTTGTTTAAAAAATTTCAAGGCCTTGATCAAAGTTAGTAAGTCACATGAAGCCAATATCGCTATGCTGAAGCAAAGCATAAGGCATAACGTGTTGTTTGGGTGCTAAGTTGGAAGCTGAGAAGGAAGTGACATCTCTCCTAACGACACTAGAGTGTTTAAGAGAACTCTCACTCAGTGATACGGAAAAGATGAAGGCATAGGTTTAGTACTATGCAAGATTGCTCAATGTTGAGTTTGCTTTGTGATCTGCTCCACCTGGTCCCCCAGTGATTGGCCAATCTTTTCCAGTTATTGTAAAATGAATTTGCAAGGCTCTCAGGAAGATGAAATCTTGTAGAGCTGCTGGTCCTTCAGGGCATCATAGCGGAAATGCTAAAAAGCTACAGGGAAGGAGGGTGTGGCACTGATAAGGCAGCTGGCTGAAGCTGTCTTTTCTTATGGCTCAATTCCTAGGGATTGGGAGGAGAGTTTCATCCTGAATCTCTACAAATGTAAGGGAGAAGCTCTTGACCTTGACAACTACCGTGGGCTCAAGCTCACCAGCCAAGTAATGAAGTTGCTTGAGAGGGTGATGGACTCTTTCATCCGTATGTCATATGGTCGATATTAATGCGAAATGCAGTTCAAATTTGTCCCGAATCAAGGCACGACTGATGCCATCTTCACAGTGCGCAAAGTACAAGAGAAGTACCTAGTTTCCAACAAACCACTCTATTTTGTGTTTGTCGATCAGGAGAAAGCTTTTGTCCGTGTACCAAGAAAAGTCCTGTGGTGGGCACTGCTGAGTGTAGGGGTGAAGGAATGGGCTGTTTTGTGTAATTCAGGGCATGTATTCCAATGTCAGAAGTTGAGTGAGATTTAACGAGCAGCACAGTGAAAAGTTAGGAGTGGGGGTCAGTTTGAATCAGGGCTCTTGTCCTTAGCCTCCTCTACTATATAGAATATATATATCTATAATTATCATCGTGCCAGAGGCCTTATCATGTGAGTTCCGTTCTGGTGTGCCTTGGGAGGTACTACACTGCCTGGTGGTCATAGCTGACTCAAACGATGAGTGTATTGCAAAGCTGAAAGGACACCATTGAGTAAAAAGGTCTTAGAGTCAACATGACGATTAAGATAATGGTGCCTGATGTTGCACTTGACGTTCTCAAGGACTCTGACAAGTGCCCATGTGCCGCAGTGGTGTAGGAGTTAACACCATTGTGTGCTCTCAGTGCAAGCTTTGGGTGCACAGACTATGCATGTCTAAGATGTCAGGGTAAAGCTTGTCCCATTGATGGTAGACCAGTTATCCAAGTTGAAGGGGATGGTTCCATGCTTGATGATGTAGAGTCCAATTTATGCTCTCGCGGAGGTATTTTATGCTCAGGAGGAGGATGCAAACTTGCTTTCAGCACCAGATGCAATACTGCATAGAGAAAGTTCAAGACGCTGATCCTTATTCTAACATCCATACATGTATCTTTAAAAGCCCATGGAAATATGTTCTCAGTCTGTGTCCATTCTGCCTTGCTTCATGGTAGTGAAACCTGGGCACCATCTGCTGCAGACCTTCAGCAGCTGCATTGCAATGACAGATCTATGATACGTTGGATTTGTGTTAAGCCTGCGTTGAGTTAAGCCTGATGATGATACCCTTTCCACTATACTCCACAAAATGTTAGGGATTGTGGAGGTGTCTTCTGAACTGCTCTCTCAATGTATCAGATGATACAGACATGGGAAACGATGCACCTCTTGCATCAATTTTGTCATGGACATGGCATCGAATGAAGACTTGGATGGAATGTGTCAAATCGGAATTGAAGGACTGCAACCTCCTTAATACAGACGTGCTCGTTAGAGACGCGTGGAGAGCTGGTGTGAGACACTACCATCAGATGTTTACCACAGAAACTGGGACACCCGCTTCAATTGACATATGAACCCCTGAATGTAGTAGCAGTAGTTCACTATCCTAAGTTTAGCAACAAATGCATTGATAGATCTATATATGCCCTATTAATGCATAACATTTGTATTTGTTTTCTATATTAAATTTGTAACTAATTTCTATATTAAATTTGTAACTGTTTTTTTTCTTTCAAGTCAAATACATTTTTACATAACCAATAATGTGCAAATTACATAAGTACTTGATGTCAAAGTTGCTTGTAACAAAATTGTATGTAAAAGGTTGCCCCTTGAAAAAATATGTCGAAAAATTTCAGTCTGCCATCACCCACTTTAACTGTCTAATCTCACATCTCCCAATTTTTTTTTAAGGCCAAATTCCCATCTCTCAAAGTCTTATGGTGCGTTTGTTTGTTCTTCCGACCTCGTAAAGATACGTCGTACATACGAGCTTCCCATATGGGAAATTCACGCAAATGGAGGATCCCAGTCGGAAATCATGGTACTTCCCAGTGAGAAGCTCAGTGCTCTAAAAAAGCTCCGAGTTCACGACTGGTAAATATGACTGGGAGTGCCCATTCGGGTGAATTTAGATTAAGGGAAGCTCATATTTTTGAGTTGGGAAATAGCACTCGAACGCACCAACATACCCCCCACACACACACAATGGCAATATATGTTAAAATTAATATAGTAGCAAAAACCATTTCTAATCAATATGCAATGGTTCTTTATTTGAATGGACAAACCAGTTATAACCTAACACTGTTTTGGAACAAATGATGACGATTGGTACTTACTTTGGTAGATATGGCTCATGCTAATGGCAGCCATATTGGGCATTGCCATGGATATGAAGAGTCAATATCATTTATATACCTTTGTTTGGATTCCTAGACCCGGGGAAACATACCTCTAGACATAAAAAGTATGATTCTATGACAAGTAGTAAACAATTACCAGCAAATGTAAGATTTTGTTCAATTCGATGGCGGCCATCTTGGATTTTTCAAACCCAGTGAAGATGACACCACGTCAAAATGTTATAGAATATATGGGTAACCTATTCAATGAAAACCAAGCAAGAAAAAGGCAATAACTATCATACAAAGGGGTCATGATCTTAGACATTTGAATTTTTCAGTCAAACGTCATTTAGGGGTAGGGCAGATGCATTTTTATTTGATATCCCACTGTATGAAAACGAATCAAGCTAATGACATTTCTCTTTCAGAAATATCAAATAGAGTATATAGAGACACGTTTGGCCTAATAAGAACATAATCCAACTATTAGTTTTGAAATGAGACTCCAAGCAAATATTGGTATATTTTCAAACCGCAGAAATTTCCCCCAAAAATCTCGTAATTAAGCTGAATATTTCATTATTGTGGCAATAAGAAGCAATTTTAACTCATTATTTAGCAACGAACTTTGTTCGTGCTGAGGTTGGGGGGGCGGCGGGGTAGAGGTTGCTTCAAAAATAAATTTATATATGTTTCTATTAGAAGGGGATTTTCGAGATTTTTTTGTTTTTGGTGGAAATCGTATTGAATTACACGTCAGGCCCGAAAATTTGGCAGTTCTTTAATTTTACAACATTTAATCTTTATCATCACTAAGAAATAAATATAGTGATGTCGTTGTTGTGATATATGTATTTTATTCTGCATTTGTTCGTGGCCAAATCTAACTTCATGGGAGAATTTGATGCCATGTTTGCATACTTTAAACGCTATAATTTCACTCGTAATAAAGCAACATACTGCGTTTTACCCGGAAATCAGTGTACACCAGCAGGATAAAGTTCATCGACATCAAAAAATCAAAATATATTGTTACCTGCTCCAGCCGGTTGCATTAAAAAGGTTCTATTATTCAAAGTATTGATGCTGATTCTTATTATCACACTTTGAGACCATAATATTGTACATATTTTAAGAAATCTATCGAATACTCCCCAGATCAAGATGACAATAATGCTCTTTATTATCGCCCGGTCAACTCTCTGTATACCGAAAAGCGCTGTTACTAATCTGCAACAACGATGCATGCTTGACTAAGGCTGATTCTTTGAAAAGGCATAAATTATGATAATGAGCGTGTGACTGTCCTGAAGCAACATAACGCACTCGTTGTGAAATCGTTCACCACTGACACAGCCAACATGGCTGAAAATTGTGGTAATTTTTTTGTGGTTTGACAATATTTTCTTTAATATTCAATACAGAAATGGATACACTCTTGGCTTATTGCTGTTATATACTTTGTAAAGCTATAGGAAAAGTCGTGCTGCTGCTATAACGTCTATAGGATATCATTCAGGTGGGATATTGTCCCGTTTTTATAGTGTTGCCACATTATCACTCACTGACCAAACTTGTGAAAATTGATCCCCTTATAAGTCAAATCCCTTCTCTAGAATGATTTTTAGGCTTTAAAAACTGGTGATAGGAAGTAAACACAGTCCTATTCGATTTGAATATATTCTTAAGGCTATTTCAAGGTTCCAGATATTTCTTTAAAATGTTATATACTGTCCTAGTGAATACAGGCTGATTGATCTGTAGCATGATTGTTCAGACTGATTGATCTGTGTAATCTAGTAACTACAAGTATGTGGAGTACTAAATCTAGTAACTACAAGTATGTGGAGTACTAAAAATTGAAATCTGACATTTTACATCTGCTCTTTTGTACTTTGACTTTTAATAGTTTTTTATGCCTTTGCAGTGCATTTTAGGCTCCATGTCTACAGTGAACTGTGAGGAGTTGGCCAATCAGCCAGACATAGTTGGATTCCTGGTGAACGGAGACTGGCCCAAGCTAGACTTCAACCAAAACCTTACAGCCAAGAGAATTCTTCCATCTTGGTCCCCTTGTATTCATATTGTTTCTGACCGGAGACCATGGAATAAAAGTGACTGTTCAATATCCTTGTGAATTTAAGCTTTAATATTGCTTTTGATTATGTGTGATAATTTTATCTATTATTTTAATTAGATAATTATATCCTTGTGAATTTAAGCTTTAATATTGCTTTTGATTATGTGTGATAATTTTATCTATTATTTTAATTAGATAATTTAAGCTTTAATATTGTTTTTGATTATATGCAATAATTTTATCTATTATTTTAATTAGATAATTTTAAAGTTATGTCATCTAGTGTACATAAAGTTAAATAAATTATTGACATGTAAATTGGTTAATTAGTTTATCTTAGGCCAAACAGAATTGATAGTTTGGTTCCGGTTGGCGCCGCCCTCTTAAAACACCCCGACCCTTAATATTTTTATAAAAAAATAAGTCCCCAGCATATTTTTGTTATAAAAAATGGTTATATCTTACGACTCCGCCTCAAAATTGAAAAAAAATTCAAGAAATGTTTTACCGATCCTCAATGAAAATGAAAAAACAGTTACAAACTATTGCCTTATAATTCGATGGGGCGCCCAGCCTTTATCAAATTGTCTTGTATCGATTGTGAGTCAGCTGCTGCGTATCAAAACATTGGATAGACGATTGAGGCTGTAAATTCATTAAAATAGGTCAGATGATCGATGATTTCTGTGAAAACTTTCAGTTTTATGCCATTTTTCTACACATACAGTTACATTTGACTGTCTACACTCCCAAACTATTCTCATGACCTCACGCTAGGTTAGTCTTGCACAACAAAGACCAACGTACATGTACAGCGAGCTCCAGCGAGCCACCACCACGATGGCCCCCCGTCAAAGGGAGGCTGGCTGGTCGAGTTTAAGGCGAGGTCTGATCTGAATCTGAATCTGAGTGTTGGTGTCGGCGAAAACATCGTGATATGATGGCTCTATCGCCCAAAACAGGTTGTGTTGTGAAAAAGAGAACAGAAGATGGTGTTAGTAAGAGTGGGGTAGGGGCCGATAGTAAGAAGAAGTCAAAGATAAAAACAGTTGTTAGTGGTGCAGGTTAAAAACAAGAATGAAATTAAAGATTTAGAAGTGGGCGTGGGGCTAGGTGGCTTTCAAAAGCTTCCAGTGTAGGAACGCTGACCACCTCTGCTGGCAGGTTATTCCATGAAATATTACTGTGCTTGGAAAGAACAAGTGTCTATAGTAATCTGTCAATGTCGAATTTCAAAATATGTCAAGCTGTGTGTCCTTCTTGATCTTATGGATGCTGGATGAATGTGCTGAGGCATTTGTATGTTTTACGAGATGATGATGGATATTAAAAACATACATAGTTTTATCTCCTTCCTCCTTGTCTCCAAAGTCTTCCCATCCTTCCCTCCAGCATGGCTGTTGGGCTGCTGGTATTGTGGATTCTATTGGTGAAAAATCTGGCTGCCCTCCTCTGTACTTGTTGGAGTTTGTTGATGTCAACCCGTGTATATGGATCTCACACTGTTGCTGAATATTCCTTACATGTGATCTTCTGTAAAATTTTTCGGATAAAATTTCGCCCTACCCTTCCTTTAAGGCCCATAAAATTTTACAGGAACACCTCCCGACTATCAGAATTTTTGCATAAAATTTTTAACATTTTCCTACCTACCCTGCCTGGTTTCATGATAAAATATTATGATAAAATAAAATATTATTCCCCCCTACCCTTGAATTACTCAATTTCAGCCAACCGGAACCAAACTATCAATTCTGTTTGGCCTTACTTTTATGTATATTGTTAACAGAAATTAATAATTTTAACGATACAAATTCTCAAAGAGTAAAAATTCATACAAATACTAAAATATGACATGAAGAAATTAATTCAAAGAACACACTTAACCAAACAGGCCCAGGGCAATTTTGTAAATGGAAGATTTACTGTGTCCGGTATAAAATTATGGATTTCTTTGTCTAGAAATTTGGTTATGGCTGATTAAGTTTCTTTCACCACATATAATTCTAAGAAATTGATTGCGGGAATAAACGTTCGTTGCTAAATTTCGAGGGGGTATACCTCTATCTAGTTGGTCATTCTAAGTCATCTATTGGGATAGGACATGAACCATCATTTGCATGTTTAATGAATTGATAAAGGCTGGAACAGCCAAATTGTGGTATATCATTGATTTTAATTTTTACGTATCAAGATAACGCTTCAAATGCTGATTTGAACACTTTGGCCACCACCGATTCAATGCCAACAAGCGGAATCATTTGGCCTGTTGGTTCAGTAACATGATACAACCAGTGAAAATTTGCCATCCAAAAGTTGCAAACTAATCCTTAACGACGCTAGCTGTGAGTTTGGGCCCAAGGACTAACAGGTAAATATTGACATGTGCATAGAATTGGTCAATGTCCTTCACCTTCAGTGTGAAGTCACGTTGACCAGTCCCTGACCTTGCTAGGGTTCACCCTGACCATCCCATGACCCATGTCTACATGCACGTACACCACCTGAGCGGGGAGCCTCTATAAGCCGGCCAACACAGCACACAGTGTTCTTTTGTTCCGACCCTTGACTGTGTTCTTATGCTCATTGTTCTTGATCGTGACGGTAGCAGACTGACCAATTATCTCTGATCTGACCTCGCCGCGGCGTTACCAGTGATCTGACCATGCTGGCAGGGAACGGGAGTCAGCACTCTCATTGGCCGGCCAGCCTCGATGTCCACGCCTGCACTGGCGGCAGCTGTGGCCCTGGGACCGGCTTCCCGTCCTACTACCAGCCAAATAGAAATAATTTTATCATCTTCAAAATAAATTGGTCTTAAGTACATTATTTACAAAAGTGCCATATAATGTGGAGTACAGAACGAGCAACGTGTAACAACGCAACGTAACTATCTGAACGCCACCAATGTCATTATGCATCGTGCTGTACGTCCTACGTTATGACTAGCTGGAAGAATTTCTGTTATTTGGGAACCAAAGTATGCCAATCTTGTCTGAAACGAGAAATTAGTTCATAGGCTTACAACTTACAGGTGTATATTTTAAACCAATCCCATCCTGGGTTTGGGTACTAATCTAATTTGATGAATTTTTCATATTTTTTGAGCAGAAATTAACTTTCACACTTGTGTCCCATGGCGGTCCTTAACATATATAAGCTACATGTATTTACAATTTGTCAACATGTAAAGCTGAGGGTAAACCATGGGTTCCAGCGCCTGTCATTTTACATTGTACGTTCATTATTTATTTTTATTCAAATTTGCATGAACCATGTACAGTGTTCAATCTAGGCTGTGCCATTGCGCCTTTGGCCGCTTAACATACCAAATGGCGCAATCCCAATCGTACCATGGGCCCATCGGGCTCACTATGAATATTTTGCCAAATTTTTCTAACATTTTTAATAAAATATTTGCCAAAGAAACAACTAGTTTCCCGTCATGTCTGCATTAGTTTCATGGGCGGGGCCATATTTATTTACATTCAGATCGCCACCAACCGGCGATCCACTTAAATAATTTCAACTAGTTCACGCCGGTAGCGCGGGAAAAATGTGTCTGCGCGCTGCTTGTTTGCATTGTGATAATGCATGTTGCATCAGGCACTAGTACCAAAATGGCGACTGGTAATGAAACTGATGTCAATAAGTTGAAATTTCTTGTTATACGCGTAAGATATCAAAGTAACATTAAAATGAATTATGTACGATCATTCCTATTGAGGTTCTACATAAGTTATCCTGTACTTTTAATCCCGATGACACAGCTTCTAAATGGCATTTGATGGATTTATATGATGAAACCTGTGACAGGATCTATCATGGTGACATGGGTTAAATCACAAATGCTTGTCTACTCCAATTATGAAAAAGTATACCAAGAAATTATATAGTAATAAGTTTATCAATTCGTGTCGAATTTCGGTATTACCCCGACACACCCATGAAATAATGCAGTAAGCATCCTGTCTACTTTTTGGGTTGTTTTTTTACTTGGGGCCCCCTCATATTTAAAATGGCCCTCTCTTTGAAGGTCCATGGGCCCATAGGGCCCCCTCCAATGCAAAGCTAGATTGAACACTGCATGTAAACAATAATACTATCTAAATCCTTCGCTCATTTTAGGTAAGGGAGAAAATTGAATAAAAGTAGGTTCTCTTTAAGTATTGAATGTACTCAAATGAAGTTTTGTCAGTATTTGTGAAAGTGTCATACAATCGGACATATGTTTTGCTGTAGTTTCCAATACAACCTATAGTAAAAACTATCTCCTTTCACTGCCACATATTAAACATGGCATATAAGATCAGAATTTTACATACTTGGGAAACTAATAGGAAATACTCGCCCAATCTTTATGAAAACTTTCTGATATATTAGGACAGTTTCCTAGACGTGTAAGTTGACAAAATCTTACTAAAAACATTCAATACTCTTGGAGATAATCTCCAAATTTTGATTATTATCTTTCAAGTACTTGAGAACAACATTAGTTATACAAAGATAGATCAGTGCCGCAGATAAGTACTTGTCTGCTAGTCCAAGACTAGTATTGATCGAACAGAACAACAGACAATTAACGTTTTTGCCATACTAGTCCAATAAGCTTTATTAGTTATCCTGGACACTGTAGATGGGGTTTTTGTTTTGTTGCAGCATAACTACCGTCCACCCTCTGCTAAAGGCGTTAGAATCCACATGAATAACCACATCTATAATGCCTACCCTAATGAGAGCATCGCACAAAACCTTGGATCCATGGGGGTAAGTATTTCTTACCATGCACATTTTCCCAACAACTGAAGATAATCCTTGCCTAAAAACATTTTACTCAGTCTTTATGAAAGTGTGGGAAAGTAAGAAATGGTTTTATTATAGAGGTGATCTGAATTGCAGGTTTGGTTCCACTGTAGTCAAATGTAAAGTAACAGAAATTCAGGTTTAACAAAATATAATTGTATTGCAATGTTACTAAATGTATTTGACATAAAATACATCATAGAAATCATGCACTAATTCTCTGAGATAAAATTCTCATATCTTATCTGCTATTCACGGATTAGTTTTTAACTGTACATGTATATTATTGTTATTACTTACCTCACTTTCTCTTGTTCATTCAATTGTCTGTGTATTTGAAGTTCAACAATCCATTAACATTTCTAATTCGACTCAAAGAAAATCAAAGTAGATTTTGCATGAAACCTGCTTTTACATTGCATTTTACAGAAAGAAGCTAAGTTTAAACAGTGCGAAGGAAAGCGTTTCAAAGAAGAGTGCGGTTGTACTGATGAAATGAAATACTCCAGTGATGCCAAGTTTTCCGACTGTAGAAAACGGGTTATTATTATTTTTTATTTTTATCGCTTATGATTGATATTTTATGAAAATTAAATTATATACCTTTTTAGATCATGGGCACATGCATCGTAGAGGGCAGAAATCAACTGAGAATGATGAATGACCATTCTCTCTTTTCCCCCTTTATTGTTTATGTAAAAGGTAAATGTCGGAGTTTATAGTCTCCTATCCTGAAGTACTGCTCAGTGGACTCATTTACACCGGGTCATTTGCGTCTTTGGCACTCAATTTTTACCTTTCTCAACTCCCTGGGAGCATACAACACTGGCTGCATACAGCATTTCATTTTTTGCTGCTGTAGCGCACATGTAATTACTCACATTAGCATTCTAATTACTCGCATTAGCATTCCGTCACCTGCCCTGTACCTATTTTACAGTGTCCAACTCACTATCCATTCAGCCACAAAAGCACACATAATTAGAATTACACTTATAGACAAGTAAACAATCAATTTAAAGGGAAAAAATAAAAAAATGGAAGTTATCGATCTCACTTGATTTCTGCCCTCTATGGTGCATGTGCCCATGTTTCAGATCTAGGTGAGTATAGGTTTAATAGTGCATTCTATTAGGTTTATTCATAGTATCTACCTTCCAGTAGCTTGAATGCTTGTTTTTATGTCAAAAATGGTACAACACAACTGAACTAATTAGATAGTAAACTGACTTGATTTTTACAGGTTTTGAAAATAAATTACCCTGGAAGCATACTACCTTTATTTCAAATACAAACGCGGATGGGAACGTTTAATCTGTCCGATATGCACATTCTTAAGCTGTGGGAAATCAATGAAAGAGAGCCGTTAATTGCAGGTAAACTTCGTAATATTTTGTGGGTACGATAAAGGTGGCATATATGTTTGGTTAAAAATACTTTTCATTGAAATAACTTAAAAGATGGTTATCAAGACACATAAACACAGAATACAAAATTAATAAGTTGAGGTTAATAAGTTATGCCTTTAAGTTGGGTATTTGTCTATATAATCAGATCAGTGGGGAGATATATGTTGGGATGTTGCCAATAATTTTAACACTGCCATTAACTTGGATTTGATGCAACTCATCGTCATATCTCGTGGCTATATACACATTATATAGCCGTGATTCAACTACCCTAATATTCGCAGAAGTTGACCTCAAAATCCAACCGATCACAATACCCACTGCCAGTGACGATATCAAATGTATGATCCCAAGGCTTGATATGAACATGGACTTGTAAAGGCAGTGTGAGTGATCACGCCGTGAAAAACGGTGATGACGTCTTCTAGGACCATGTTAAAAAATTCTGTGTTTTTTGTTTGTTTTTTTAGATGGAGCGGAGAAGAGCTCTCACATGCTGAAAAGCCTCAGGGAGGATACAAATATGACGCGGAGTCACAGGATCTTTGATGGCAATAATATAGAGTTAATGTTAAATGTAAATAAACTTTATTAAATACATAAATATATAGATCATAAAAGATTTATTTTACTATTGTTTAGTAATAATTTTAGATTTGGGCCTGACAAAATAGTTATAAAAATATAATACTGTGTAATTGAAATTTGTTCATTTTGTGTGACAACCGAATAATTATATGTAATAACATAAAGCTACAATTATTGCACAAGTAAAAATATGACATTTTCAATACAAATATGGTATTTTATTCTTTATACACGGTATTCAGAATCTTATTTCTAAATTTACTGATCATGTATTGGGCCCGGAGTCATTCGATAAATTGTATAATTTTAACATATTAAAGGTTTTGTTTAAAAGATACATATATACTCTGAAATGCTGTTCATCAACCGATCAGAACCACATCTTACTATCTAGCAAGGATGAGTAAAAAAAAACTGGTACTATTTTCATCTACACCTACATTTTAAACATTACATATTTCAGGGGACTGGGCTGTATCACTTCCGTGCAGAGTTCATACCCAGCTTGTCGTTTTGTGGGCTGTACACAGAGTTCCAAGTAAGAGTCATCTATAGGGCAACATCTACAGTGTTCAATGAATAAGTGAAAGTCTCCGTGTTGCACCCTTTGATAATAAATAAAAATGTACATGCAAGATAAGATGCAATAATTTAATACCGTGATTAAAAACAATATTTCTGTGTATCCAGCTTTCTTCGAGTTTACAATTAAATAGACAAACAACCTCACATTGAATACTATAGCTCAACACGTAAAATACAATAAACCTATGTGTCCACCCCCATCAGTTTATCATCTCAGCCTCTCAGATTGTTTTTCCTGTTCTTGCTTAATATTTGGCTTAGAAATATAAGTTAAGAATAATCATTTTGAAGCTCACTGCATGTACTATACACTATAGCCCATGTAGTATTATGTACACAAATGCATTTTGACCTTTAACATTTGGCCCAGAAATATGTTTTATGTGTCATTTTTAGGCCTATTGCCTCTATGCATTCACATACAATATACTTTTGCACAGACACAGATATGTAACATCTTTTCATAAACCAACCTAAATTTTCCGCCAAAAGCAAAATATCTACACCACTGAGCTTGTTTCATTCATATAAAACGCAATTACGAAAGTTGTAAATAAAATCATTGGAATTTTTTATGTATGGATTTTTTAACTAATTTTGAGATAAATCCATTTAAACGTACTGTCTTAATATATTCGAACATTTTTCCATGTCCATCATCTGAGACTTCCTGCGATACCTGATCACATAAACAACCTCACTTATATACCAGATTTGGATAGTTCTAAAGTAGTGTGCAAAGAGTCTCACCTATTTGACAGTCAAATCTTAGAGTCTATAACGATCCCAAAGACTGCTGAGAACATGAATAGAGATGAAGGAGCATACCAGTTATCCCATGCCTATGACAACATTCTGAAACCTAGGGCAGCCGAAGACCACAGGGTGTCCCCGCCCCCTCCCACAACTAAAACACTGACTAACTTCTTTACTGTCCACATGGCCCCGCCCCACCTAGAGACAGGCAAGTCTCAGATGATAGACATGGAAAAATGTCCGAAAATATTAAGACAGTAAGTTTAAATGGACTTATCTCAAAATTAGTCAATCCACAAGTATGGAAGTTGAAGAAGTAAC
>CM032660.1:45133205-45244652 GCA_019095985.1 Streblospio benedicti
CTTGGGTTTAGTATCTAAGATGCACGTTTTTATCATGTGAAATAAACTATTATTACAAGAATCATCAGAATCATTTCAAAACCATCACTTAATCACGTGAAGGGAACGATCATAAATAATGATACCGGGGGTGGGGTGGAGGTGGTGGTCGTCCAACTTTTCTGATTCCTTTTATTTTTTTTTTTTTTTTGGGGGAGGGGGTCGCTGAACTTTTTTTTATCACGCTACGGTATATTTTTTCAATTCTTTTTGCAATTGTCCAACAATGCAATGACTATGTAAAGAACTTTTGGTTTGGCGAAAGGAGTGGGGTCGGGATCACTCAACTTTTTGAAATGTTGATAGGGGGGGATTCGCCTAACTTTTCTTCGAGGCCCCCCCCCCACAAAAAAAATGGACGACCCCCCCAATCCCACCCCCCCCCCTTATAGTTATATCGTTATTTATGATTGATAGCTCTTTCTTTCTGTAATCTTACAGTGGCCATGTTTTTAGACACAATCTTCTTGCTTATACTGTGTCTAAAAATGTTTTCCATTATATCTTACTAACATTTTCCCCCTTTTCCCCTTTTTCAAAAGGTAGCAGGCAGGGATGAGTTATTCCTCAGCATATCTTCAATGTATATGTTGATGCATCATGGGTTTCACAACTTTCCCATTCACACAGCCTTCAAAGTCTGATATTCATGGTATAAATTTCCAATAAGTAATAATCCCAAAAGGATTATGTTGATGATTTATCTCTTATTCTTAATGATCTTAATATAGGATGTTTACTCAATAAATATGTATCAATCACTTAAGCGAGTGGAACTCTAAATTAGATCACTATAAACCAGCAATAAGAAGGGTGGGGTTTGAAGACATTTTAGAGGAATTAAATTTATTTTTGAATTAGATTTATAATGAGAGTAAGGGAAATTAGTGCTCTAATATGGATAATGGGTGCAGTATGTCACAGTATAGTAATATATGTAACCTAATAGTGTTGTTTTATTGTAATATAATATATTAATGCATAATTGATAATCCTTTATGAAGAAAATGGTAGAAGTTTTAGTATTGTTGTATTTTAATCAAAAGTGATACTTTTAGTGTTGTCATATTTCTGAATAGCTCTTAATATTTTGTATATGGTGGCCTATTTAGTACTATCATGGTAATGTAAGCATTAACAAATTTGAAAACAGAAAAGGAGTCTGTTGACTTGAAAACATGTTAATAAAGATATGTAGATGAAAAGTTTGTTTTTTGGAATAAGTGAACAGCAAAAGAAAGAAAAGACAAGGTAACATGAATCCATATGCTGTATACCAAGTAACTATAATTTATAATGATCAAATATGACGCATTTCACTAGATCAGTAGATCTAGCATAGAAATGCATGTTTGAAGCTATACGGTAATTGATTTATGTTACGACGAATTTTTATTTCGACACTGAGTGAGACAAATGTCTAAGTTGATCGTAATGTAATGACTGGGTTGTGATTTTTGTTTTTGTAAAATGATATATTTGTGCATATATAACAACTGTTCAAAAGTTGATTGCATGTAGATATCTGGGATCGGAGACAGGTCGCTGTGTTGTCATCTACGACATACGTGCAGGGTCCGTATATGGCTCTTCAGATACGTGTGACATAGAGCACACAGCTGATAATATATAGACTATATTAGTGAATAGTAATAGTGGCCCGGGTCTAAAGTTTTAAGTAGAGTGCAAGAATCCAGATAACACCCGACTGTCTAATAGATTACGTGTGAAGCACATATCCTTATGCTATACAGTATACAGAAACTAAGAGATGAGTGAATCAGAGATTCTGAAGGAGAAATGTGAGGCTGAGAAATACCCTGGGGAGACTACTGGTACAGTGGGTATGTCAATATATTACAATATTAGATCTAGTAGCAGTAGTAGTAGATGCGGTCGCCAGAGTCTCGACATACTATCATGCATCCTATTACCAGATGGTAAGGATAAGGCCGTAAATGCACAAGACGTACTGCCCATGCCACATGTCAAATTTAATAGTGTCATGTCATTGTAGCAAGTACATGTATTTGGCCAAACCTAGTAAAAATATGAGCTTGAAGTACGAATTTTTAAGAAAATTAAGCAGTGTACGTCGTGGGTATCGATGTTAGGCAAAACGACTTGGTGTCCTATTAACAGAAACTTAATTAAAGATCTTCTATGGAACAATTATGCAATCAGTAACCATCTAAGCCTGTATAATCAAAGTGTACCCATTTCTCCATGTCCCTGATGATATCCAGTTGAATTCAGTGAGAATATCTGAAATATCCGTTTAAGAAGCTATTTTGCAAGCGCACTACTTCAGATTAACGTATCAAGTACATGAGTACTGTTTATTTGATAAAAAATACCATGGATATAAATTTTAGAGGCTGTTTTTATATTATTACAGTGTTGATTCTAGGACGCGTAATCACCCAAGTTTTTTCTTACCTGGCCCCATTTTTATCGGATCATGCGAAGTCCTGGCCCCTAATCAATTAGACTGGCCCCATTTTCATCTATCAATGCGCATGGCATCCACTATTTTGAGAAATATTTATATGGTATGATAGGCAAGGGTTGGCCTGATCTCTAGGCCTACCATCCCCCCTCTGACCAAACATGGGCTGGATGCCTGGCCGGATGGGGGACTCGGTTCTTAAAAAGAAACTGCATTGCAACTCTTGGACATTACCCAACGATAGCTGGGGAGTTGGTGCCACTCTCCTGAGGGCGCTCCTGCACTCCATCCCTTCTACCTAGCAAAAAATTGAAAAGCTCCGTTCCCTACTTTCCATAATTGTGTGGTGTGTGTATAATTTTATGTACCTATCTGTGTTCATGTGTTATTTTATATGTGTGTTATTATGTGTGTGTCCTATAGATTAACACATAAAAAGGAAATATTTGTTGACATCTAGTTCAGCCATCTTACCTGTAAAAAAACACCTCTTTACTCGCTATAACGCAGTCAGCAAATCAGTACAAAAACCGAATATGCCCAAAGAAATGTGCGGCACATTACTGAGGTATAGCACATTTTCTACATGCCAAGTGCTCTTCATCCTGCTTCACCAGCGGTACATTCACACATCAGATTCTGTTCACATATCACAGAGATATGTGATTTGCTCTAAGGATTAGAATGAGTGCTCTTCCAAATCTATAGATTAGACTTGTAATATAAATATGGGTGTCAGCCGAGTATGCGGTGCTGATAGGCGCCATGGGGGGAGAGGTGTCCCACCTCTCGCAAGGGGTGTTTGAGGGGGATTTCCCCCCAATTTTTTTGAAAATGTGATGCATTTTTTCTGCAATCTAGTGTATAATTTACAGCAAACTTGGGTACTTGATAGACTTAAAATAGATCATTTTACCAACCAAATACATATGGCAGTAATATGCGGGTCGGGGTCGGATATTTATACAGACTGTAACTAAGACGCATAATTGTGGTTTGATGAAACAAAAATGATTACACTTTTATGTGCATTTTTGCTATCCATTGACCATTCCAAACACAGAACAGTGTTATAGAATAGTCTTATTTGAATATAAGTTAAAAATACATATTAAACAAGAAGATACTGAAATTTTGGCCCGTGTGTTCCATATGGTAGGTTCTAATTACCCAGAATTTTCTCCCCCCAAATTTTGATTGCCAAACAAAAACTGGTCCCATTTTTTTTATCATCCGTGGGGGAGTAGGCCCCATCGAGAAAAATCCTAGAATCAACACTGTTATTATATTATTCCTAAATTAGAATACACCACGCCTACATGTCACGCCACCTGCAACGTTCATGTACATATGACCAGGGTATGAAACTCGTCAAAATTTGCTTACGGACCACAGGGCCGGCAACTATAAAAAGTAGCCGGCCCTGGCAAAAAGTGTATGGCCCTTCATTATGTTCATATTTACAACTTCCAAAAAGTAGCCTACCCACTTGGCCGTGAACTATTAAAACCAGCCGGCCCGGGCCAAAATCAATCGGCAAAGGGCCGCCGGGTAGGCTCTATTTCATACCCTGGTATGGCGTTTTATGGCTACGTTGATGTTTTGAACAAAAATATAATCAATTACAAGGATTAGTACACAAATTTCCAGTAACTGGGTAGTGTCCGGTAAATGTTTGCACAGTAGTACGTTAGCAGGTCGCCACGTATACATTTTAGTGACGTGACGAGACTCTTGACGTATGTCGAGACTGGCATCTACTAGTACAGTGTGTGACAATTTGATATTATTATTTATTAGGATATAGATCTATAATAATAATAATGACTGGAACATGTCTCATTCCAAATATATCAGCCTACGCATAGTACGTGCTGCAAATTCTTCTTTCCAACATTTGATTTTAATGTTCCCAACCATGGCATGTTCCAATCTTATCACATTTTAAATATTGAAAATTTGCTACTGCTAAAAACATGGCAATCAGGTACCTCTTGATGGATTTTTATTATTGTATATCTTATATTATTATATATATTATACTAGCTGTATACCCGGCGCTGCTCGGGTTGAAACAGAAGAGATTTGGAACACATTAAGTCCTCCCCCAACCCCATCCTTCCCTCTGTACCCATTCCCCAACACCAGCTCCCTTCAGAATACAGGCCCGTGACGGATACAATACACCTCCATCACCTTCCTCCCATCGGCATAAGTCACAGCCATGTACACACTATATGTATATTGCAATTATTGATTATTGATCCCTCTAATATCCCTCCCACCAGCCTCTGCTACCCCTGATAAACACGTGTGGAACAGATTAAATGTTCCACCCTCCTCTACCCTTCCTTCGCCCCCCCTCTTCTCTCCCCCAACCCCTCTACGCCATCCCCATATAAACAGGTCCAATCTGGGCTGGAACAGACATCTCTCTGTCCCACATCCCTCACAACAGCTCCCGTCAGCATACAGGTCTGGGACAGATTAAATACACCTCCATCATCTTCCTTCCACTGTCATATGTGACAGCCATACACACTACATACATGAATATGGCAATGATTGATCCGTACCCCCCCCCCCCAGCTACTGCTCGTGTTGCAACCGATTAGATCTGGAGCAGATTAAATGCTAAATGCTCCCCCTTCACCTCACTTCCGCACAACCAACAATACCCCCCCCAACAACCACCACTTCAGCCCAACATGAACACACACAGCCTTTCTGCATCCGTTCACAATGTAGGTAACAGTACGTGTGACGTGCAACGTACGTTTGACTTACATAAACGTTTAACGTATTACGCACGTTTAAAAAACATGGCGCTGTACTAAGCAGCATGACGAACATTTCTTAAAGATTCTTTTTTTCCTGTTTTTATCATTAAAACTAAATTATTTGGTTTGAAATGTGACATTATAACGACCACCAAGTTGTCCTGATTGTACATACATTATGTGGAGTGTGTACGCCTTGTGGGTAAAAAGCCTTTTGTGACGCAAAAAACCGCCTCTTCCTTTATATATATAGATTATGATATATTTTAATGATATATTTTTGCATATATAGTGATAGTTTGAAAGTTGATTCCATATAATAAATATCTAGCAGGGTCAGGATTAGCCACACGTCCGCTCGTTTTGGCTAGTAAAAACTTGTTAAGGACGAGTAAGAAATTTTAGGAACTCATCCTTGTGACGAGTAGCAATTCTCATCAGTTTGTCACACAGGTATACTGTATTGTTTGTGCAGGGAGGATGAGTACATTTTTTGCAGGACGAGTAGATGTTTGAGGGCTACTAGTCCAGCTGATGAGTAGTACTATTCCACCTAATCCTGACCCTGTCTAGCAGACAGGTCACCACATGAATATCACTTCTTCCACGATTTATGTTGATACAAGACAGGCCTCTTCTTATCTTTTTGTAAGGGATGGTTCAGATTTTCTGCTAGCGAACTATCGTCCAATGAATACTTTTATGAGGTGTCCTTGAACATTTCATATGTATGAGCGATTTAATTTTCTACATGTAGACTATTAAAAGGTGCTATGAAGATGAAATAAATGTACGATATATACATTTTACATTGTAATATAAATTGGTTCAATTTGTTTCAGCAAAGCTCCAGGCGATTACCGACATTACAGACGATCTCTTTGTCAATGAGCAAGTAGATGAAGTGGAACTTCATGTTATTGAACAACCAGAAACTTACGAAGAACCAATAGAGGTTATCGATATATATCAACAGGTGTATACAGGAGATGAGGATCTAAGTGAAACGGAAGATAGTCCTAACATAAATGGCAAAATCTCTGATGAGTCATCGGATTTTGAAGATGCTGACTTAGAATCTGAGTCTGAAAATGACAGCGAAGATGGTTTTTTAATGAAGCGACAAAAATCTGATGTGAAAGATGACGATCCGAGCTGGGAGCCACCTGCGGAAAGAACCACAAGAAGAAGAGGTCAGCCGCTTTCAAAACAGGCTGGACAAGACCGTGGTGAAAAAAGACATTTGAATCTTTCAGATGATCCAAAGAGAAAGCGAGGGAGAATGTCTACAAAAAATCAGCTTGGTCAACAGCAGCCCACAATTACATCAACTGAGGAGTATCTCCTCAAAATGAAGCGTCCTGATAATTTATCAAAAGCATCTTTTATAGAAAGGATGAATTCATCAAAGAAACTCATTAATGTGTACAAAACTACAAGTTCTAGGAATAGGCCGACTTCTATAAAAGATTATTCATGTGGTAGAAGCACTGGCCAGCAAACAGACACGACACAGCAATCCGATGCGTATCTGGATGTTGTAGATGTCGTTTTCAAAATGCGTGCCAGTTTGCAGGGGAGCACGTCTAATGTCAATAATACTATACACAATAAAAAGCAGGAAAGAAGAATTAGACCTAGTGATCTTCATGACAGAATCATAAATCAAGTAACTGAAGAATATTCGGGAAATGATACGTCTATGGAAAAGCGACAGTTGAAAGTTAATGGTGATATTTCTAATAAGATAAAGAATGATTTTAGTGAAGAATATTTGGGAAGATATGAATCATTTGAAAATTCGAAAAAGAAAGTTGAAACGGTTGTTGTTTGCTCAGAAGAAAGTGACAATAGTGGGAACGAATTAAGTGAAGATTCTGTAGTAAACGATGCCTTCAAGGAAAATACAAGAAAGGAAGTTGAAGTGATAGTTTGCATCGAAGAAGAAACTAATGATGCTCTAGCTGTCACAGACCCAGAGATATCGAAGTTAAAATCTGAAGCAAAAATTCTTTTAAAATTTGTGCAAGCTATGAAAGAGAAATATCCAAACTCCATGGCATGTGATGAATGCCATATATGCTTTTTATCAAAAAATGAAGCTGAAGGTCATATGGATGAACACACTGGTTCAATGTTTGTGTGCTCATTTTGTGACATAGGCTTTAACTCTGAAGAAATTTTTAACATACATGGAACTATTCACCAAAAACCAAGAGAAAAACATGTCATTGCGTGCAGTGTTTGTAAGTGGACTGATTCTTCAAAGATTTTAACTTTCGTAGGACATCGCAAATTTGAACTGTTGCAAAAGCACTTTCACCAAAAACATCAAGATATACCTGATGATCATTTTTGTCCTGTATGCTGTGCCAGATTTCAAAGTAGTGCCCTTTTAAAGTACCATGTAGAACTTCATTTGCCTAAACAAGGATCATGCTCCTGTAAAAATGTGGAATGTTTTGCTTGTACAGACTTGTTCTCAAAGTTTGAACGCAGGCCATTCAATCGTGTTAGGAATTTCAAGGAACACAATGATATGCAAGCATCTTTAGAAAAAA
The DNA here is from genome assembly GCA_019095985.1 of Streblospio benedicti. Lineage (NCBI taxonomy): Eukaryota > Metazoa > Annelida > Polychaeta > Spionida > Spionidae > Streblospio > Streblospio benedicti. Next base: position 45,141,035 of record CM032660.1, read on the forward strand.
AGAGTGTGAGTATTGTATTTGTGTATGTAATCCGTCATAACCAGCGACATTTCGGTGGACTTTCCACCTGCTTTAGGCTTTAATCATCAATGATGACAAAGTGTGAAGAATGTTGTTACCGGTATGCACTCTGCTTTTGCATTGAATGATGTGATAGGTGGGATTCCCAGTCACATGTTGAAGTCTTGTTAAATTTATTTGGGGGTGGGGGACCGAACCATCGCTGGTTATGAGCGAAAGAAGCATCTGAGTAGGTTTGTACATCCTCCATATGATGAATCCACATGCTAAGAAATCATTACTATACGATATCCAAAACTCTGATAAGTTATATAGTTTGTTTCTAATCTTATTTTGAGTATGTTTGTAGTTATATAAATTTTCCAATCTAAATTTGTTTACTTTTTTTAGGATCGACAATGTCATATGTGCCAGTTAAAAGTTCTAGATATTCAGGATCATGTGAACAGGCATCATAATGAGAAAGATCAATTGAATTACCCATATATATGTTCAGTCTGTAAAGTCTCATTCCCAACGAAAAGAGTTGCTGAGCTTCACTTGCGCATTCATAAAGGACAGAAATTATACAACTACGTTGAAAATGAGAAAAAGCCGTGTTGTATCTGCCAGGAAAGTTTCACTAATCTATTCCATCATGTTGTGACAAAACATACGACAGCAAAGCCCACATTTCGATGTTACGTTTGTGGAACTCAATATCCTGAAAAAAATTTATATTTGCAACATTTATCCTATCATCTTCCATCTAGATGCAACTGCAAGCAGCCGGAATGTTACATGTGCAATGACGACAGTGGGTCTCTTCTCTTTTCATGTTTTGTGGATGAAGAGGATTTCATGGAACTTGGGGCTCAGTGTACAATTTGTCAGTTGATAGTCCCTAATTTGAAAGAACATATGAAATTACATGATCTGAACAGTCCTTTTCAATGTTCCATTTGTAGTGTGAGTTTTAAAGACAAAACGCTTGCTAATTTTCATGTGAATATCCACAAGCGTCATTACATACACAGCAGGCATATTAGAAGTTCACAGTGTTCGATATGTAAAAAGAGCGGACTAAAGTCGCTGTATCTTCATGTAGTTAGCTGTCATGCAGATGTGGAATGTGCAATGGAGTGTGAACTCTGTAAAATGCGTTTTTCTGAAGTACAATTATACAATATGCACGTGAACAATCACTTTCCTGCTAAATGCTGGTGCAAACACAAAGACTGTTACAACTGCGAATCACAAAATAGAAAAAAAAGTAATAAACCCCATGACCTACAAAATGATGGCCTGAAAAACCACGAAAGTAATGATTCAGAATCTTCTAGTAAGATAGATCAATCAAAAATGAACAATGATACAAAGAAAGAAATGCATTTTGTGAATTGTGAAAAGTGTAACATTCAAGTGTATTCTGAACATCTGGAAAACATTTTGAAAGAGCATGATATGAGCAAAGCGAAATTTCGGTGCAAAGTTTGCAAGGTTACTTTTCCGAGCTCTCAGATGACACAGTTACATACTGGCGTTCACAGTTGTAGGATACCGAAGGCCGAGTTTTATTGCTCACTTTGTAAAACAATTCCTAATCCTAAGCATGGGTTTAAAACTTGTAATATTATTAAGCACGTGGAATTAGAACATTGGATGGAAGAGATGAAATTTAGTTGCTGTGTCTGTGGTGAAAGATTTCCTGAAACCAATGCACATACTGCGCATATGGAATTGCATGCACCAAATAAATGTTTATGCAATTTGGACAACTGTAAATTTTGCAATCATTTTAAGTGTGAAACTTGTAATCAAGGTTTTAAGAAATCAGAATTGCAGCGATACATTGTACATAAAGGACGTTGTAAAACAGATATATGTATTGGTAAGACGGTCGAGTTCGCCTTAAAGCTTTCCAAATCAAACTCATTTTCTATGCAAAATAATGGTCCATTTGAAAATGTGAAAACTGAAGTTGTCGACAAGCCACCTGCACTTCGTACGGAGTCAAAATCATCACTTTCTAAAGTATCATCAACTGTAGTGAGAGATGCTGACAACTCTAGTAGAAAAAGTTTTTCTCAAATCAATGAAGTTAATGATAAACATAGTGTGATGATAAGTTCAGGAAAGAATACTAAAATACCAGAAAGAGAGTCTAATCCGACGAAAAGAATTGCCCGTGTTCAACCATTTGTACAACATGAAGACTCCATGAAAATGCCTTATCCAATGGAAGCAGACGACACAGCAAGTAATGTCGCTAGTAGTGAAGATTATGACCATGAAGAAGACATCGAGGAAGAAACTGAATGTACAGCTTGTGGCATGGTCATCCCGTCGGGATCAATCGTTGACCATTTCAAAGAGTATCATTCAACTAAATGTTACAAATGTACTAGCTGTAAGATAACGTTTAAGTTGAAAGATCAGCTCCTCAGCCATAGCATGGTTCATCTCAACCGGCAAAGAGTTCTCTGTAGCCTGTGCCATGTACATTTCTCACATTCGACACACTGGAATGCTCATGTTAGCGCACAACATGACAATCATTTAGTGTGCACGATTTGCATGGAAGTGTTCGGCTATCAAACGTCTCTTCAGCACCATCGGAAGGCCTACGTCTTCTCCCTTCCCCGCAAATTTCCGTGCAATTGGTGCTGTGTGAGCTTTCAGAACTTTGCAGATCTTAAGGAACACAAGAAACTGCATGGTAAAGAATGTGCCTGTGGCGGAGCAGATTGTTCAAAGTATGTAGAATATGATTACCGTACACGACCATCCAAACACTCATGGGCTCTTAGGTTTTACCATTTTCAATGTAGGACTTTTGCATGAATATGTATTTACCTTGGAATTAAAGTCTAGAGTTTGATATGGTCCTTATTTGGTTGTAAACCTTTTACACAGGAATGGGCTCTTGGATGGTTGGATACAGTAATTGTATATTTTGTAGAATTCTATGAATGTTAAATATAAATATTGTACTATATTGAATGCTCATCTGCACAAGTTTAAATACTTCTAAATATTGTATGTTAAGAATTTTACGCATAATTTTTAATTATGATACAAACTGTTCTATCAGTTATATGTTCGAATTTACCGGTAATGTATTAAAATAGTGTTTGATAAGTTAATAAACTTACACATAAAATCAAAATATGATACATACTTATTAGTTTTTCTATCGTTCTTTTCAGGTGCAACAAGTTTAGATGTACCTGTGGGTCTACTTTCAAAAGTCATGAATTTCTTTTATTCCGCATACACGTCATGAAGTGTCTAAGATGCTACAAGTGTGACGCTGTTTTTGACACAGAAGAATTACTAATGATGCACGAGAGAAATCACTATATGAAATGTTCAGTGTGCGGTGTAGCAAAGAGAAATAACACACAGTTGCAAGAGCACCTGGGATCTCATAAGTGCAGGTGCCCTGCTGACAGCACTTCCTGTCTTCTCTGTAAGAAGGCATGGTGTGTGAAATGTAACAAACGATTTACGCCCGAAGAGCTGGTCATGTTCAAAGAACATAAACGGAGTTGTCGGGAAGCGAGTGTTTTGTGTATTTGCAAAGACCGTGATTGCTTCATTTGTAGCAAATACAAATGTTCTTTCTGTGGCTTACAATTTCATTCATTCCAGATTGCTTCTTTTAACATGCACAAGCGTAAATGTTCAAGCTCAGCACCACAAAGCGACCCATTCATGACAGTGAAAACAGAGAAAAAGGTTGTAGACCTTGTTGCACCTAGAAAGCGTGGCACAGTAGAAAGCCAAATAATATCATTAGACAGTGAAGATGATGATGATGATGATGGAAAGAAGGAGATAGACCAAACTACTTTGGTGGATTCTAGTTTTACGGAAAAGCAACATTTAAATCAAGAATGTTCCCAGTCTTTGAAAATATCTCCTTTAGAAGGCTATTTACTTGCCAAAACCCCTACTGTTTCATTGGCTGGGACTGAAAAATTATACTTTAAAAGGACAAGTCAAATAAGTGCATCTGGGGGATTGGATATTGATTCTTCAATCAAGGATCCAGTTCCACCTGTAGCGGAACAGGATCCAATCCCGATTCCAGCTCCAATTATCACAATCCAACCTGTCGAAGACGATTACGGTTACCCATTTTTCAATGAAACTATGGAGGTTGATGTTTCAAAGAAATAGGTGATATTGGGGGTTTGTTTATTACAATGTTGAATGGGTGGGGATGAATGTAACTAGTCGTGACTGGATACTTTTATTAATATTTTGTTCAGACATTATTTCAAAATTAATTTGTACATGGATAATGTATTTATCTAATGTATTTCTAAGTTATGATTTTCAGTGTCAAATGCAAATTGGTAAACTGCACAGTACTTTGGAGATGTAGATAATTATTATCAAAGTCGGATTTGAACCATAGCATGGACAACAACCATAGCTTTGTTTGACATATAAGGATATTTTTTTCATTTTATTCTAAGATATTTTGATATTGTGTTAGATATATTTTTGCAGTAAATTTGTTGACACTTTTAGGTAAAATATCAAAAATATGGTAATTAATGTTATTACTATGAATGTTATAAAAGCTACATAGGCTTGACCTTGTAGCCTAGACTTTTAGGAGTGAACTTCATATTTTAAATATGTATTACAACAATGTTGGTATGTTTGGCATCAATAAGCAAAACTATTACTCAAATTACTTTCATTGCTAAGGTTATTTAAAATATATCCTTTATACTGATTGGACAAGATCAATTTGAATTTCTTATTTTTCTGTATATTAGGGAAATGGATTCAATTTAGGTTCTTCATAGTATCCTTGTCTAGTTTTCAAATGATAAACATATTAAAATGGAAAAAAATATTGATTTCAATAGAGTGCTTATGAACCGGAATTTAAATAAATTTAACTATTATTATTTATATTTCTTTTTTTTTTGAAAACGAAGTAAAGTATGAAAAACAAAATGATTTAAATTTAATAGCACTAGCTGATTAATACCTTTGTGAAAAAATAAATAAAAGTTTAATGTTTATTAGATTTTGGCATGGCTATAACAAAATGAAATAACAAATGCAGTTATCGTACAACAGTTGCAATTATATACATATTCTTAGTTAACTAACATTCAACAAGTTAAAAGACCAACAAAAAGAACATAAAAGCAGGATGTTTTTTTTAATGGTGTTTGTACGTAACAGATAAATCAACCAACCATGCACTTGCAAAAGTGTAAATAAAAAGAGTTATGAAAAAATAAATAGTTCATATTAGGATGATATTTATGTTTTTTCTAATGCTATTTCTACATAACAAATAAATCAACCAAGCACTTGCAAAAAAGTGGAAATAAAATAATTATAAAAAGTAAATAGTTCATAGTAGGATGATATTTAAGATTTTGTTTTTCTTTGGTACTTTCTGACTAGCATCACAACTATAGCTGCTAACTAAAATCTTGCTTACATCAACACATTATTTCATTTGTATGAAGTAGTACTATAATATTAAAACCCCTGAGTGCATCAGTTTTATAAAAAATTAACATTCTATGTCCTGTGAAATTGGATACAATTTATAAGTAATTTTGTGAAATCTATAGATAGCATTTAGACCTATGGTCTAATTTTTCATTCTTTGTTCTCTTTCTGCGCTATAAAAAACCTAAAATAATTGATTTTTTACATTTAGATTCATATACACATGTACATGTAGCATAGAAAGAAAACATCACGAAAAAAAAGGATACATTTATAGATATTAATTTAAAACAGAGTCACATATACTATAGAACAGACAGCCAGCTGCTGTGTCCTGCTCAGAAGGTAAAATAGTACTAATCCCTTTAATTGAAATATTAATCAAGTCACTTCACTTATGGTACAAATATTTCACTACTTTCTTTGTACATGTCTTGAAAAGATATGTAAAGGCTATAACAGGAGATAAAGAAGCTACTCAGATGTTTCAGCGTCTACAAGTGACCTTTTGGAGGAAGTTGCTCCTGCTTCAGGATTCAATGAAAGAAGCATTTGAGTAGGCTCTTTCCCCTCTTATATGAAGAATCAGTATGCTATTCATTATTTTATGATATATGGGTCATATATGAAAAGGTGTTTAATTACAAAGTTTGATGTTTGACCGATTAAAAATTCTAAATTCTTCATCTTGTCATAGGCTTAGAGAGTAGATCCTCTATTGTCATGCTTAATTTTATCACAGAAATGAAGAGAAAGTTTCAACCATTACCTTGCATATATACTCAATACTGTAAAAACCTTTAAATTTGCGTTTACTTTTCAAGTTTTGGTGTCAAACTTTTGAATATAAGAGTACAAACATTTACAGTTAAAGGTTTTTCCGTTATTAATGTCTAATACAAGATTAAAGCTTTTCTTGGTCCTAGCTTTTATGTGTGTATCATTTAGTAACTCCATTGGTCCCATTCTTAAACTGCAAAAGTCTTCAAATATATAGAAAACAGGAATGTATGAAAATCACAACTAGGGTATCAACCAAATCTAGTGAGGTCCAAAAACGTTTTCGCGGAATTGTCCTTGGACGTTCCCTGCAGGAAAGTAGTTACAGACGACGTAGACACGACCATCTTTCCCATACGATTTTCCAATGCCAATTTCTTTGCTTCCTTTCCAGACAACTTGCGTGAAGTGACCAGTTCCTTTTAATAAATAAATGACATATTTGTAGTTTAAATTGGTGTTGCAAAATATAAGATGTGTTGCATAGAAGTAATTCACAGATTCATTTCCAACGTTTTCTCTCTTGCATCTTTCTACCATGAAAAGGCAAAGATGTGCAAAAGAAAGAAGGTTGCAAATAAATTTCACAAGCTCTGGGAAACATGATTTATATAAAAGTCTGGTATACACCATAATTATGGTCTCATTTGGCTTGATCTTTTTCTTCTGTGTTAATTAAGTTCTAAATTAATTCAAAAATATAAAAATACATGTTAGTTCTAAAAGACGTTTTGGACCAACAGGGTATTTTTATATGTTTGAGAAAATTTAGAACCTAACCCAGCAGAAATATAGTAAACAAAAATTAAACAAAACATAATTTAATTAATCATAACGCTGTATAATACCTGGTGTAAAAGCTGCAATATTGTAGTTGTATTTTGTGTTTTCACTGTACCATTGTTCTGTCACTTCTTGACCTAGAAATAAGTACGTATAAATCCAGTTACAGTAGTTAGACGTGTAACCTAACGTATTCGGCTTTGCTAGTTTTTTTGCGATGCGTTAACTTTGCTCAAGCTTGCTCATGCCTCTCGAGGCCAAACACATTTGGTAAGGAGACATGGTGCCTAAGTTTTTGGCACCATCTAAACATACATCTATCTCCAAGGTAACTCATACCTTTTACGTTATAACGAGACATAATGTACACAACTGTACAATACTGTATGTAGCTTTCATGTGATATCCTATGAACATTAATTCCTGAATAAACTACTACTACCACTATCTCAGGCAGTAAACGAATATTTTTTAAGTGAATATTTGTAAATATTTTTAAATGAGGCCAATAACTTGAACACTCCCTCTACTGTATTGTTAAATTTCAAAGTATACAAAAAAATCTGTTACACCAAAGATTCATAAAACAGAAATATTTCAATACACTACATCTACAAAAGTAACACGGCATATTTCTTCTACAATAGAAACTCCATCAAGACCACATATGGTTTTCTCAATAGAGAAACCGTCTCTAGATGTTCATGGCTGTCTCTTTATGAAGCTTAACGCAAATGTTCATTGTAAGCTAGAACCTCTATTGAGACCACCTTGGGACTGGCTCCATGTGGTCTCAATCCAGAAGTTGTCTTGTAGAGGTGGCCATAATACAGGTTCTACTGTATTATCTGTGTATTCCTAATGCTCCATGGATCCATTAAGACGGCCACGTTCTCTCCCACAAACTAACCCTTGTATATGGGTGTATGTATGCGATTGTGCGTATGTCAGGGTGTTTGCACATGCGTAGGCCCATGTACCTGCCACTCCTGTGTACAATTCAAATGAACTACTCCGCTTGGCCATGTGCTTGCGTGCTTAAGTATGTGTGTTTGCACGCACTTGTGTTTGAGTATGGGGTGTGTTCCTGGCATACCTGTGTACTCTGCCCCTGCACTGCTCCACTTGGTGGCAACGTTTTCTCCTACAGGCTGGCCCTTGTACGTGTCATTGCTGTGTTTGAGCACGTTGCTGGTGGCCAGGTGGTCGGCCCAGCGCTGCGCCAGAACGCTCAGCTCTTTGTTGTGCTTCAAGTCACCCACCTGCACGTACATGTAAACAAATGTAAATGTGTTTATTTACAGTCCCAATTCACAGTTTGTCTTGCTCTAGCGACTTATACATCTGCATCAGGTCATTGGCATTCTTGTCACACTCAAACCCATGACCTTCTGGTCATGAGTCAAAGTCCCTATACATTCGGCCATGGAAGCACACATGGTTGTACATGTAAACAAATGTTTGGGTTTTTATTATTGGCTTTTCAGTCTTATCAGATGCTCAGCCAATTCAAAACAACTTTACATAATTTACACCAGATCCATTGTGGTGCATTTTTTTGTGCCTAGCTGCAAGTGAAATGAAGTAAATGATTGCTCAAATTTTGTGCTTCTGTGGCCGAGTGGGTAGGGAGTTGGATATGCAGCCAATAGGTTGTGTGTTCGATTCCCGATTGGGTCTGGTGGCCGGTGTTAACCAAACTACTTACCAACTACAATATTTAGAAATGAATATTTACTTTTTTTTCTTATTATTTTTTTTTATTTCAGAAGTAAATATCTATTTCTGAATATTGTAGTTATTAAAATGAATTTGACATAAATTTATATGATATACACTGCAAATGAACTTTTACAATGATCAACAATGATAATAGGCAATGAGTTTTCAAGCTTATATATCAAATAGTAAGACTTTTTTAGTGACGAAGAAACTACCGTTTTGTTGGATATGTTGCATTGTGATATTGTCGACAAATAGCAGCCGATTAATGAACAAAATCAATAAAAACTCAACTTCAATAGAGTCCAATCGTTAATTTATGTGAACAAACGCAATGATATTTCAGTTTGCTCATAAGTAGACATACAACATGCAAAACATAACGTGATATAATCAATAATAAAAAAAAAAATCGACATCTATTCATAATATGTGCTATGCCACCAAATTGTCTATCAGTTCAGACAGGCTGACAAGTTCACTACACCAACAAATATCACTATACTATCAGAGGAAATCTGATGAAATTGTATGCTACCAAAGGAACTAGGTTAAAAAGTCATAGTTCAGATGGTGGTTTTCTTCTGACGCATTCATTCTGATACCACAATGGTCTAATAACATAACTAATCTTATTTATCCAAATTAACCGTTAAACTTTTTCAGGTAATAGTGCAGGCTATCAAACAGTTTCATATGAGATGAAAATTGTTCCGTTTGTTATGACAATCTTTTTAAGAAAACAGAAGAATATATATGTAACGAGGAATGAATGAATGAACGAAGGGACTGATGAATGAACTGCACATAATGGCATACTGCAACTAAAAAATCAACATCACTGCAAATGCCACTTACCTTATTGTGAGTTTTCCTGTATTTGTTGTGTGCTTTCACCACATCATCGATGAAATCTTTAATCTTTTGAGGCTTTTTTTCTTTCTCTTTCTTGTCTTTTTTGTCATCAGTGTACTGTGGGAAGTCACATTGAGTGATGAACCAGTACATATATTACACATACATCATCAAAAACAGTTATGAATTGTTTAATTTAGAAAATGATAATACTGAATTTTTCAATAACATTTTTGGAAGCATATTGAACGTGAGAAAAAAACATGAAAAAGCACTGTTTATGATAATACCTGGTATGATAGGTATCTTACACACATCAACATCTTTTTATTGATAGACCAGTTCAAACAACCCTGTGACAATTGATATTTCTATCTCCATTTTGATTGCTCTATACACTATGAATTAACCGTTTTGAACTATTGTTATCACATTAGAACATAAGTCATTTCTGTTATATACATTATCTCGAATATCATCTGTAGTATATGTGGGAATAACAGTAAAATAATCGAGATTGCCAATTTTCGTGATAACCAACTAAATACATTGCATGTTCATAACGTGTTTGACAGGATATTGAACTAACTTCGAGATAACAGAAAATTCTAGATAAGCAATATTGAAATAAACAGATTCTATTGTATGTCAAACCTGTTCATAAAACTTACTGTTGTTGTATACGTATAACTATTGTTTCTGCCATCGCTCATTTGCATCTCCTTAAACTTTCTATCAAAATCGGATGATCTTGAGAACTAAGAATATCAAAGCGTGCGTAAAAATAAAAACGTGGATGTGAGAAACATAAAATCTATCCAGGGGGGTCACTAGCATATACAAATTGATTCGGCCCAATGACAATTTTACTATAGTGTGATTTCTAGACTTGCCAAGCTCAAAATAGGCTTAAGTTTGGAAAATAACAAAATTTTGCCAAAAAGTGGTTTGGGCCTGGACCCTGGACCCAACCGGCAGTGACACCCCTGATATATGAAATGATACTCGAAATTAATGCAGTTTTGTGTGGCTAGTAAAAAAATAATGAACAGAAAATACATTAACTATTAAACATAACTGAATATCATTTATTGAATCAAGAAAACATATCAAGCCGTAGAGGATCCACTTTACAATGAACAGGTTTACCATGTAAAATGGAGCTTTTTTCTAATTAAATATTCATAAATTTATGAAAATAATGTAAGTCGGCTTCTAATATGCCTGCTTACTAGTAGTATAGTCACTCCTTTTGTAATGTTCTTGTCACTTTTGTATGTTTAGTGTGATATTCATCATGTAGAGCTTGTTTCCTTTAATTTGATATACATAAAAATCTGACCAACGCTAATTGTGTGGTAACGATTTCAGTATGTTTAGAGTTGTTGGTTTTGCCCCAAATATATAATACCTCAGGTAGGTATCTCAATTGACAAGAACGGGTGGAATGGGATCACCTGTTTGTATATGATTTCCCAATGAACCAATTCATTACGGCAGACCAGTTCACGGTTAAGGGGATAATACCGTATACGATCATCCAAACGCCCATGAAGTTTTAGTTTAAAAACAATTGTTTTGTTTTTGACTTGCGTGAGTACAAATTAGGTGTGAAATGGAATAATTGGAAATAAGCATGCATAAATAACAGCCAGTATGCCATCATAATGTTCTTGGATGATAGTGTTAGCATAAAAAGCTTCTATGTAAAACTGTTACCCACTTTGGGGAAAATCTTAATGAAAGAACAGCCTGGGTGCTCAAATGGTCATCTACGGTATGATATTATTAGATTAATCAAACAAAATAATTTAAACATATTCTAATAACGCTACAATAAAAGGTGCACAAGAAAAAATATTTTTGGAAACAGACACAAGACATTTTGCTAAGAAAATCTTTTAAAAGAAACTAAATTATTATTATTTTGCAAACAGCGTTAACTCACCCCGCCCGAGGCTCCGGCATTCTCTGTCGTCTCAGTTTCCTTGGTGCTCACAGTTTTCTTCCCATTGGCATCTGTGTAATTTGAAACCATGGTAAAAGGATTTTGTAAATCATAATATGATGTTCTCCATTTCTTTCATACCGTACATCTTCTAATAATGGCCTACCTCTAATACATGCCTACCTCTCATAAACGCCTCCTATAATTCTAATAAAAGCATTTGATGATCAATATGCGAGTCGGTTTCAATTTTATAACGCCTTTTAATGAGATTGCATTTTGTAAAGCTCCTAAAAATTATGTATTGTTTGAAACAAGAATGGTATGTCTTCCCTACGTTAATAACCGCCTACCCTCATTAAACGTCCGTCTCTAATAAATGCCTTCCTCTCTAATAGAAGTATGCCCATAGCCTCCTGGCCGTTAATAGAAGATTTATGGTGTTCTAGTGCATCTTGTTAGGTCACAAATTTTGTATACATGTACCAGCTGACATGTACAACCATCCAATAGCCCAGGCCGGTGTAACGGCCCACCCCCAAAATTTGGACATTATCAAAATCCAGACCATTAAAATTTCAATGTTGATCAATGTTAATACACATTCATGTAAGCCCACCTCCTAAATTGGGAAATTTTCAATCTCAAACCCATTGGGCATTTGGATAGTTGTATACTGTATCAATGATTGATTATAGACATTATAGTTGAGCAGTATCGTTATATTAGAGTAAATGTGTATCTCTGAAATTCCTCTGATGCACGACAGACAGTACACCACAGAATATTACCAGCATATTTACTTCAACAAGTCAAACTTATAAATCTTGTGTAGTTAGAAAAAATATATTTATTGAGTGATCAATATTCTGACTGATTACATTTCTATTTTTGTTGGCTCAATTCTAGTTAAAACTGGGAACGTTCAAACAATTTAGAATACTGATACCTCCAAAAATACCTCCATATTATTAGAATCTCTATAATATTAAGACCACACAAGGACTGACAACAAGTGGTCTCACTATAAAGGTGGTTTTACTTGGGGATAGCCTACAAGTTGTCTTATTATTAGAGAGGTGGTTTTGATTGGAGTTAGCCTACATGTATTTGCTCACCTATCCTTGTTTCCGTCACGATGGTTTTTGTGTAGGTTTTTAGACCCTGTCCACGGTCTTCGGTCACTCTCTCTGTGCGTGTAGACCGGGAGACACTCCCACCACCACCACTGCTCAGGTCATCATTCTAATGATGCAAAAAACACATTATATTACTTGCTATAGGACACGCCCCTGAATCCTTACACACCACATGAAATAAATCTTAAAACAAAAGATAAATGTTTTTAACTGCAATTGGTTTAAACATATTTTATTGCAATATACATTCTGAATGGCTTAGAGCTGAAATCAGCAGGTACATGTACATATTTTTTGTTCTCACACTTAATTCATAATTTCATATTCTATCATTCCGTGCAAAAATCACCGCCAATAACCCACGCTGATTGCTCAATCTCCGTGCTTCATTTTGCGATGGAAAACACGCTCCCAAAAAGAACCACGGCGTTAGTCTAAACTCCTCACAATATCAATACAGCCGCTGACGTAGTAAGGCCATGAAGGCGTGTTCATGCTGTGCGGAGTGCAACAGTTTAGACTAACGCCTCCGCGCGCTCAAAACTGTAGGAATTGACGTCTCCGCGCGCTCAAAACAAACGAAATTGACTTGAATGTTGAATGTTATAATATGATTTATTTTAAAATAAAATCATGAAAACTGGATTTTAGTCATGATAGAATGGTGATTGACCACTCGATTGTCATGTCAATAGCAAAATTGAGCATGCTGACGTCTGATTTACCCGAACAAAGTGAGGGTAAATCAGACGTCAGCATGCTCAATTTTGCGATTGACACTCCAATCTCGTGGTCAATTCCTACATATTACTTATATTTTGCAAGCTCGGGCTATATCCAACAAATTTGTGCATTGAACTATACGATATTGATCTTAAAACTGGCAAATATTTCTTCAATATAAAATTCTCTCAGTAAAGCTGATATGAAATAAATCTTTCAACAAAAGATGAATATTTTTAATCTAATTGTTTTTTTTTCAAAACATACATGTATATATATATATACAAATCACTGATTTATTTTAATGGACACATTTCTCATAAAAAAAAAAACATCACATTGCTTCAATCAAAGCATACTTGTTCTATCACTGATCATGATATCCTTTAAAAATGATGTTCATATTGACCCATATTTTATTATCTTTCAAGTAGATTTAATCCATCGTAAACTATTAAACTGGTTTGTGTACATAAAAGTCTTCTCCAAATCAGGAAATCTGACCTATATATCTTGTCATTTTTCTGCCTTGAACATGCACAAAAATGCGAAATTTCAAATTATACAGCTGACCAAGTTGTGATTCATTTTTCAAAAGGGTAGTCAAGGCATGTAATTGTTCTAAATAACACGTGCTTCTACTGTAGGTCGGTGTTGGGAAAGATTTCTTGAACAGCGACTGACAGGTGAAGTACCGTGAATTATGATTTTATTTAAATGCACACTTACACTGAACGGTTGGGTAGATCTCTGCACAACACTCTTTGATTCTGGTTCTTTATCCTTCTTAAACCGCGAGAACAAACCACCACCACCTAAATAATGGCAAATATTTTGCATTTTAATAGTAAAATGAAGTCACGATCAATCTTAACATCGTTTGCTAATAATTTCAGATGAAATTTACACCTGTATGTTTAAAATGCACTACATCTAATCTATTGTTAATTATATTTTATCTTGAACAACAGAAGATGTTAAGGAAACCATTGTAGAATTTGAAAAACTCAAAAATTTGGAAATATTTGATCAAACAATAAATACTATAATCTACATTGCATGTATTTCCGACTTATCTAAAAAACAACATTAACATGGCGGATCGAGTGACACCCTTTCTCAAGGCTGTGGTCACATCTACATGTCATATGTACAAATTCGTGGGGTTCTCATACGTACCGGTACTTATACGGAAACACTCCATAAAAGTCAGTACAAGAGCGTACAGCAGAACATACAAGGATTATCAATGGTGGAGTACAAGTACATATAAGTACATGCAAGAATGTACTGTCATGGCAATTTCTAAACATACCCGAAATTCTCATGGTTGAATGCTGGGCGACAGTCTACGTATCAAGTGGAAGGACTTAGAAGTAGGTATAAGAGCATTGAAGAATGTAGAACAATCAAGAACGTACAAACAAATCACATATGCGTACGTATTATCTGTGTGACCACTACTTAAATCAGCTGTGTTGTGCATGCCACGATCAGTTGGATGCATGGAGTCCCTTCTAGGTAATACTGGTTTTGCAAATGAACAATATTTATGTAATAGATACAGTATATATTTATCAAATAAATTGACTTCTCTTTGAAAACTTGACTATCATTCTTCACAAGCTTTTATAATTGAGTAAGAATATTTATCTATTTTCAAGATACAACCGGTAGATCTACCAGTAAAATAAAATAAAATATCCTTACCTATTTTGCACCATCGGATGAGTTTTAATTATAAATATTTTAAGCATATTGTTCATCAAAATGTACAGTTTGTAAATATCAATTATTACGAATCATGCCCATATATATCTAAATTAACCAGCCCACAATAGAATACTTTTATATCCCTTGCAAATCAAGCTGAATATGTCCAAGATCCAATGCAAAGACAAACATAAAAAGCCAAATGAAGAGAAAATGGAAAAGAAATAGCCATCTCAATATGAAAGCAAACCTGAAGTCAGCAAGATAAAATAAATGAAAATTACACTAAGGCAATATAAACGACAGTGAATTGAAAAGGACTGCAACAAAAACTTATAAAATCTCTAAGCGCAGTTTACTTCTTCATAGGAAGTTGAAAGAACAAGTCTATAATGAATTTATCCCTGTTTATTTTGTAATATAGTAACATCTCACCCTGAACTGACAGACACCTATTCCTAAATTACAACTACAAATTTAATCAATAGCTTTTAATTTACACAAGCAGATTAAATCAATACTACAAATTACACACATCAAATTTATTTGGTAAACGATGAATTAAATTGGTGCTTTTGACTATAAATGACCAAAAACATTCGTGCATCTATAAAAATCCCTGATAACATCCTCTTCACGCTGCATCAACAAAGAAACATCCCATTTACATGTTTGTCAGCAGCAATAAGGCCTCATTAAACTTGACACACTCTAAAATTGTAACTCTAAACGATTTAATTCCAATACGTCTCCTGACACACTGCTGAAAATAACCTCAGAAATTAGTTTATTCTTACAGAGAAAGAACAAACCTACTCAGCATCTGAGTACGGTTTAATTGTTCCTTTTCAATACTGGTATGATGAATCCAGATGCTAAGAAATCACTACTCTACGGTATCTGACAGTTTTTTTCTTAATAATAGTAATAGTTTACCATTCTCTACTGTTTATATATGTTGAAACTTATGACGTTTCGCCATGGTGTACTACATGGCTTCATCAGATGTTGTTGTGTGAGTATCACAACGAGGCTGGAGTAGCTGGAGTAGCGCGCGCGGTACCTTCCTCCCTCTGTTGTTATTTAGGGCCGGGTTCCTCTGGTGTATCTTGAGGGCTTCGAGTACTGTGATACTCACACAACAACATCTGATGAAGCCATGTAGTACACCATGGCGAAACGTCATAAGTTTCAACATATATAAACAGTAGAGAATGGTAATTAACTATTACTATTATTATGAATCTACCTACTGTCACTAACCTACATTCGATCATAGTTTTTTTCTTGTTTTACAAAACAATTATATGACAACAAATCACAAGTGGAGACTGTGGAATACTCACCTAATATGTAAAAAAAATTATGTGCTGGAAATCTTTTAATGTGAGGTGATCCTTCACATTTAAAATCATATCAGTTGGCTTAGTCCAATTAACTTAGCATCCAGCAAGAATATATTACTCATGATTGAAGCATGTTAATTTTGAACATCATACCATCCAAGAAAACCATATGAAAGCCAAACTATTACAATTTAGAGAAGCAACATTAAATTGAATGTTAATATACCACAAAATTTCAACCTACAGCAATTATAATTGTTTTTTGACAGCAAACATTTCATTAGATTGGAATCAATGCATGAAGAAAATCAGCCACTGGTTCCTGAGACTACAACAGTCAAACCAAAAGGTTCATAAGATCTATAATCGTTAACAGACGAAGGTAACACTTTGTGAGCAACATTCATCAAAGAATCACACATGATTTCTTCTTACTTTCATTTTCTCCTTCCGTTTCAGGAGATTGATCATCATTTTCACTTTGTTCCTTATTCTCAGAATCATCACCTGATTTTGAAGCGCCACCTGCTGGAAAAACATTCTCTGCGAATCTGCCAAGAAAGTTTCCGGCAGGGTAGTAGTTTGCGACAACGATCCATTTTCCATCGCGTCCCTGAGCTTTGCCGATCCCAAATTCATTACTGCCTTTCCATACCACTTGGGTAAAATGACCTAAAACAGTGTACTTTATCTAACGTCTGTTTTTTCCAAGCTAGCTTGTGCATTCATTTCTAATCCTCTATCTCAGTTTTCTATATGTTCACTATGTATCATGTAGAACAAAATTTGAATCACGAATACATTAATACCACCATGTTTACATTTACATTTCTATAAATAGCAAGCATGCTCCTACTGCTATACAGACATAGCTGATGACAATCTTGCATTTTACTACCTACATCAAGTGATCTCAAGCAGCTGGGATAATGGTATCATTCTGTTCTCACAACCAAGTGGTTGTGAGCTCGAGGCCCACCAGGGCCACTTGATATATAGAATAATGGAAGATTCTCTTTAGCTATGCCTATAGGAAGATCCAGGGTGGGGGTCGAAGGGGACATTCCCCTCCTTTTCCCACAAAATTGATTGCACGTGCCAGGCGCGTGCAAAACCCATGAAATCCCTTAAGTGCGCCCCCAACCCCCTCTTTTCTAAAAATTTGGATCTGCCAGTGATGTCGATACAGTGATAAGAATGTGTGCTATAGAGAACTGAGAAAGAAGATGAGAATTGGGTGCAATATATATATAAATACAGTATCTGTGTTTGTAATATCAATTAATACAATCGGTCTATTGAGACCATCTCTATAATTAGACCACTTTTCACACTCTCAAAACTTAATAAAGCTACCTAAACAAACCTCTGTATAGAGATCTCGTTTGAGACCACCTGACACTGGTCCAAAATGTCAGGTGATCCTAATAGAGAGGTCCTAATGTACATGTATCTCACACATTACATAACAATGCACATAATTTGTACAGTGGAACCTATCCATGTGGACACCTCCGAATAGTAGACACTGTATTCTGACTATTTCGTGGACACGTTTTACTTCTCCCAATCCATATGTATCATATATGATAAGGTCCGCCTCTCTTTTATGGAAACCTGCCTTATTTGGACAGTTATCATTTCTGCTGAAGGTGTACACGTATGCCAGGATACACTGTACAAAAGTGTTTGTTTACTTTTATTAATAACTAAATAACAAAGTAAAACAAACAATACAGGTCCAATTGGTGAGATTTACCCAATTCATATACAGAAAAAATGTAAAACTGAATGTACACTGAAATAAGAGAACATGATGTAGAAAACATAAGCACATGAAACAGAATTCTGACAGGGAGTATAACTATTAACTGGCCATGTTTATTACAGGCTTTTATTATATGAATGGTATCATGAAACTTAACATAATTGAAGTATATGTATGCAAAACCCTTTGCTATTATAGTGAATCATGGCAATTCAATGAAGAATTTATTGTGGCCATCACAACCAATAACGCTTGCCCTTGACTTATGGACATCTTTTGAAAGTGATGTTCAATACCAAATTTGACTTTGTGTACATTAATTCAAACATATTTAATAAAATGCATAGTAAACAAATTCATCCTTCAGCCCACTTTCCTACTATTTTCAGATGATCCATACAAAATGGCATGACAAATTTGATCTATGAAATACATCCTTGAATGAGTTCATTGCGTTTGGTTATCATAATATAAGGGTATTGGTCCATACGTTTCAATAGAAACATATTTAAAGGCCGGGCACATTTTGTCAGTGTTGGCTACTTTTCATAGTTGTCAGCGCTGATGTCCATGCCCAAATTTTCACGAGTTTTATACTTTCAAATTTCAGCTCAAAAGCATCGTGTAAACCGGTAATACCATCATGCAATGTTCGTAGTATCAAAAGACACTCAGCATTATGAGGATAAGAATGAAGATGTGTGACATTCTGAGGACCCCAAGATAACAGTGAAGTGCCTACCCGTGCCTGATCCGTTGCTGCGTTCGAAATCGTATTTCTCGACCTCGCTGTACCACTGGTCTGTGACCTGCTGACCTGCAACATCAACAAATCATAATAAATATGAGCGACACTCCATTATTGCTAATAATCATTCGTTAGACATTTACGTCTGATATAAAGTTGTATTTGTTTGAAGCATGATCAGTACTGATGTAGTGCTCTCATTTGCCAAATTTGAAACATAAATTATGTCAGAAATATAAGATATACAGTAAACTCTTGTTATCTGAATATTGTTTATCTTGAATTTTCTGTTATCTCAAGGTTATTGTGACAATAGTTTCAATTCCCTTCTCCCACATTAACAGCATAAATCTCGAATAATGGCAAAAAAATTCATTAAGTATGTATATACAATAAAAACATATAAACAAAGTTAACCATACACAGTAGTAATAGGTCCTCTAATTTAACTGAATTTTCAATACCGAAATAATGGTAGATGCGACATACGTTAGCAGGTCGTTAAATGAACATTTTAGAGACGTAAGGATCTGCTGACGTATGTCGATGTGTTGGCGCGCATCTATCATTTTCAAGGTATGACATGACGTAAGACATACGTTAAATGGGCCCCGAATATTGAGAGGATTTTAATGTTCTCCATCCAGCTTGGAGATAAAGCGGTTCTACTGTATTTGAAGTTCCATTGTTTGGTTATTTCAATCTTACTCTGTGTCTGTAGATGGAATTTAGAAAATTTTCAAATCCAGTCTCCAGACAATGTAAGACAAAAATAACCGCAGTAATGAAACCTTCTGTGATGTCGAAAATCAAACAAATTGTAAAAGAAATACAGCGAACGGCAGACATACCAGTAAACTCTTCGTTCATAGAAATCCATATCACGTCAGTTCCAAGGAGGGTGATACTCTAGCAGGCAGTAATGGAGCCTGATAACCCATGAAATTACGTGTCAACGTGTGTCAAGACAAGTTTGTAGTGTACGATGAAAACTGGACATACCAGTAAACTCTTCGTTGGTGGACGTCCACTTCATGGCGATGTTCTCTCCCATGCGCTCGCCCTTGTAGGCGCGGTCCTGGCTGTGGGAGAACGTGCCGGTCGCCGCCAGGTGCTCTGCCCACTTCTGTGCAGTCGCCGTGATCTCTTTGCTCAGCTTCAGGCTGCCTACGCCATGCTTCGACCTGTATGTTAGAATAGCCAGTTAATCTCACCACTGTTCTATTAACCCTTCGTTTTCGAGCTATTTCATTAGTTTGATCGAAAGATTAAGTTCTCGATTTTTACAATTCAATAGCCAGGATAAACAGAATTCTGTGGCCTTTATAAATTCGTATTTCTTAACAGAAAGCAAGATATTTAAAAATGCATAATATATCAGATTTTTTCAACCAAGTAGGAGGATTCTGGACTTATTTGTCTATATTTTCCAAACAGCGACAGGGTGTTAGACAAAGTAGCCGCATCCGCTCTACTGTGTATTCATACCTGTACTCATTGTGAGCCTTGACTGCATCTTCAGGAAAACCCATTTTATCACTTCAATCTGCAAAAAATGTCAAGCTTGTTTTGAAATGTTCAAATTTGAAAGGAGTTATTCTGTTAACATGATTTAAAAGCTGAAAAAATAATATCAAAACGAATTTCAAAATGGTGACATTTTAAACGATTTAACATTATTTAAAAGTTTAATTCGATTTACAATCAATCAATTCTAAAATTAGTTGGATAGTCTAATTATTGCGTCGCTTCAGCTCAGCTGCTGAAGCAAACATTGTGTTTCGTTCGTTTGTAACTATGTTTGTATGTCTCCGGAAAAGCTAGCGGGCATACCGATCAACCGATTTCGTTCAAACTTTAAACGACTATGAGGTATGAGGTGACACCGAAGTGATTCGATTCTGGGCGCTCTGCCCATTACATTTTGCTTTCTCGAAGCGCTTTTATGACATTTTTAATGATATTCAATGCACTTAGCCAGCAAGAAAAAAATCAATATATTCCAACCAAGTAGCAAATTTGATTATTCACTGTGCGGAAGCGAGGAGGGAGGCAGTCGCCACCCTGCTCACGACCCAACTAAACCAAAATGGCGGAAGGTAAGCACATATTTTATTATTAGCTTTATTAGAGCTTTCACAGCGTTATCGTGTCCAACAAATAATCAAAGTATATTGAATTTTGATATACTTTGTCTGCATACAACTTTTAGTGCGATTTGATCTGTCAAATTAGTGTTCTGAGCAACAAATTTTTAACCTCAGAGGCGGGTGGCTTCTTACGATCCGTCACCCTCCTCTTTGATAAAAGTTACCTACTACATCAGTCGGAGTGAAAAAAAAGTCTCAAATAGCTAAATTAAGCATTGAATCCTCTTGTTTTGGGTGTCTTTGGGTAGATTATCAAAATAAAATAACATCTCATGCTAAGATTTAAACAAATAGTTCGTGTTTCAGTGGGAAAAATGCTTGCATAAAATTGTTCACATTTTGGTTTAGTTTGGGTCGTGAGGACTCCTCGCTTCCGCACAGTGATTATTGGATTTGAAACTGATATTGCTTATCCTCTTGTTATTCAGCACTATTGTATGGCAACACAAATATCTTTTTGCTAGATATATTGATTGTGATTCATTCTGATGTTTTCTCCTCAAATTCATAAATTTCTTGATAGTAAAGTATACATTATTTCAGTACATATCCTAATTGCCCATAAGTCAACGTCGTTCTAGCGACGCAGTGTTCTTTGAACACTTTTGATCCAGTTCCTCATTTTTATCATATGGCCTGGCTGCCCAGTTTACTTTGCAATCGATCTCTCCAAGTCTTTCGGTCATTTTGATCGGTTCAACCCACAACTAGACGTACATATTCCACATTTACATGTAATTTCACACATTTAACATATTGCTAATTACCGGACGATAATTTCTTGGATAAATGTAAATGAATGTACATTTATATCTTCCTTAAGTTGATGGCTATTCATATCGTTGGCCAAGTAATAGACAGTCCATCTATACATCACACACAATTCATTTGTGACAGAAAGTAATAAAATATTTTACGATCAGTAATTTTATACCATATGAGCACTATCTTATCAGGTTATCAGCCTTTTACATAGATGGAAATTCCAATATCTAATATGCACATATTTGGACATGTATATTTCATATATAATACTGTGTAGTTTTGGCATAAATAGCAGAAAAGAAATAAAAAATAGAGAAATGTATATTTCATTGTCCTTCTATATATGAACACACTTAAGAAGATCATGTGGTAAGATAAAAATAAATCAAATCGATACTCAGCATGTACAGTACAACCTGTTATCTTGATATTGTTCATTTTCAATTTTCCTGTCATCACAAGGGTTGTTTTATTTCCCTTCAATCACAAAATGAACGCATATCATTTGGTAATCTAAAATGTTGGATATCTCGAACATTTTACTGTTCTTCGTGGCTTCAAGATAACAAATATCTACTGTATTTCAAGCACTAATGGTATTAACATCATATTAGTGTGACCTTATCAGATAATAAATACAGCAGAACCTCCAATTAAGACCAACTCTATTGAGACCACCTCTATAATAAGATCACTTTTCACAGTCCCAAACCTTTATAAAGCTATCAAAAAGAACCTCTGTATAACGACCACCTAACACAGGTCCCAAAGGTGGTCCTGATGGAGAGGTTCTACTGTACATGTACTTAAATTAAAACCACCTCCCTATTGAGACCACCTCTATAAGCAAATTTATCACAGTTCCAAACTTTTATAACAATAGAGACCAACATGAACTTCTGTTAAGAGAGACCATCTCTCTATTGAGACAATTTAAGATCAGTCCACATTGTGGATATAAGAAAATAAACAATTATGACTTTTAATAGGGTATGAAACTCATCAAACTTTGCTCACAGACCACAGGGCTGGCAACTAAAAAAAAGTAGCCAGCCCGCATAAAAAGTGCACAGCCCTTAATTACATTAATATTGAGAAATCCCGAACAATAGCCTACCCACTTTGCCAACGATGTTTAGAAACCAGCATGCCCAAGCCTACATCAGCCGGCACTGTGGAAGTGGAATGCAGTTTGAATATTAGAAAACAACTGTTTCCACTTGTAAGGACAGTACTTCAAAAACCTCTTTCAACTTGTAAACTACAGCAGATAAAGCATTGGCAATAAAAAAATGAATAAATAAAAAAGGATATCTAATTTGTACACTACATTTGACATTACATTAGACACAGATCATCAAACTCATTTACAAGTTGATAGAGTCACTTAGTTCATCATGAAAGTGAACCAAAAGCACAAATCTAAAGTCAGAATTCTTTTATATTTTCATTTGATTACAAAGAAGGTAGAAATGTCTGCACTTTGCAGATAATTAACGCTTCATGTGGAATATGTAAATCTGACAAATACAAATCTTCATTAACAGTCATTCAAATTATAGCTAATTGTGCTATTTGAAAAACAAACAAATCATTTGCACTGTGGGTAGAGTGAATCATGGGCATAGGTAAATTGAAATTGATGCTTTAATACAGTGGAGCCTGTCCAGTCCATGTGGACACCTCCCATTTAAAGACACCTGTCTTATGGTGGCTTATGTGGATACTTTTCAGTTGTCCCTAAGGTGTTCATAAAAGACAGGTTTTGATGTACATTGGAACCACCAATTATGAAGAGACTTCCTCTGTAAGACAATTTTGCTTGTTTTTGAATTCTTCATATTAAAGTAAACCAATGTGAACCTCCAGAAAGAGACCATCTCTCTATTGAGACCACTTGAGTGCCATCTTATTGGGTCGTCTGAATAGGGAGGGTATATATGTCTGCAAACATGACCACTCCATAAGGTGGTCTTAATAGAGAGGTTCTACTAGTGCTACTATACTAATATTTTTTAGCTGAGCTAGGAAAACTGTCTTTGAACGTAGAACAATACATGAGGTTCTGTAAATGTCCCTATGGACCAGCTGTTGTAAGCCCAATCATCAAATCCCATAAGCCATTGTGCATAATGGAATTGCTCATATAAGCAAACAACTTGTCTATCAGCTTGGCAATATCCCAATGCTGACATGGAACAACATTGCCTTTTTTGCACATTAGTGTGTACAAAATTTATTCGTTATTTACTCAATTAAGAAGTGTGTGAAGATTTTACACATTATCCAATACATATATGTACTAACTACTTCCATAACATAATTTTCTACTAACAAGTAATGACAAAATATATTTTTTGTACACACAAATATGAACAGTTACTAACTACATATAGCATGACAAGAATATAGAAAACGGCTGTGAGAAGTTGCTTTCCACTTTCTGAATGTTCTATCTCAGACTTAAACAAGTTACACATTTGATTGTCTTCATCACCATCTGAGGATTACAATTTTTCTGAAAAATATTCTCACATCATTAGGTAATTTCCCGCCTTCATTTTTTTACTACGTACCCATGAATTATGTGGACACCTTTGAGAGGAATGAAAACTGTCCACATATTAAGACTGGTGTCCTTAAATAGGAAAAATGGGAAATGGGAGAAGTAAAGTGTCCTCATTAGACAAGTGTCCTTAAAAGCTTGGTGTCCACACGGACAGGTTCCACTGTACTAAACAACAAGAAACCTCCATTCAGGAGTGAATTTCTAGTCTGCTACAATAGATATGTCACATACAATATAGATGAATTGTACACTGTGCATGAATTGTAGTAGCGCATCTATAGCACCATATCATTCATTCATTTTAGTACAATCGAAACCCAAAAAACAAAATCAATGTACAAGATCAAAAGTATTGACAACTGCCATCCAGGCTGCTGTTGCTGTTGCTGAAGCGCTCTTTATTTACCTGCCTCATTGCGCATAATACAATGACAATGATATAAACCGGTAGTTTATTTCGGTAATAAAAACCATAAGGATAAGTAAATACAATATGCTCATCTATGCTGGTATATGATACACAAATATACAGTTTATTATGTTAAATCATATAAATATCCTTTTGTTTAAAGTAATAAACTGTATATTTGTGTACAATATCTACAATTACACAAAAGAGCCAGGTCTTAATTAAAACATGTATATAATTGTGCACAAAAACCCTGCTACAATAAGACATGAATTCTGCCAATCAACGCATCTTGCTGGCATTTGTTTCAAACTTTATCTACGGCTAAATAAGTGATTTAATAAAAGTTTACATAATGCACATCATCCCAAACCAACAGGATTTAATAAAAATTACCAATAAAGGAAAACAATTTTGATTTTTTGAAGCTTGCTTGTTTATTGAATTCTATTCCTCGCTCCCAGTTTAATATTTCTCTATAGCAAGCACATTCCTATCACTGTAGTGACAATGTAATGTAACAGTCAACGTATCAGTTATTTCTTAACCTCGTCTTTTTTGGTCTACCCTCGAGGGTCTATCCTATAACATTTAACATGGAAATAAATGAGTAAACATACACTTCACAACCTGAGTGGATGGTCAAAATACACTAACATTTTGATGACACTGACCCTTTGATATTATTCAATAACGATCATTCAACTTTACAATTAATTTCACCCAAAGGCACAAGCATCATTCTATGTACACTGTTAAACATGTCTTTTGAATACATATGAAAAGATATTTAATTTTTGAATGAACGTTCTTTCTTGTTTTCTTCAAATCACTAATAGTTATATCACCAAGTAAGGATATTTTTAGATTCTAGATTCATCATACAAGGTAAAAAAAAACTATTCTGCTTCTTTGATCGTCCAAAATCACTTCTAGTTATATCAACAACAACTGATCTTAGAGTCTGATTTCACCCTACCTGTTCTACCTACCGATGTATATATCCAAAGCCACACCAGATAATAGCGCACACAGTAGTGTTTTTTTGTGCAGCTGCTGACACAAGCCGCTGCTTTCGTGACAGCGCAGACTCTGTGCTCTTTTTATTAGACTGATGACAGTGGTGAGGGTGAGTACCCATGAGTATTAGTACATGTATGAGTACCATGCCATATCTGTCTACCATGCACTGATACGCTTTAAAATCACATTTATCGATATATTGTTTAACATTAAATTTCTAAACAGAACATACACATACATATATGGGCAGTATATGATGCCAATGACTTATAAGCAACAACTATTAGAATTAGTACCCTTCCATATCTGTCTACCATGCACTGATATGCTTTTATTAGAATCACATTTTTCGATATATTGTTTAACAATCAATTTCTCAGCAGATACATATATGATGCCTATGACATATCAGTAACATGTATTAGTAGGCCTACCCTGTGATGTGTGTTTACCATGTATTGATAACCTTTAGAATCGCATTCATTAATATATTATTCAACAGTGAATTTATAAACAGATGGCAATTTATATGTTGCAACTCCATATATATATATACAATTTTACATATATATGACGCCGATGACTTCTAAAAAGGATCACCTATACATGCATTACTATCAGCAGCCTGCCATATCTGTTCACCATGCTTTAGCAATGTATATGCATATGCATGAAATTTAATGAAAATTAATAAAACACAACTTTTTATACCAGCTACTTTCATTAAATGATGACCACTTATAATGATAGTTTCTAACTAGGTATGTGATTGATTCTTAGAATTGCCATATCTACTAATCTTGGCCTAAGTTCACGGGTGGTTCGTTGCCAACACTTGTTTAAATATTCTTATCACACATACATTAACCAAGCGATCATAATTAACTCATACATAAAGGAATATAGTTTTTGATGGGTAGAATTTGCAGTTATACATATACAAAAACATAAACATCGGTTAACATCACCTGCCTGTTTATTACAAGCTTCAACGAATATTCACTTTGACTGTTGTACTGTTAAAAGAAAGAACTATTGATTTTGTACCATATGTTGTACCTCTATATATTCATTTCTAGACATGATAAAAGATATTGAGATGAAAAAAAATGAGATGAATAAGCGAGAGCAATCATAAAGATTATCACATATTTGCAAGTCCTTAAGGTCAGTGTATCTGTGACCTGTGCTTAATTACACGGTACACACTGCGACAAGCAAATTACCATGTTCTTTTCACATGACCGAACAACAGTCATAATCATCATACATTCATATCGCATTGAATGATAAAAAAATAATTATACATTAATATTATATTGAATAATTAAAAACATCAAGTTTGATATCTTTATATGTAATTAAGTCATTAGACTTATGACTCCAAGTCAGGTTAGGACTATATCACACAGTCTCTGCTGGGATTCGAACCCACGACCATAAGGCATCAAATCACTTAGCAGTTTAGGCTAACTCACTAGGCCACTCTGTCACTGGAACCAGGTTAAAAAACCATGGCTCAAATGACAGTTTTCTTAGAATCCCACCAGAGACTACGTGATATAGTCCTAACTTGACTTGGAGTCATAAGTCTAATGACTTAATTACATATAATAATATATACCCAAGTCCAATAAATCATAAATCATTTCAAACAAGTTTAATGTTCATATGATTATACAAGTAAAAAATCTACAGCTATGTTGTAATTAATTGACTTGACCTAAGTATAGCCATGTATATAGAGGATTCTAGAAGTCCTTTTAAAGTGCTTGGCGAATGGGTGCCACAGTGGTAGTGGTCCAGGGTTAAAGTCTCAGCAGAGGCTATGTAATAATAGCCTTAGAGACATGGAAAAAGAATCGTCCATGGTAAATCTATGACTATGTTAGTCAAGATTGTTTAAGGAGATATATGTTCATGAGTTTATGTCAAACACAGGATTTAGTGATAAAGTTAAACTATATACATATATGAAACAATCAACTAGTTTACATTCAGATCCAATTATCCTTTATGATAAATTCTCAAGCTATGCATTACTTGTATAAACTACTAAATTAAATTACTTCAAATAAGATATGCGAAACCAAGTCAAGTCGGATGGTAAGTTAACATTGTAAAATTCAAACATAATCAAACACAATGAACAATCAAGAAATATTTATATTTATAATGGTAACATAATTGTATGAGAAACTACAAAGTGAACCTCTTTTATGGACACCTGTTTTACATGAAAACTTTTCACTTCTCCCAAAGGTGTCCACATAAGACAGGGTCCGCAGTAATTCAATTTGAAAAAGAGAAAAAACCCTGAAAAAAAAGCCTTGAAAAAAAAATCATGTAATATTCATTGGTATAAAGAACACACAGGGAGTGAGCGAGAGAATAAAATGGAATAACTAGGTATTCATTTAACATAAGCACATTACGTTTCAGTGAGTACAGCATGATACCTGCACCAAAACAAACAGGGTTATCAGGGCAAATATTTTATGATGGTCAATAAACTGGCAGAAGTTACAGGAATCGTTGTTGGAGACATTAGAACACAAGTGCCGTACAAACAGGTGGAGTCGTAACCTCGGTCAAGAGAAAGTGTGTGTCATCTAAACGTGTCATCTATTGGCTGGTCACCAAACGGAATGACAGTGGAACCTGTCTTATATGGTAGACACCTTGGAGAGACCTGATAAGTGTCCATATAAGAGAGTTGTCCAAGAGAGGTTCACTTTATATATACATGTAGGAAATGTAAGAAGTGGTAAGTATCCATGTAAAAGAGGTGTCCTTAAAAGAGAGGTTCATTTTACATATGAAATATAGGGTTTGGAGAAGTGGAACGTGGCCATGTAAGAGAGTTTACTTCATAGATGATATATAGGGGAATTAGTAAATGCAGAGTTAAAAAGTGTCCAACAAGTAAGACAGGTGTCCCTAAAAGAGGTGTCCATTTCATATAATATAGGAAAATGGAGAATTCAGGTGTTCTTAAATGTGAGGTGTTCAAACTGACAGATTCCACTGTATTGACATGCGGCATAAAAATACCTTGTGTATACTATCATGACTATCATGCACTCCATAGAATCTATATATGGGTAACAGATCATGCTATAGAAAAACGATCCAACTGAAAAAAAATACTTAAACTATCTTCAGCCATAAAAACAGCTGATTTAGAAAATATCAGTTGTAAAGTCTCAATTGATTAAGTCATTATATGATTCACTATTGAAATCAAATATTTGTAAATATATTTCAATCTTAAAAATATTACGTTTTAGGAAACGTTAAAACACACAGTGTAGAATTCACATTTACCGGTTATATGAAGCGCTCAATAATAATCCTTTCAAGACTTTACTTAGTGGCTATTGTTGATTAATCTAACACCTTTTGTCAAAAGAATACACTGTCTTATGACAATAATTTGCACACATGTTTCATCACACGAATAAACTGCTGAAATTACACATAAACTTGTGACAGCATTGCAACCAGGATCCAACTAATGCTTACACATCGTATTACAATGACTGTATCACAAGAACAGACGATAAACAAACATACAAGGATGTTTAAAAATACAAAAATTAGACACCTTACTTTAAGATTACTAAATCTATTAGGATAAAAAATATATACATGTAAATAAATAATTGAAAAATCAATTCTTTCATACATGTAGATAAATAACACCTAAATATTATTGTCAGACTGGAACTAAGTTGGTAGGCCTACAATAAAACTACATCATGCCATGATAAAACATATATCAAAATAAAGTAAAGAACACCATCTAGGATTGTAGTTTGTATAGGACTTCTCACAAGCCCAGAATGTTTATACCTAACTTTTTATTATACCTTTTCAAACGTAAAGCATAAATATTTTGAAGTTGATTATTTTCAAAAGTCAAATAGCATGTAAAGAATAAAAATAACAAAACACAGCCATGTGCAATGTATATAGGGTATATCAAATTACATAAGATTGTATTCAGTCTTACCTTTTAATGACCTATTATATCCTCCCTGTGATCAGCAACTGTTGTCACGGGCAGAATTCCTACAGCCATTTATATGACCGCCATATAATCCCATTATCAAACAATGACCGCAACTTAAGTGCAAAGGAAAAGATTTTTTTCCGGGAGATGACTCTGTCATTGTTGACACACGTCAATTACAATGATAAATGTAAATGTGCTGGTTTATAGTTGTGATCAGTCTTGTTCTCATGATTTTACAATTTACGCCATGCCATTGGCATATTTGTATGCACAATGCTAATCACTCACACAGTCTCTAAACCCAAGTCCTGTGTGTAAATTAACATGTAGGTGTCACAGTGCAAAGGGATGAGTTTTCTCAACACCCATGACCAGACCCGATCAGGTATCGAACCCACAAGATTCTGGTTACATTTCCAACTCCCTATCCACTTGGCCACAGAAACACACATCTATATATAAAAACAAATATTGGTAACAGATTGAAATTACCATAAATAACCATGCAAACAACCATGGGATTTCAGGTTGCAAAACTGATAGTTTAAGGGTTAGGTTTTTACACAAAATTGCATTTTTTTTCATTGGAATTTCAAGTTAAGATTTGATGTTGATGAAACCCTGATTTAGGGGTAGGTCTTGACACAACATGGGTGAGACTTTTTGGCCGGTTGTAAACACTATTTAAAAAAAATGTAAAGCAAACATCCACTAAGTTTCACCAATATTGCATAATCAATCATGGTATTTCTTTTGTCAATGTAATCATCAAATTTCTACAGGAAGCATTATTTCAAGCGATTTGTTCTGAAATTTTTACTGTAGCTTACTTTTACTTAGCTTACTTTCAAAAATATTAATATCTGAAATGCAGAATTAATAATAATTTTGGTCATTGTAATAAACAGTGACACAAACCCTTCGAAAAAAAACATGAACAGTACAACCTGGACATGTTAGGAGAATGGATGGACATTGGATGGACAATCGCGAAAATGAACGAGATCAAAAGTGCTGAGAACACAGCATCGCTAGAACAACAACCCATGGGCAATAAAATTGTTTACTTTATAATCAATGCATTAAAGCAGAAAAAGAGTCTTATTTGATGTGTGATTCACCCTACATCTATGTTCTTGGTATTGCATTTGCAGGTGATTTCTAAACATGGCTGAAGCAAATATCTATTAATGATGAGTCGACATTAGTCTGATGATACTGTGCTCTCTGAGCACTTTTAATATATCATAAACATTATGCCAAATTGAAGGTCATGTTTCAAACAGTATTAGAATTATAGTGGAAAATAAATTAAAAAATAAATAAAATGGCTCTATGGAAGGTCAACATTAATTGGGAAAGTGCCAAAATTTGAACACAGTTGATGTTCGGGAGGCATGTCAGCATTGTACCAAGTTCGAATGTTTTCTTACAAACAAGAGCAAAGCTATTGCAGAAAATGTTGAAAATGGACCAAAAATGGTCCTGTCGAAAGCACACTTTATTGGCAAAGTGCCTAAAATTGAATCACTTCAGTGTCGCATCATATCACATACACATGTAGTTATGTAAATTTTGATAAAAAAAACGGTTCATCGGTAAACACGCTCGCTTGTCCAGAGACAAACATACATAATTACATATTTATAAATGAACGAAAATACAAGGCAGCTGAAGCGACCCAAATATTCAGATAATGGAGGGAGCAGGGGAATGTGAAGAAAACACATCTACGATCACTACAACTTCATGGACGGTTATCAGGTTTACATAAAATACCTTTTATAATTACTCATCCATCTATTTGGTTTAGTAAATATATTGTAGACCAATATTCTTATGATAATAATTCGATAGAATATTTATTTTTAGCCCCTTCAATATATACAGATATATTTTAGATGAAATTAATTGTGTCGCTTCAGCAAAGCCTTGTGTTTTGTTTCTTTGTAATGTCTCCCGACAAGCTAGAGCATGAAATGATAAAACCGATTTCATTAAAACTTTTACACAACCATTTGGTATGATGCGACACCCAAGTGATTTGATTTTTGGCACTTTTCCAATGAAGTGCTCTTTCCACAGAGCAATTTTTGGTCTATTTTCGACATTTTCTGCAATAGCTTTGCTAATACATGGCATTACCTGGGGAATCCTGCCAAGATGCCAGGTGCGTTGTGTGTGTGTTGTCCCACTATGATTAAAAATCGCCAATAGTTAAAGTGTATGTCTAATACGCTGTGCTCATCCAGAAAAAATGGGACTATAGCAGAGCAACCGGATAATGGAATAACACGGATAACAGATATATAGGCAAAAAAGGTTGTACTGTATTTGGAGATGAATGCAGTTTACATGTGTAACATTCATGATCCCATAAACTTATGTTCCCTACAACATACACAGTAACCTACACACAAAGTAATGCAGAAAATATAACTCTGACCTGCTTAGTCATTTTATTTTATTGACGAATTTCATTTCAACTGAATAAAACAACGCAACATGACCAAAAAATATTCAAATTGCTACAAAATTATTTAAATTTTATGCGAGTTGCTTTGTTAGAATCAATGCAGTTTTGGAGAATAAATCAAATAAAATCGATAAAGTTCATCAGTGGCTTTACATGTAGTTACAGGTATTCTACCACTTGCTTCAGTTGTGACCAAAAAACAAAACTTAAATGACAATTATATTTTTCTCTCTTCAATCTCTCTCTCTGTTCTCTATACCAACACTTAGAAAAACACATAACAATTAAATCACATTCGTGAGATGAGACTTCTATATACATTTAAAAAACAAAATAATATTATCGAACACAAATTTACACAATAAATCATATTACTCTCCTCATATTTTTAATTGGTTGGACTAATTCTAATCCGTAAGACATCTTCTGATCAGGATTATTATCTCTATTCTATTATTTGCATGTGTAAAACATTAAAAACTAAATAATGTTTTAGTAAACAAGTTCATTAGTTATGTATTTGACACTTTATATTTGAAGAATTCATTTTAACTATAGCTAATATTGGATTTTAAAACACCTCTAATATTTCGATGACTATCAGTCCATCTTGGTCACCTTTGAGATTGTTTACTTCTGAGTAAATCACCTCGTTTCTGTGAACAAGATGGACTGATAGTCATCGAAATATTAAAGGTATTTTAAAATCCAATAATTAGCTATTGATCAAATGAATTATACAAATATATAGCAAACAATGTTTAATTCAACACCTTGTATCATCTGCCTTGTTTTTGCTTTTTGCCACTCCTCCATCCTTGTTTCACACTAGCTTTGGTGGCTTCTATCAACTGTCCACTTACGACCTGCATACCTCTTTTATATTGACCTACTTGTCCATCTAGATGACCTACATCATTGATGTCTCGCTTTCTCCTATAAATATAAAAAACACAATGCTTAAAAGTTTGATCTAATACGAGTATTGGTCTTTTCAGGTTCCTGAAAAAATTGGAATTAAGGTAATATATCCAAAAGTATGAAGTGCATTGAAATCTTCTCTGTATATTCCGTCTAGAAACTTCCTCTGAAATCTGTGAAAATTTGATAATAATCAGACAAGCTTTTTCTATGGTTTTCCCATATAATCCTATCATAAAATCGTCATCTTAGTACTTTTATAATATGGCCATGAAGAGTTACATTTTTTTACTATATGTATTTTGATATAACTTTCTTGTCATACATTTAGAAGAATAGTTCACTTTGACTTACTTCTTTTTAGCATTGGCAGCAGACACATTGTATCCGAGCTCTCTGTCCTCCTTCTGGCCTTTTAACACTTCCTTTGCTCGTTTACGATCTTCTTGTAGATCCTTATAGTTCTTATATGTATTTTTGGGTGGCTGAAAACAAATGTATCAATTTTTTAAATACAAATTAAAAACAACCCTGCTATCCTTCAAACCACCTGTTGAGAAAATGATGAGAAGCGGAGTGGTGTACAAAATAACATGTCCTCGCTGTGAAGCGACAGACTAGCCGACATCTCCACACCTGCTTTCGAGAGCACTCCAGGAATGCAGGTCCGATGAAGAGCCATTTGACACAGTGCAATACCACACTCACAGAAGAGCATGTAGAGATCCTGAAAAGCACCTCACGGGGGGAAGCACATCTACTGACTCTGGAGGCACTGTACGTTGAGGAAATAAAACCCATGATCAACAACAAGGAGGAATACAAGAGCAGGGCCCTGACCATCAAGATATAGATGTTGTCAGCACCTGCTGATCTTTTAATCCTTAATCCTTGTGTTGTTATGTTTTGATTCATGTTCTATATTATATTCATGTATATTGAAAACAGTACTGTTTTTGTAATTTAATTTGGTTCATTTTACATTATATTCTGA
Source organism: Streblospio benedicti (assembly GCA_019095985.1). Taxonomy (NCBI): domain Eukaryota; kingdom Metazoa; phylum Annelida; class Polychaeta; order Spionida; family Spionidae; genus Streblospio; species Streblospio benedicti. The sequence continues at coordinate 45,175,378 of CM032660.1, forward strand.
AGATGACCGCAAGGTTGAAAATATTTAATCAAATTGTGAATAAAAAAGATGTTGGTTCTATCATTTATAATATGTATCATCTTTTATTTGCACGTCTGATTTTCTTAAATTAACATTGTAGAATTAAATAAATATGCTTTTATTTAAAACATACAACAAATAAACAGAATCTTGATTTTTCTTTCCATAAGGTCTTCATTCATATTTCATAAATACATCAAGAGATCAAAATGATATGTGTTGCGTACCACTTAAACCGGTATAATTTGACCTGCAATAATATTGCACATTGTCAAACTATTATAAGATGGAAATCGGATATCAATATACATGTAGTCATAACACTCTTACCTTAGCACCTAGTTTCATTAACATGTTCAGTTTTGCTTGTTCTTTGCTGACTTCATCCAATCCTTTTATACCAAATCTTTGTACGTCGTGTCTTGCTTGCTTCAAATCAAAGAAATCTTCATCTTCAGATTCCATGCTACTCGAAGACTTTCGTTTCCTATTTTTGTTTGTATTTTCATTTCGCTCCACTTTATTCTGAAAAGCAACATTTAGATATGAAAATGCTATACATACACAGGTACACACTTAGTTTTCATGAACATAGATTTTTCACGAACAATGTGATGTGTTTTGTCCATTCCAATTATTCTATTCACTTAAACTTTTCTAAGAGAATAACTAGAACAATGTAGACTCTCCTCCGTAATAGGCAAGCTATAAAACCGTCAAATCACATCAGACGTACCTTCACGGTGCACATAAGAAGCCCCTATCTCGGTAATGTTAAATGTGACGTATGCAGTTTGAAATGTACAGTATTTCTGGCGAGAATCATTCGATTATGTAAAATGCACATAGAAATATTATTTTCCTTACACATAGAACGGAAAAGCATCATTATCTATATGACCATTCACAAAACAAAAAGTTTTTTTTGGCTGAGTTTTGAAGAATCTACCTTTTTCCTGTGCCGAGGATCATCATACACCACAATTTCTGGGGGAGGACGTTTTCTTTGAGCCTGGCCACTTGGTGTGTTTAAATCTTTGTTTTTAGGTGTAATTATTGACTGATTTTTCTTTGCGTCCTTGAGTCTCAAAATATCTGCCTCTGTTAGTCCTAAACACTGTTTCAATTCTTCTAAATGTCTTTGCTCCCCGGTGATTTTCTTGCTACTTTTATCACTTAAATCCTCTTCATCAGACACATCATCAAAAATGTCATCACAGTCACTTGCATCAAAGTCACTTCCGTCTGACATATCAAATTGCGCTGGTTGAGGTGATGGCAATTTTTTAACTTGTTTTGCGTTATCTTTCTCCTTCTGAATTAATCCCTTTTGCTTTTCTTTATCCTTTTTGACAGTAGAATCAGCATCTTTTAATTCTACTTTTTTCTTCTTTTTGAGTTTTTTCTTCAGTAATTTTGGATTTGAAACATTTTTTGGAAGTGGTAATTCATCAGTTGAGGATTTTTTGTTTGCTTTTGAGGACGACTTACTAATTGTTTTTGATTTGTTCACTTCACTTTTTTTCTGAGATTTTTCTCCTAACAAACCATCAACTGAAAGGGAAAAATAAATTTCACTTTAGAAACAACACATGCAGACATTCATTAGAAGATAAAGACGAATTACAGAATTTTAAGAAATATAATAATTATGAATCATGTATGAATGCACAAAATATTCATCATTCTGCTGGAACCAATTTCATTCCTCTACTTTTACAAGTCTGAAAATTATTGGATGTGATTCATATTAATTAAATTGCCACACCTACATGAGAATTTTTGTATTCTATTCCTAGACATTAATTGGAAAGAGTCACACACGCAGAGAATATTTCAACATTTTCGGACGTAAACTTCCTAAAATTATCATTTTAGTAAGGGGCATAGGTCTATGGACAATGATTGGAACAACTGTGTTTTCATGTTTATGGTAACATTTAACCTATACCTTTATTAGGTGAGGATTTCACATCCAATTAAAGTATAAGTGTCAATGTTGCTGCATAACCACCTATGCATTTTTAGGAATCAGAATCCTTGCCAATCCAATGTACATTTTCATTCACTGATTTAAGTCAGTGGCTGCCCCAACCAGGATGCGCAAATTCCTCTTACATTTTAATTTGGCTTTACCTGATCAAACTGAGAATACTACCGTAGTACGTATTTGCAAATTTAAAGTTTTAAAATGATGACATTTCTAAAGGTGTGCATTTCTTTCTAGGCTTCTTAGAAGCATAAATGTTTTTGTACAGGTGCTGCATTTTACTTTAAATCATTTCTCATGAATAATTTTCGAAAACACTGCCTCAGAAAAGAAAATCATTGCCCAAAATGCATTGGAATAAAGTTTGTTTCAGGACAACATTACTTTACTCACCTAAAGCAGAAAGACGATCTTGTAATTGTTCATGCACATCTTCATCCCATTCTACATCACTCTCAGAGGAAGACATCTGCAAGGCATATAATTCTTTAGAAACTGGGTGTACATGTGTACAAATGCCTAGGTACTGTTGTTTTCAGGTAATGGAGAGAACCAGAATTATGGCCTTATCTAAAAAAAACTCAATGCACTGTAAAAGTATTTTCATCTAGAAACCTGTCCTAATGCATTGTAGCTGTGAAAATGTTGTAACGATAGGGCTAGCATTTTGTTTTCCATACTATATTTGTACAACATGTATCATAGAATGGAGATTGTATCCTAATTACTATTCTCTCTATTACCTGTAAACAACAGTATTTATGTGTCAATATATTTGTTTCTTTAGTCCACATTTATAACATTCATCTGGTTTCTCTGATCCAAACTATTTTATCCATGCAAACCTTTTTCGAACAGGTTGGTTTAATAGGCTTTGGTAGGAATCAATGCAATTGCACTCAAAAGTTCAGTTCGGTCTGTCGTAGAAGTCGGACAGTTGGTCAATTAACCGGCATTGGGTAGGTTTTGGCAGTCAGTTACAAAGTGAATGGTCGGTTAATAGAATTGTCACATAGTTTAAAGCAACTATATACTATCCACATGTTTGTACATATTCTATTGTAATATTTGCTAACTATTGAGCTACATTATTTTAGTGTCCTGAATATATTCCCTATGGTGAATGGACACCACAAAATGGGAAATGAGCAAAAAGAAGAGAGAAGCCGCACTGGAGAGACAACATCGAGGAAAGCAGAGTCAGTAGCTGGATACAATTGGCAAGAAATCATAAGGAGCTTATGAAAGCCATCTGCTAGCAGTGGCATGACAAGCTGAGAAGAAGATGAAGAAGAATGTAAGAAAACAGTGAGAAGTTTGGAGTGGGGGTTGGTGTGCATGAGGGGTTTATCCTGAGCCCTCTGCTATTTATCATGGTGCTAGAGGCCTTTAATTTCACGCGAGTTCCGTTCTAGTGTGCCAATGGAGCTGCTATGTACGCGGATGACCTGGGGGTCATAGGTTACTCACAATGAGTGTATTGCTAAGCTTGCAGAGCTTGACACTAGCTAGTGCCCTGGTGTCCTGGGCTCAGTTGGCTACCTAGCCTGCCTCTGGAGGTCCATGTACCAACATCACGTGGCCTCCCGGCGCTCTAACATATATACCGATAACTAGCCACAAAAACTGTAGCAGTGTATATATAGCCTTATACAGCTATATATCATAAATATATAGATCGCGACAAGATTGGGGCTAACCGATAACCGGTCCTGCGCTGTATACATTCAGATTCAGATTGATTTATCGCCCATTTAATTTATTTATATTGAAGTTATCAAAGGCACTTTCAATGGTACACTGTCCATATTGTATTTAAATACATTTGACGAATATAAGCTGTCATTATTTCTTATTTGTCATGTTCACAGGATAGATATAAACACGCACCTTTTATTTTTATTTGTTTCACGTGGTGAGTTGTAAGTAAGTAATGTCAATATTATGGAAGCCTCGATTTCAAAACTAATCAGAAAAAGCAGAAAAAGCCTAAAAAGCAGAAATTGGCGCCAATGAATGGTCAACCATATTTAGGATTATGCACCAGGTTGTTAATTGATAAGAACATGTAATTACGGTCAACTGAAATTATCTTAGCCCACTGTAGGTATATGTATTTACATTCACATTTGTGTTTTCTTAGGACTCCCAACTGGATTTAAATAAATTCTGTTTTATATCTTTGTCTTATTCTGTATTATTTGAGACTAATACTATTAGTAATACTGAAAATTTTAGAAATTTGAAATTTATTTATTTCATTTAAAGCTATATATTTCCTATGTTTTGTCACTTAAGTGTCCTTTTTCAGGGAATATCAAATATAACTACAAAATGATAAAATATAAACGAAATTCGTTTATATTTTATTTTTATTGTTATAATGTGAGCAATTTATTGCAAAGGTAATATATTTCTATCAATAAATTTAGGCATTGTTCTGTGGAAGAAAAAACTCAGTTATTTAAGTCATTCAATTCTAATATGTACTGTTTCCCATTATGGTCTTGCAAAAAGGTATATAAAGGTATATATAAAAAGGGTAAAAGTGTCATACAATAATATATTTCGAAATTTCATGTCTGAAAACAGGATGCAAAGCACTTCCCAGTTACTGAATTTTTATGGAATAGACAGTTTTGATGTTTTAATTCGTAAAAATATTGTTAATTTTAGAAACAGGTTACGGTTATTATACACGGGCTTGTGATGGTCCCTGTGGATGATAGCGAAGTCCTCAAACACGCGGACACCCGTACCCGAACAGCACACAACTTCAAATTTAAAACCATCAGGGCTACCACTAACAACTAAAAGCACTCCTTTTTCGTTGCAACTACACCAGCATGGAACAACCTCCCGGCTGACGTTGCCGAAAGTACCACCATCGAAATGTTTGAATCCAGACTTAAGAACTACCAGGCTTAATCATGCTGACACAACTCCATGGGCGTGACACTCATTTAGAGGTGTGCCAATTACATATAGAAGAAGGTCAAGTCAGAATGGCCTGTATGATTTCATATTTATAGGAGTTTAATTAATACGAAATGGCTAGAGTTGACTTTTAAATTTTGGTAGATGATTTTAAGTATACTTTTTAAAATATATATTTCAAGTGTATTTAACTGTGATAATTATTATAACTGTATGTTAATACTGTATATATGTTTTTATTTGTTATATGCACATGTTTTATGTCTGATTTAATAAATGATTTGATTTGATTTGATTTAGACATATAAACATATTGAAATTAAATAATATCTTTGACAGGTACATTGATTTATCCCAATATAAATTGAAGTTGACATTAATATTTACTTATTAAAGAGACATGCGCAGGTGAATTTATGTCATTTCAACCCTTTATGCCACATGAATAGAACTTGCTGAGGCATTTGAATACACACATTTTTATCTATGTGCAGTACTCCATTTCTTCATAATCAATTAATTATTTATTTGCTCTCATGAAATGTACCCAGCAATCAATATTTGTAAACAGGACTAAACACTGACACCTTAACAGCCTTAATAGATATTTCTGAGCAGCTAATTTTGGCTGTCGAAGGAGGCATTTGCTGTGCATGTCCCTTTAAGAATATTTATCATCAATTAACACGATGCAATGTGATTTAAGGGTTATCACATGATGTTGGTTGTGATATTGCATTTATCCTTTGTGTAGACGAACAAGCGAAGTGAGTAAGTTTACACAGTACACTCTCACTCTGATTTTTACACCACAATACAATATATGTAATAAAAACCCTATTTATTAAATAATTCATTAAATAACTATATAATCTTCAAGTACAACATACTGCCAAAGTACATAGGAACGCACTTATGGATTATGTTCAGCGACATAGTTAATATTGGTGTGGATGATGTTTTAAAGATATGACAAGCGCACTGCGTTTTACGTAGAATGATATGTTGGAGTAAAATGGGCACTGGTATAGTAGGAATTTGTCAATGAAAGCTAGCCTCGAACATCCAGACTCAGTGGTGGCAATCTAGAGTCTGGTTGAACGAGATTAAATGAAAGCTTGCATTTGACTGACATATTTTTACTGTAGCCCCGCCCATTTTACTACTCATGTCCATATTTGGACGGTGTGATATGCATTATATCGCCACTGTAGCCCATGGCCATTCACAATTAAAAAATTACTAGTTGGACTAGTTATATTAATACAGAATTTGATATATGAAGGCGCATTGTCTTGGTATGTGAAGGCACTAAAAGTCAAACACCCTTTGTATATATTATGGGTGACTTTAATGCTTTGGATATAGAAAAACACAGAATGGCAGGCTCACACCTAGTTCGGTCAGGAATTAAGCCGGTTTTGTGTGGATGAGGACTACATATTAGCAGAGATCATATTCATTTATCAGGGTGTTCATTTACCAATTTGGACTGTTGTAAATTTACCAACTGGGTGCTATCATGCAGGTTGTCCTGAGGATAGCAGAGCTTCTATGACTAAAATTCACTGGGATGATGTTACTGATGATCAGCGTCTTGTATACAGATCCATTACTGCTAAATGCTTTGCAGATATTGAGTTTGACCATGAACTTGCGTTATGTGACAATGTAAACTGTAACAACTTAAAACATCTAAATAGCATAGACTTTATTGGCAACAGTATATGTACCGCCATGCAAGATGCAAGTGTTGATTTAAAGAGTAGTTTTAAGCTGAAATTTAAGCCTATTGCTGGTTGGAATGACTATTGTAAAGACTTACATTGTGAATCAAGGGAAGCTTTTTGCAATGGAAAGCCAATAACAAACCTAGATATGGTCCCTTATATGATATTATGAGACGCAAGCGTGCTAATTTTAAATATGCATTTAGAAAGTGTAGAAATGATTTAGATAGAAAAAGATGTGATAACTTAGCAGTTAAATTACTTGGTAAAAATTCCAAAGAATTCTGGAAAGAGGTTAAGAAAAGCAATAATTCTAAGGTAACAGAAGTTTCGGATTCTGTGGATGGTGCTGTTGGTAAACAAGCTATCTGTGATATGTGGAAACATCACTTTAAATCATTACTCAACTCATCCACAGATTCCACTTCTGAAGATTATGTTCGTAGTTCTATGCAATGTGTAGATGGTGATATACCAAGATTTAACGTTGATGATGTTCAAAATGCAATTAAGTCACTAAGAAATGGAAAGTCACCTGGTCCAGATGGGTTATGCAGTGAGCATTATAAGCACGCGGATCATAGATTATCTGTTCTATTGTGTTTGTTATTTAATAGTATGATCTGTCATGGTTATATTCCTGCTTCGTTTATGGACTCTATCATTGTTCCTCTTGTAAAAGATTGTAAAGGGGATATGACCAGTAAGGACAATTATCGTCCTATTGCTTTAACGTGTATCAGCTCCAAAATCTTTGAACTGTTGATCCTTATTAGGTATAAAGATCTATTTGAAACCTCTCCCAATCAATTTAGTTTTTAAACGTAAACATGGTACAGATATGAGTGTTTTTATACTTAGGGAAACTATAAATTTTTATCTCTATAACTCTAGTCCTATATACATGTGTTTTTTAGATGCCTCGAAGGCATTTGATAGGATTAACTACTGGCATATGTGTAGTAAGCTACTACAAAGGAATGTACCAAAAATAATTGTTAGAATATTTATGTATTGGTTTACTAGCCAACAGTTTGTTGTTAAGTGGTGCCATACGTACTCACAACCATTTTGTAGCAGTAATGGCTTACGGCAAGGGGGTATTCTTTCGCCTATTTACTTCAATGTTTTTATGGATGGTCTTAGTGCCTTATTAAATCAGACTAAAATTGGCTGTCACAGATCAAATACTTGTTGTAATCATATTTTCTATGCAGATGACTCTGTACTCCTAGCACCTTCGCCGTATGCACTCCAATATCTTATTTCAGTATGTGAAAAATATGCTTTAGACAATGAGTTGGTTTTCAACAAGAAGAAAACAGTCTGTATGTCCATTTTACCTAAAAAGTTGTCTAAATGTATTAATGTTCCGAATATGATATTGGAAGGTCAAATTTTAAAATGGGTATCAGAACAAAAATATCTTGGTGTATTTATCTCAAATAATAACTGTGATGATCGTGATATTATGCGTGAGGTTAGATCTATATACAGTAGAGGTAACATGATCATTAGCAAATTTAGGAAATGTACAGAGGATGTTAAGATTAGGCTGTTTAAATCGTTTTGTACATCCCTCTACTGTAGTTCATTATGGTGTAATTTCAAGAAAGTATCCTTGATGAAGTTAAAAGTTGCATACAATAATATTTTTAGAGCACTCATGGGCATTGATAGAAGATGTAGTATATCTCAATGTTATGTAAAATATGGAGTAGATAGTTTTAATGAATTGTATAGAAAATATGTCCATAGCTTTCAAGAGCGGCTACACAACAGTGAGAATGCTCTAGTCAAGATCAATATTTTTAATAGCTATTTTATTTATAAAAGTCCAATGAATCTGAATTGGTTTAATGTATTATATATTATATGATTACATACTCTCGCATCGTAATTGTATATAGTGTATATATATATTTTTTTATGTGTTGTATGAGTCTCTGGTGTCAATTTCTGCTTTTTAAGCTCTTCTGCTTTTTCTGCTAAATAAGCTGCAGTGCCGCAACCATCCAGACTCAACTGAACTTTTTTGTTTTGTTTGATTACATGTACATTAATTAACGTTTTTATACATTGAATGAACATGTTTGATGATGATATGGACGAAGAAATTGGTGAGGAATTGCATAGTTTGTAAGATAGATGATATGTTTTAATATTACTGTGATTATTCATGTTAAATTGTAAAATTGTGAAAAATTCATGAGCGATAAATGAAGATCACCAGCCTCTTTCGATTCATTAGATGTACAGTTCTTTATTTGGTTACCCGTATCATTCTCTAATGTGTTCTGATATTTCTATGTCGAGACTTCTTAAAATCGTAAGATGAATTAGGTAGGTATTCAATATCCCTTCATGGTAAATCAGAGTGGTCCTCAATAGCTCAGTCGTTAGAGCGTACGACCTGAAAGCATGATTTGCCTGCGTCGCAAGTTCGCGCCCCGGTCATGGCAGACACAGTGTCGCCAAAACCATTACGTCGTGCGTCTGCCACTGAGTTGCTTATCTCCAAACAGCGCGTCGCCACAGTACAGTGTTGCTACTAGACGGTGGCGACGCCAAGCGGGAGGTTCGAAAGCCTCGTTAAAAGGCATGTCCCGTGTAGAGGAGAGCCACCCCTCTGCACGTAAAAGAACTCACCTAGTTTGAAAACTATAGCTAGTGTGATCCCTCCACACCCACGAGGCTCAGTTGGCTACCTAGCCTGCCTCTGGAGGTCCATGTATCAACACCATCATGTGGCCTCCCTTTGCTATAATCATCAAAATTGATGGCTGCGGAGTACAAACAAACAAAAAAGAGGCCAATTTAGAGAGTATTATTTTCAGGTAGAGGAGTGAACATTCGCTATAACATGATGGAAGGATGTGTACAAAGTTTTAGCCACTCGTTCTCGACAAGTAGCGTATTCTGGTCCATTTTGAAAATTAGTATACAGGTAGAGAGTTTGTGTCAGAAGGATGAGAAGATTTTTAGTGCTAAATGTGCTGATGAATAGCATTTTTCCACCTAATCCTGGCCCTGTTGTACCCTATGCATTCATGGAAGAGCCCGTTTGTTGTCACTTGAAAGGCCTGTAGCCAAAAAAAGATATCAAAAAAAAAAAAAAACTTGGAATATTGATATTCATTATAAGAGCAATATTTCTCGGCGCTGTGTCTAGAAAGGCGCATTTGATATGATTTGTATTTTTAACAATATGATCAATGATTGAATTTCAATTTAGAGAATTGACTTACAACACAAAATTTATTTATTCTAAAATTTGTTTGTTGCTTCATTTTGCAGATGTTGATGTTGGAGAATTGTCACCTAAAAGAGTAAAAAAACACAAGAAACACAAGCAGAAGAAAAAGAAAGATGATGTATCTGAAGACGTTTCTTTAGCTGAAGAATCTGACAATAGCCAACAAATGGGAATAAAGTTAAAGATTAAGTTTGGCAAAGGGTTAGTGAAATACACACATCTTAATGCTGTATGAATAGTGATTTTAATATTTGATCAATATTCTATTGTTTTCACCTTTGTCATTAAATGTTTTTAAGGGATGGAACACCGCCCAAGAAAGTCAAAACACAAGGATCAGAAAAGCGTAAAGGTAAACAATCAGTTTTATGCTAAAGTTTAATTTTCAACTCATTAAAATTTCAAGGAGATTCCATCATTATGAATATATATTTAAAGGGTCCATGGATCACTCTTGGATTATTTACTACACCCTTTTCTTGGTAGTATCTTTTAATTCATGTTCCAATTTTTACCATTAAAGATGCAGATGTGTTCAAAACAAAAAAGTCTGATGAAGACACAAGTGATGAAGAAAAAGAATGGTTAAAAGCATTGGAATCTGGAAATTTAGATGATAATGGTCTGCTAAAAAGAGCCAAGGATCCTTTACTCATGACTGCTAGACAGGTACATATGTGCATATTTCAAGCCGTCTTATCTACTGAACTTCTATATCAAAATCAATCAATCAAATCCTAAGTTTATTTGAGCAGGCCCTAATTATTCCTCATTCAGAGGGTATGCATAGTTTAGAAAATGAGATCTGTCCAGGCCAAGTGGCAGCTGGTAATGTCTCCGGCTTCGCAGACTTTCAAGTTTGTGGCACATAGGTCTGCAGCGTACGGCCTTAAAGGCAAATCAAGCAAACGTTCAATAGCATTTCATACGGCCTCACTTAATGTGGGTACTATGCGTGTTATATGTTTTATTTGAAATGAGATCTAACTTAATAAACCACCCATAGTATTTGAAAATACAAATTCATATGCATAGCAATCATTTTACGAGTCTGTAAGAATCTCTTGAAAACAGATTTCTTTCTCAAATGATCCTTATTAAGTTTCTTTTGAGCTATTCAGGTATTAGATTTACTTTTATTAAACAGAATTCAGAAGCTGCTCAAGAAAAGCGAGAAAAGGATAATTCAGAATTCAGAAATATAAGAGAATCATAAATTTTACAACACAAATAATATAAATTATCCAAAATTCAACACTCCTTAAAGTGCTGATTTTAACAATTCTATTTCTTATTCTAATGATATTTAGAAATAAAATGTTGAAGAGCCTTGTCCAATGGGAATATATGATTTCATACTTGATAATAGATTCTATTTAATGCAGAGATCGAAATTGCAAGGGAAACCAGAGGAGGAATTGATGCAGCTACCATCAGGTATCAAATATAGTTCTTTTTCCAGTTCGATTCATAGTGTAAGTTAGTATTTGGTTTAAACATATTTTATTTCAGATATGAAAACAGATTGTAAGTATTGTATTGTAAAAGGATTGAAAGTATTTGCCACATGTTTGGAATTTATTGAGGTTTTATCATAATGTACTTTTTATTTTAGGATACAAAACTAATAAGATGTCTGAAGAACAGTTGCAGAGACGCCAACACCGGGCTCAAAAGCGGCGGGAAGCTGCTCAAGAAAAGCGAGAAAAGGATAAGGTGAGCTCAAGTTTGTGCAAGAAATGCTGCTGTGGGTGAGGGGATAGGGAGTTGGACTCATGACCAGAACATTGCAAGTTCGATTCCAAGTCCGGTCTAGAAGTTGGTGTTGAGCAAACACATCACAAATAGTTGCATATTGTTCCATGGCACCTACACATTAATTAGATACAGATCATTGGCCCATGTGTTGAAAGTGTGAGTGATGAGCAATATGCACTGAATGTGCTACAGGTATAAGTATGTGAGAAAAGATTGATTTATCAATAAGTGTGCCAATGGCATGGGGTAAAATGTAAAGTCATGAGAACAAGACTTGTATCACGATCAGTAACCACCACATTTACATTTTATAACTTTGACTATGCAAGAACGCCTTCACATCTTGTCTGGTAATTGTATAACACAAGGCTTATATTATCTATTGGCAGTTTAAGCAATGGAATATTACTGTGCCAAGTAGAAGTGAAATTTGGTTTCTAGTTACTTATTCGAACCCAAATGAAAATCAGACGAGTGAATAAAAAAAGAATATTTTCTTGACCATCACAACATGCATTATTAATTTATAAAAGGACAGGATTTTGAAAGAATTTATTCCTTGGCTGACATCTGTTTAAGAAATATAACTAACTTCCATATTTCTGTTTCCTCAGTTGTGCCATGTTAAATTGTGAAGAGATTTTTTAAAAATTATGTATAACACTGTTTTTCATTAAGTATGATAGTCCAGCTTTTATTACGGTTGTGTTTTAATGTAGTAACTGATGATAAAATGATGGTCATAAAATATAGTTAGAGTTTGAATGTCTAAAATATATTAGCTAAGTACTTTCAAGTAAACAAATTCCTCATGAGAGCTACAATATAAAGATATCATCTGATTATATGAAGCAGATTGTCTCTCATAAATATAAGTTAGAATTACATCATATTGGTAAGCTAGTATAAAAATAGGCAATGTAAGAATGAAATTGGATTTAGCTTACAAGTCTAGCTTTTACTTGTAGAAAAAAACTGTGGACAGACTTTTGAAAAAGCAAGAGACGAAGCGGGGTGCAGCTAAAGCTGCAAAAAGTCGTGGAGGACGGAAAACAAAGGTTCCAGGGTTTAGGTATCAAAGCACAATAAATGGAGTTGTGATCAATGTACCTGAAGGCCTCGAGTTTCCTCTTGCCAGAGCATCTGTGGCAGTGTATGTATATAGTTTAAAAAATTAACATAGACGTACCATATATGATTATCTAAACGTCCATGGGGTTTTAAGTTGAAAAATGATCAATTTAGGGGGTGGGCTTTTACATGAATGTGCATGGGTATTTTTAATGTGCACATTTTAGGGTGGGCTTTGATTACGGAGTTGGGCTGTTGAATGATCTTATTTGCTGTTTATTTTATAACAATCTTAAATATCTGTCACTTTTGTTTAAAGATCATTATAATCCTTAGAGCCCAATCGCATCTGTGACTGTGTGTGTGACTGTGGTAAATCAACAGAATCTGTGGTAAAGCAGAATGTTGAAAGATTAAATTGTTTGATTTGTAACATAATGTTTACTTGTAAGTATGTGGTGAATGATTGATTTGTGGAGTGCTTAATAAATATATTTATATTAAAGAAAATAATTTTAATGAATGTTTTTTTGCTTTCAGACCGCTGCCAGCTAAAAAATGTGGTATTGCCGGCTGCTCAAATCCAAAGAAATACAACTGTTCAAAGACAGGAATTCCACTTTGTAGTTTAGACTGTTACAAAAAAAATCTTGAACTGAATGTTAGAAATGGAGAAGGAAGAGTAACCTAAAAAAGTAATCTGAAATAAAGTATGAAAGACCAGTGCCAATTTAAGTGTGACAGTATACTGTTATTATTTCATTTGAAGCATTTATTTTGTACAATAGTGTTCATTTGTTAGTTCTGAATCATATAGTAGCATACTTTTTTTTGGTTGCAATATACACGGAAAAGGACATATTCAAGTGCAAAGGTTAGTTCAGAAAAGATATCATTGGGATAATGAATTTAATCGTTATGTGTGTACTTACTTCAAAAATGTTAGTTGATGCTGTCAAATGTATACAATACTGAATGATATACTGGTGTCCATAAAAGTTTGAAAAATGTCTTCAATTTAGTATCATTTATGATGATGTATATCTACCTGTACTATGACAATATTAACAGCATACTAAAAAGATCAGTGGAATATTGAGGGTTTCAGAAAAGGGAGTGCTCTGAAGGGATATGGGTTTCATTCGAGCAATCCATAGGAACGGCAAGAACCCTATGAAAATAAGATATTTTGATGGGAAAAGGCTAGGGAAAATGCCCCCAATCCCCTGGATCTGCCTATGAAATTCATGAATATTTATGATACATTTTATTGTACTAGTACTATTATTTGTTAGTGACTTTTATGCTGTTTTATATATGAAATAAAAATACTTATTTATACTTAATTTTACACTTGACTTCTAAAAAAAATTGCTATCGCATTGATCATTTGATGTAAATTTAAACTTATTAAGAAGCAATATATGCAATACAGAATGCATTTAAGGAAAATAATGTAAATTTCAAAAATGCAAAGAAATTGAGATATTTGTATCAAAATAAGTGTAATAGATGTATCAATGTACATGCACAAGTAGATCACTGGAAATTTAACATTGATATATGTCTGTGGGAAACCTAGATGTACCGGTTAGTCTGCATAAATACTGAAGAAAAAGAGACTCCCGAATTGACATGTTGGTCTCAGGATAAAAAAAGTGAAGTTTGAATACTTTTGGATATATTAAAAATGGGAGATAGAAATATAAAATATAGGTGTAGCCAACCCACTATTTATAAAAAGCCTTGGGAATTAATATGGTTGTGACTTTCGGAACAAGAGAAGATCAAGGCCATATTTTAGTGGAAAGCATAGCCATCCGGTGAAAAAAAATGAATTGCTCCTCAACAATCACATACTTTTAGTCCATGTATCTGCTGTATCTCGATCTGCTAAATTGTTTACCAGAGAAAGGGTCTCTTTGGCACGTGTTTTCAAAATTTTTGTGAAGAGGTGAGTGTCCCGCGAGGTAGGTAACACTGACATTATTACCAAACCATACTAAACTTAAAAAAAAAAAAATTCTCAAGATTATTTGTAATAGTAGGCTTATACATTAATGAGGAAACGCACAATAATTCATTCCATACTCGTTATTAATAACAGTAAGTTATTTAATACATGGGCTTGTTTGATATTATGAATATCTATAATTTACATGCAATGATTAAACATCAACGAACGATAATACAGTGAATGAGGCCTAATACTAAAGCACGGGAGTCGGGACGGGACGGTACACGTCGTACATAACGTCCCGGGGCATCCCGTGAGTTAATTAATGATGATACCCATCGTTTTCTATGGTAGATGAAGTGTTCCGTGTTTTCAAGGGCTCTGACCATCAGACATAACGTCCCATCTCGTTATCGCAGAGAATGAATCTGAATGTTAAGCTATCACCGTTTTTTGTTGGGATGTACTTTGCCAAACATTCAACCACAGAGCTACGTAAATACGAGCCTTGTGCACTGTCATATATGTCATTGACACCATCATCACAGTGTAATGTGGATACCAGGATCCAATGTTGACCTTTGCCAAATGGATCCGTGTTCACTATTTGAACACCTGGTCCTTGCATGGGTTCTGCTCTCCTTGAACAGACTAATAGTGGGAAACTGACTTGCATACTGCCATGCAGTAGTCAATGTAATTCAACCAACCATCATCCTCCTCTCCATTTACGAGAGCACGTTCACGAACGTTTTCAGCGTTCCGCCAGCCGTCCCGGCGCCGTTCCGTCCCGTGTTTTAGTAGACGCTGTGAATGCAGTATATTTTCTTTTAGTATATATACATAAAAAATCAAATTAGCAATATTGACAATACGTGTTTCCTAATGCTTGCCAATCAATGTCTTACTTTTCTCACATACCCCCTTTAATACTAGAAAGAATATTTTTACGCGATTGATCTTACAATAGCTGTACTAGTAAAAATCATATATGCATTCATTCAACCACATACAGTAGTAACCATACCAATACGTCTTTATTATTATGGGGCGTTCGAAACAGCTCATATTTATGGTAAACACCAGTTCACGAGTGGTGAAAACCGTTCGAAACAAGTTTATCTCGTGTTTACCACTCGTGAACTGGGAGGTGAAAGGATCACTACGAGATGCAGGTGCGCATGCGCACTGACATACAAAATGGCGGCGCCCATAAGGTTCTTCTAATATCGCTGACAGTTTCATAAAATATATTTATAACAATGGGCTAAAATTCTGCCAAATTAAACAGATTGATAGATATATTATTAAACCATTCGTTTATCATTATGTACCCTGTAGGCAATCTTTTTAACAGGTGTATTTCCAACTTATTAGGTGGTATCGAATAGCCACAACTCGTGTATAACGACTTGTCAACTTGAAAATACGAACTCACGAGTTGTTACGAATGCATCATCACATAGACATTCTATTCTATATAAAGCCTGCGGGTGAAACCTAGCTAGGACTTAGGCATTTAATAGGAGTGGTTAATACAGTAGAACCTCCAATTAAGACCACCTCTACAATGAGACCACTTTTCACGGTCCCAAACCTTCATAAATCTACCAAAAGGAACCTCTACCTCTGAATAAAGACCACCTCTTTATCGAGACCAACTAACACTAGTCCCAAAGGTGGTCCTAATAGAGAGATTCTAGTGTACATGTAGAACACTGCACACCCAGTTCATTTAACACTTTGTGTGTTATTAAGATAAAATTGTTAGGCTCCGAACAAATACCACATAATATCAGGCCTACTACTATAAAAATTATTGTTTTCCTGGTGCCAAAGTGTAAAAATTAAATTTCTAGTATTAAAGATCTAATGTAAATAAACATGTTCAAATTTCATATAGGCACGCACGAAACGGGTGTGCATATGTTATGCCATTACAAATTGCACCATAGATTATATAAATTTAATGAATCATAACAATTGTGTTTATCATGCGACAATATAATTAAGTAACTTTATTTTGACACATCAAAACACTATTGTGGGTTCATTAATAGCAGTGGAATGATTGTTTAAACATTAAAATGCACGAAGTGGGTGTCCAGTGCTCTATTATAATATTACTTGAAAATACAGGTAAATAAATACGTGGCCCAATGAATGAATGCCATTTCTTTTAATCAATGCTAGCTGTACATGCTCAGTAGAGATTTGATTTTTATAAGATAGAGGGAAACAAAATTTAAGCTATCCTAGCCTCGAACAGAGGACCCTGGAAGCAATACATATTATATACCACGTGTTATTTTTATTGTAGATCAAATTGAATTCTACTCTCTGTAGAAATCAATGCGTAACAATGCCAATATCATTGAAAAGAAAAGGTCAATATGAACAAAGTGGATCGTTAAAAAAGCCTAGAATGGTCAGTCGGAAGTCTTGGAAGGAATGTACATGTACTACAAAGAAAACAGACATCGATGACAAAGCTTTGAGTCTTGAGATACAGATCTCCCTTCAGATTGTAAAGAAGGCATTATCACTAAGTCCAGCAGATGCAGGATCTATCACTTTTAAGCCAGGTTTGTGCACAAGCGTGTAACATTAAAGCTAAGGAAGGGGATGCAAAATACATGTAACTTTTTTCTGTTTATCTTATGACTCCCATATCAGATGCAATAGAATTTTGTGGTCTCCCCCCACCCCATATTTCAATGATACACAATTTTGAGACCACTCCCCCTTCTGCAATTAATGGTGGCCTCCTAATGTATGAAAATATTTTTATTCCTCATAAACATGTTAAAGTACATATCTGTATTACACTCGGTTATAATATTAGAGCACAGGTACTAGCAAAAGATATATCGTATTAAACTTTTAAAGTGTTTTATATGTTTCATGGCTAGCTCCATTTTTAATTGATAATCAAGAAAATATTGAAATGTTCTTATGATAAATGCTCATTTGGCCATCGCAACTTGATTCTATGGATGACAAGAGAACCGATCCATCAAAACAACTCTCGAAAGGGCCCCAATATATAAATAATGTTACTATGGACGCTTATTCGGTTTATGGTGCGTTCAAAACCTCTTGTCAGGGCGTTCGGAAATTTCACTTTTTTGTCCGAGAGCTAGGTATGTTTTAATCACGATACTATCCGTTCTATTGTTTCCCCAGCACTGATAATCGATATTGAAATCGTCACCGATATGCAGCACTAATGATCAGATTTGTCGCTATCCATGGGTGGGCTGGAGTAAGGCCATTTCAAACCATACACCTATATACCAGTCAAGGAATTATGTGACTGAGGCATGAGTGGCCCTTGGCCAAAGTCTTCAATAGGCTCCAAGTGGGCAAGTCTGGCCTTTGGGCCACCCTGAGAGGGGTCAGCACCAGGAGAATGGAATAACATAGTGGTCTAATACCGTGGTCTGGTATTGATGCAAGGAGTTTTACTATGACCAGATAATCGTTGAGCAACCCCATAGACCCTAAGGGACTGGGGATATATGCACGGAACTGATCAGTGTACTTCAATTTCCACAGAAATGCACATTGACCCAAACCTATTAAACAATACTAAGAATAAACTGATAATTGTTAAAATACACACACAGCCTGGTTACAGTGAGGAATAAATATTTTGTTATTCCTCCCTCCCAAACTTTCGTATATTTATTTTTATTTTTCCCTCTTCCTGTCTGCTATAGACCGTGTGCTTTTTTCATTATTCTCACCAACCTTGTGGAAAATTTCATGGCCAATTTTCTTGTCATCTATAGAATCAAGTTACCAAAGCCTTACTTCATCAACCTTGACAATTTTGCAGCTAATGGATCAGACGGCAGTTCTACTTTGTATGGGAACACCACATATCTTCACATGCACATTGTTGGTCCGCATTTTCTGAGATCTCAAGGGAACCGATCGCTTTGTGTGATTGAGGATCATGATCTACCAGAAGGTAAGAGCTAAATGATAGACAACTAAATTATGGTGGACTAAAGGATTTAAGGTGAACTTCGTTGTTTTTATGAATTAATCTGCAAAATTAGTTGTTCATGTGCATGGAAATCTTTGTTGTGTTGTGTGAAGAAAGCCAGGTTTAAAAAAAAGTTCATATCAAATTTAATGATATTTATTAGAGCAAACAATGCAGTGTACCATTATATATACAATATTTCATCGTTATAAAGGATATAAAATTTCAGCAAGAAAACTATATCAATCTTGATTGTTAAAAATAATGTGCAAATACCTTACAAATACCTTGCAAGAAACTTGCATGGTTTTACATATTTTATAGGCGTGAGAATTTTTCTTTGACATATTTTGTAGAGTTTTGAGGATGCTTTTTCAGACTTTTTATCTAACAATTGTAAACTGTTCATAAAGAGCGAAACAGCAGATAATAGTCATGGAGATGAAACAGCCACTGTGGTTGAGCTGCAAAATGATGAACCAGAACTAAAGCATGAATGTGATCTAAATGACTTTATAAGCAAATCAACAGTAGAAAATGAAGAAAAAGAGGCAGCACACGTGAATTACGACAACAACTTAAAAGGTATCTTGAAGACATTGTTGAAACTTGAAACATTTACGGCAAAGACTTGTATTTTTACAGGCATTTTCTTTTGTGTAGATAGACTTCATAATGATTTCAAACTCACTTTTCGTCCATGACTTTCAATTTTTTTAATATCAGAAACAGAAAACTGTGACGTTGATGTGGAACTTAAACCTCCAATGCCGGAATCATCTCACGACCAGACTAAATTAAGAGTAAGTTATTTTTCAAATATTATGCTCATACAACTTTTCAATCATTTGTTATAAAAATGTGATTAAAGTGTGTTTTTTTGTTTTATTTTCTCAAATATAAGAGAAAATTTTCCAGATTCTCATGTTAATAATAGTGAAACACGATTCTTACAATTCCATCTCTTAAAAGTTAAAACTCATCCTTTATAATGACATGAATTATACGGTGGGGTAAGGAAACAAGCAATATCTCACTGAGTCAGTGTGGAATTTGACAGAACAAATTCTTTTAAGGTCCACACGACGTGAGATATTCTATCTCTCACACTCACCTTTTTGTCCTGTGTTTATTTATCATTTTAGATCCTAAACTTTGTAGTGTAGGATATCAAAGTTTCCACTCCGCTTCTCAGCCAATCAGAATTGAGTATTTTCAGCAAACGAGAGAAACTTGTATAGTAATGTATGTGTTTGTAGTCTGTGTTTCCATTGGCGAAGTATGCGTGCTGTCTGTGTCCGGCTAGGAAATATGTGGCTGAAAGTTCACTGCACACGCATGTCCGCCGCTACCATAAGATCGGGATCATGCATTATGAGAGCTACAAGGTACCACATACATCTCTTTAATACAGTAGAAACTCATTATGTCGAATCTGTCGGGAGAACAGTAAAATGCTACCCCCACACCTATAATAATTACCT
Source organism: Streblospio benedicti (assembly GCA_019095985.1). Classification (NCBI taxonomy): domain Eukaryota; kingdom Metazoa; phylum Annelida; class Polychaeta; order Spionida; family Spionidae; genus Streblospio; species Streblospio benedicti. The sequence continues at coordinate 45,195,576 of CM032660.1, forward strand.
TTTTCTCTCATATCTATTCATCATTTTAAGGCTTAAACTTTGTAGTGTAGCATATCAATTTTTCTGCTCTGCATCTCAAGCCAATCAGAATCGAATATTTTAGCAAACATGAGAGAATAATGTAAATTTCTCTATTTTGAGAGTGAAGTAACCTGTACAATTTCAGGCTAGAATCAAAGAAGGTGCGACCATTGATAGTCTCAACCTTCCGGACTATGTTCTTCCAAAGGACAAAAAAACTTCGGTGACAGAGAATAGCCCACCTGATAAAACCTCTGTGACAGAGACTGATCGTCAAGAGCCTTGTAAACATAATAAAATCAGTGGCAAATCTGCTGCTGATGATATTGATAATGATGCTGTTGATTTAAAAGGAAATGAAGAACAACAAATAGTGAAAGATCAACAGGTGAACTCTTTGGCACCTAGTACAGAGTATGGTAAAGCACAAGAATGTGACCTGTCTGCGAACAAAAAGCTGGCGAAAGTTTTGTGCTCAATGTGCGGGATAAAAGTAGATCGGTAAGTTTAAATATGAAGATTTTTCAGGTGGTGGCTCAAAGTTCGTAATTGGCTTTGCCAGAAAGTTGTTTAATTCACTGGCTTGCATCGTCATATACAGTATATGGCTGGGATCCAACTGGCCTATTATTGGCAGAAGTTTGTCACAAAATTCAACCAATCAGAAGGCCCACTGCTGAAAAGTTCTGCATGATGTCAAACGTCAGACGTGTGATCTTACATTGCAGAGTAAGAAAAATCAAGTATTGAATTTTTTTAACGCAAGTCTAACCCCAAAACATTTTTCCACATAAAAGCCACAAACAACTGGGCCCACCGGTTGATATGAACATGGAATTGTAAAGGCAGTGTGAGTGATCAAGCCGTGAAAACTGACGATGCGGGCTTGTTGCGTGTAACTAAACACAATAACATGCATAAATTTTCTTACCTTGAGTGCAGAAATTATGTATCACTATCGACCATTATCAGATTAATACTTTGAAAGTAGAATACCAATCCTAAGTCAACATAAATTTATATTAAAGTGTGGTGAGAAATATAAAGATGCCTGCGTCAGCGCTGAAACATGCGTTAGCAGTTCGTCACTTATGTTATTCTGTGGTTGTATTAAATTTGAGTTTTGTTAGTATTTAGACTTTTACCCTACCTGCCAAGGCACCTGTTTGAAATGTAAGCAAAAGGATTTGTATATAAAAAACCTTTATGAGGATACAACCACAAAATAACATAAGTGACGAATTGTTAACGCATGTTGAAGTGCTGGTGTGGGCAACTAAGCATCTTAGCAAACTAAGCATGTGACATACGTGTATTCAGGTTTTCTTGAATAAAGTATTGCGATTTTTTTACATGTATTTGCCTTGTAATCTTGCTACCAGAAATGAATAAATTTGTTTGTTTTTTACTTTTTATCATACACCTTGCAGTGTACATAATGGAGTCTCTGATTCAGATTAAAAAATGTTTCATGTATATATAAAAAAAAGTTTGGATCAGTGAAAAAGAAAACACTGGTCCAAACAAAGATATTATTTTTGGAAAGTGCTTTCAAAAGTTAAATTGATATTTTAAAAGGTCTAAAGTTGACATGTATTTGGTAACAATATTAACGTTAGTTTATTTTATGATTTCAGGATTGCAAAAGGGTTACAGCATCTAAAAAAACAGCATGCCAAAGAGGCAAACTACACAGATGCCATTCAACAAATGGAATATGATTTTGCGAAACGCCCGGTATTATTCTTTAGTCAATTATATATATATTTTTTTCAGGATTCAATTTTATATATTATATATATATATATATATATATAAGTTTATTTAGTATATATATATATTGGTTTATTGATATGAAAATTACACACTCAGGCTTGTAAGCCTGTTTTAGGTAGTTCAACACCACTCATCAGAGCCTTAAACTGTTGAAACATTGCCAATTAATGATATAACACACTACAGCATACTAATTTTTATTATTGAATATTGATTGAAAAAAGACCATATATATTTTAATCATATATATTCATTATATATATATATATATATATATATATATATATAATCTATATATATATATATATATATATATATATATATATATATATATATATAAAGCTCTCTTTCCATATATACATATATTTATTAATTATTATTTTCCATATAGCACATAATATAGTATATTTTTATTATTTATTAATATATTTTAATATATATATATAATATATATATATATATATATATATATATATATATATATATATATATATATATATATATATATATATATATATATATATATATATATATATATATATATATATATATATATAATATAAATATAATATAAATAAATTTGTATCAGATTAATTTGTCATTGTTGAAGATGTTTTCCAGTCATAATGTTAAGAGTCAATGATTTAAAATATTGCCTTGATTTTTGTGATAACAATATTCAATTTGAAATCAATTTGTTTTTTTCCATTAGGTGTCCACAAGGGATTGATATTGAATGTCCTGTGTGTCATAAGAAATGTTTAGGTATGAAAACATTTGAATACATCAACCACTAAACTATTTTTTGATTAACTAACACTGCTTCAGTTTAAATATTGATACCGTGAAACATTGATCCATTGAGCTTGAAATAAGTATTATTTTATTGTATTGTGTCGACGGTTCGAGAAAATTGAGACCGGTTAATCAGCTCTATGTAACCGAACCGTAACCGATTAACCGCCGATTATCGATCTAGATACGTAACACCTAGTTTGTAGTACAAATGTGCCACGTGTGTGAGTCAAGAAATGTAAAGCGAAAATGATACTGCGACTGGATATATTGATTGCACACCCTGTATCAATTAGTGTTTGAAAAAAAATTCGCGGTTTAGCATTTCATCTTTTACGTTCACCGGCAAGGCAATTTGAACTGCCAAAAATGTTAAATCACGCAAAATTAATGAAGTATATGGATATATATATATATCTTGGACATGGAAATAATCATCAAAATCAATAACCGGTTTGTCAATGTAGGGACCGGTTATGCTTAGAAAATCGACCGTAGCCGGTTATCCGGTTAACCGTCCATTTACTATTTTATTGTCTTTTAGTTTTATTTTATGGCAGTATTTTTGTTTAAAAGATTATAGAATGAGACCTACATGTAGAACTGTGCCAGCTACATAAAATGTTTAATAAAAGTTACGAGTATTAGGTTAATCAGGTTGTTCTATATTCAGTATCAGTTTCTTCTGTTTTTTAAGGTAGGCAAAGCATACAGCATTTACAGAAGTGGCACCCGGCACATCCAAACATCAAGGTGTGTATGAAATCTGTGAAAGTGTCTACTTCAGTAGGTTTGTAATAGTTTGTATACCCTGTATCGTAATACCAGCTCACTTTTTGTCACAAAACTTTCTTCAACCTCTACAGATTTTCATATATACAGGTAAACATCGTTGTGGTGAAGAATGATGAATGGCATCTTGTAGTAATTGGAATTTTAGACCAATAATTTTGAAATGATAAAAAAATTCAGTATAATTGTTTGTACCGGCATTGAGTTTTACGTTCAGAAATTGGTATAATTTGTACACAACATATTTCAGTTAAGTTATTTGATACATACGAGGTATTGTGGACGACCTCGTAAAACTTCAGAGGAAACAGTTAAGAAAAACTTGTTAGTGTAAATCATGATGACCAAATTTGAGCCAAAACACCATCCATCAGAAACCTATTTTGGGAAACGAGTTGATTGATTGATTTTTTAATTGATTTCAGCGTCTGGAGAATGACTTGAGTGAGAATATTGCGCGTTTCAGTCGACAGAGGCTGGTGGAGCGCAACCCGCGCTGGCTCGAGGCTATGCCCTGCCACATGTGTGGAGACATGGTAGCCAGGATCAACCCTGGCGGGCACATCCGCAGACAGTGAGTGCACTGCAAAGATATTTACCACTATATAAGACCAATCCATTGGATTTTAAGTGGAGAAATTGTCAATTTAAGTTAAAGTGTTTATATTTTTCTATGTTGTTTTGAAAAGGAACCTGTAGGTTTGAAACTAGTAATAAAACATTTTTTGGATTACATTTGTTTAAAATTTTTTTGAATACTTTAATTGCATGGTAAGACTGATTGAAGCAACATGAACGTGTTATTACTTTGGAACTTAATTGGTGTAGATTTTGATATGGTCCAGATATTAGGCTGGGCCTTATCATGAGAATGGGTACACTTGGTAAATTGGATTGTAAAAGAACTGGATTATTTTATGTAACTAGACAGTCCTGATGTGAAGTGATGATTTCATTGCACAATCAATGAAAAGTGCATTTTTATGGGCAGAGAGCGGAAAGATTGTGTTACCATCACATAAGTGTGAACACTCCGATATAAATACGTGTCTTGAAGTTTATATCGTATGTCATATGTAGCTTGTCAATTGTAGGGTAAATGTAAACATAGACTAATCGTTTATTCTTATAAAAAGGATGCAAAGTTTGGTCCCAGTAAAGTAAAGTTTTAATCTGGGAAAGCTGGAATAAAATTAATTGCAATACAGAGCTTCATAAAGAATTAGGGTGCACAGATTGCATTAAAACACTACCGATATGCACTGTTTGGATTCTTATAGTAAATGTGATCATAAACGAATAGTTTATTTTTCTAGCACTGGCGTGAAGCCTCGTGCCAAGAAGTTTGGGTGTCGTCTGTGTAAGCTGGAGTACGCGAGCACTGAGCTGTTAGAGGAGCACCTGCTAAGGGCACATGCTGACGGGCGCAGCCAAACAGGCGTGTGCGAAATGTGCGGCAAACATTTCAAGTCGATCGGATCGCTGAACGCGCACAGAATCAGAACTCACAAGGTATGGTTAGTTTTCTACAATTATTATGTGGGTTTCTCAAGTTTGCTTTTGTAGTCAATTCTTTTCCTCTCTCAGTTCTCTATAGGAAGCACATTCCTACCACTATATTGACGTACATGCACACCCGTAGCTGCAAACAATATTCCATTGACAGTATCAAGTGCCCTTGAACGGCACTTTAACTCACAACCCCAAGGATGTGAATCCAAAATGATTCCATCATCCCAAGCAACAAGCTGTTCAAAGTTTACATGGCTGAACCAATGTCACTGTAACTCTAGCCTACATACATGGTTATTTATCTCAATCCAAAGGTTGTGCGTTCAAATTCCACCTAAGGACGGAAACCGAGAAAGGATAGAACATTTACTGCTATATAAAGGCCTAAGTAATCTTGGCCATATACCAGAGCCTGGGGATGTCGTGTTTACGAGGCTGCTCTGTTTTCAGATGTGGTTGAGTGGAGAGTCGCGCGGTGTCACGTGTCCTCACTGTGGCAAGTGGTTTGCGTTTCAAAATGCTCTCGACAGCCATAGCACCGTACACTCCGGTAGGTTCTTTTTCAGCATCATACACTTTGGAATGTTTTGTAAAATTTTCATTACTCAGTACTTCATATTTACTGACGATTCGCCGACTATCAAGATGTTTTGTAAAATTTTCATAACTCAGTACTTCATATTTACTTACAATGGGCCAACTATCAAGAAAACATCAATCAATGCAGTGAAAAAGGAAAAACGTAGGCAGACAAACCCTGTGAATTGTAAACATAAGAAGCATAATTTTTGTTATGTCAATAGATTAGTTGCTTCTTTAATATTGCAATTCAGTTTTCTGAAATCTCTTGCATAAGTTTGTTTTGAATATTTAGATGAACGGCGCTATGTTTGTGACATCTGCCAGAGAAGTTATAAAGCGAAGGATCATCTAAAAAACACAAAACGAACCGTCCATGAAAACAAGTACCGGTGAGGCCATGTGTTTGTAGAAATTTCAGCATTAGTCAATAGTTGATAATTTTGATTGGGAGATTTTTTTAATGTTCAAATTTCATTAGAATTAGCTTTTTTTAATTCATGTGTATGAATTAGACCCTGCTGCATGTGTTGTATTGAAAATGTTGAGCTCGGGATAACTTTGTCTCTAAATGAATGTATTGTTTATTGCACATTTTCTGCAGGTTCCACTGTGAGAAATGCGGTCATGGCGTCATGAAAAAACAGTATCTCGATAGCCATGTTTGTGGCAGGGTCAAAAGAAAACAGGTACTTTATTTTTTTATGACTAATTATTGCTGGAAATAATAGCTGTCAAAAAGTATTATTTTACCTGAAATAGTCTTAAAGATAATGCTCAGTCAAAAATATATGTGTTCTGTAAACTCCAGGGTCAATAAACAATGTCTTTTCCATTGGAAGTATAAGGGAAATAAGATTCATATTTTTAACGTTTAGTAGTTATTACACCTATAAAAATACCCTTATATATTGTCAGCTAAAACTTAAGGTCACGTGATATTGCATAATGGAATGATTTTCGCCAGACTTACCGAGCATTTCTAACCACATACGTCCCATTTTACATGGCAGAGATAGGCGCCTTCTTACGTGCACCGTACACGTTACGTCTGACAAAAATCATTCGGTTTACATTTCTCGCCTACCCGTGTTTGATGGGTTTCTAGCAGTTTGTTTATGGTTTGGATGTAATTTGCTCTGGATATTCTAATATACTGTTTAAGTGAAAGAAACTTTCAGAATGCATAGAACACGTCATATTGCTTCTCTTCAAGCATACTTGTTCAGTCACTGAGCATAACCTTTAAAGTGTCTTAATGTCTCTTTTTTTTATTGTTCATGATTATTGTAATTTTTTTCTTATTTATATACATGTTTATATTGCCTTTGATAAAAACACTATTAGGCAACATGCATGCCCTTGGAGTTGCATGGTTTAATTTTAGTTAAAGGTCTTATTTTGCTTCCGGGTAGGTCTTAGAATACGTATTATTTTTGTTTCCTAAAAAGCTGCAGACATCCTGTCTATTATTGATATCAGCAATGATTTATATATATTGTCACTGGATGCAAAAAACCCCAGAGAAATCCAGATTTCTCTAAAATTAACAATACATAGTAGATCTGCTTAATACAACATACTCGCATAATTGATATCAATTTGTAGTAGTGAAGCGGATTGAAATCTAAGCAGTTTATAGATACTAGATGACCCAAGTAAAAAATATGAATTGCTACTTTAGCATATCACTATTGGGTCCTGCCAAGGCCACTTGATATAGTCAAATGGAAGCTTAGTGTTGTAAAACCTGTCTTCAGCTATGTCTATCATTGGTAGAAATATGCTTGCTAAAAAGACGTGTGTGAGAGAGAAGTTTGAAAATGTATCTGCAAACACTAGAAAACACATATACATGTTGATCATTTCAAAGCACTAAAAATTCTAATAAGACCTTCCCAAAATTTCGTCCTCATTTGGGATTCAAACACACGAACTCTGGGTTTAGATGATAACAGACCAAGTATAGTTTGTAAGCTGGGGGTTACAGAGAAAACAGTTCAGCCGTGTAACCTTTTAAGAGCTCGCTGCTTGGAATGATGGTATCATTCTGGTCTCACAACCTTGGGGTTGTGAGTTCGAGTTGCTCCAGGGCCACTGTAGTCGAATGGAAACTTAGGGTTGTAAAACCTGTCTTAAGCTATGTCTATCGTTGGGAGAAATATGCTTGCTAAAAAGACTTGTGTGAGAGAGAAAATAAAAATGTGTTTTTATATTATAATTTTACTGTTTCAGGATGAATCTACATCACCAGCATACAACAAGAAAAAGTCTCAGTCTAATGCACCTACGCCAGGAAAACGAGTGGTCTATTTCATTCATAAAGGTACGACGAAACAACCAGAGACATTGAAGGAAAAACATGATGAAAAGGATGTTTTTGACGAGGCATACACATACTTAAACATTGTGCAAAGCCACAAAGAATGCCCTCCAATCACGCAGGATAGTCAGAACCAGAACTGGCAGAATTTTCAGGAAAATCAGGCTGCTACCCGGGACAGTTGTGTCTATCAGGACAGTCAGAAAGATGCTCTGGATAGGCTAAGTGATGATCAGGGCAGTCCTAGGAATCAGGACAGTCAAAGAATTGATTCCAATACCCAAAAGTATCTTCAAAACCATCTTCAGGATCATGAAAGTTTTGAAAATGTTGAGCATTTAAAGCAATCAAATCAAAATCTGGGGACTGATGATAGAAATGATTCTAATGTTGATTGTTATATCAATACGAGTAGCGACCATTTTGACATTTTGAACAAAGATTATGGCAGCACACAGTTTGCAGAAAGTGAGTTTCAGAAGCAGCCTGGAGAAAGTGTAGTGAAAGAAGAGTCATTCGCCAATGGATTTGTTCCTGGGAGTCCGTGTGACAGTGTGGATTTCTCTGAGCCGTACGACATCGGATATGCAGCTATGTACGAACCAACAGAACATATACTACGATTGGATCAGATGTAAATATATACAGTAGAACCTCTAACTAAGACCACCTGTCCATTGAGACCAACTCTATAATGAGACTTTTTTGTAGTCCCAAGCCTTCAGTTAGTGAATCTCTGTAAAGAGACCATGGCAATTTCATGATTGTGAGCCTTCAGTAAGAGACCACCTCTCTACTGAGACCAATTGTAGTTAGTATCCCGAGGTGGTCTTATTAGTGAGGTTCTACAGTATATTTGCTTCTTCAACTGTGATATTGTGGTCCATTGAGAGTGTGACTTTTTGTTGTAATTAAACTTCAATTCCAAACTACTATACAGGTAGGATTTTATTGCTTGTTGAGTCATGGTTTTGAGTAGACGTTGCTGTATCATATTGATAATTAAATTGATTGTATGGTTTAAATGGAAAGTAAAGTATACTTAATTATATAGTTACCACAAGTTGTGATGTTAGAAATTTGTTTGATTATTTATGATCTGTGCACCCCAGTTCTGTGGCAATATAATGTATAAAGAAGTAAGTGTTGTGCCCCTGGTTATGCTGGGTGGATCTGTGAAGAGCGATTAAAATAAATCGATGATTTTTTAAATTTTTTAGCAGGGGGACTGGTGGTTTTAATGTGGGCTTAACTTATTGGTTTTCATCTAAGATTACGTTCCTAGGTAAAAAAAAGTCAATCTCGCTTAAATTTATTGGTTTTGAAGAAGAGTTGATGAAAGTGATAATGATAAAAAAGTATTGAAACAAGTACATTGTAATTTCTCTTTGTACACACATAAGCTAAAATATTTTTTTTGTTTGCGTTTTGTTTGTCCCAATGTTTTTATTAAAATTATTATGTGAAATTACCTATATACAAAACTGTTTATTATATGTCTAAAATAAATACCGTTTATTATATGTCTAAAATAAATAATCTTGAGTAATTCTTAATGAGTATTTATTGCAACTTCCTATTTCACACTGTTCGCAATTTTGCAGTGCCATGGTCGTCTTCACGCATTCAAAAACGTGCCTAGTCAACCAACTATCAATGACCACATTATCGTCACAGCCTTATCATATTATTGGTATTTGAAGATGGCTTGTTCAATGTTTATATCAATGCATGCTCTCTTGTATTGGCTCTGTCTTGTTTACCAACATATGGAACCTGTGAAATATGGACACTGTCGAGTGAAGTGATGTGTCCATATGACAGGTGTCCTTAAGAGAGAAGTTCATTTAAAGATATTGCTCAGCCAAAATCATATTTGTTCTGTAAAATCCAGTATCAATAGACGATGCCTTATCCATTGCAAGTGATGAAAAAAATATTTATATTCTCCACAATTAATACTTATTTCACCTTTAAAAATACCAAGTTGTCTCGTTAACTAAAACACAAGATCACGTGATATTGCATAATCGAAAGAATTTTCGCTTGACGTACCGTGGATTTGTGATGGCAGACGTCACATTTAACATAGGCGATATAGGCAAGTTCTTACGTGCACCGGCAAAGTTATGTCTGACAAAAATCATTCGGTTGACATTTCTCGCATTCGCATGTTTTGTTGAGTATATGCCGGTCTTTTATTGGGTGGTATTTAAATTGCTCTACATACTTTAATAGGCTGTTTAGATGAAAAACACATTCAGGATGCACAGACCACATTATAATGCTTCTCTACAAGCATACTTGTTCGGCCACTGAGCATATTCTAATTTATTCTAATTTATGTGATGAAAAATCCAAGTGATAATATGAGAATATGTGATGCATAGGGAAAGGGAGAAGCGAAATTAATCCGTATTAGAAAGGTGTCCTTAAATGGGAGATGTCCATATGGACAGGTTCCACTGTACTAACTATCAAGATATGAATATTTCATTGAAGCAATACAAGTGAACGAAGACACAGATGCAGACATTTATTTATTATGAATAACTGTATATATTTTTTTACTAAGTCTTGCTTGTGAATTCAATTTTATTCTCACTTTTCTGTCAAGCAAGCTCCTGCCACTGTATTGACATAGCTGAAGAGACATCTTCCATTTTTACTATATCAAGTGGCCCGCTGCTTGGGATGATGGTATCATTCTGGTCTCACAACCTTGGGGTCGTGAGTTCGAGTCCCGTCAGGGCCACTTGATATAGTAAAAATGGAAGATGTCTCTTCAGCTATGTCAATACAGTGGCAGGAGCTTGCTTGACAGAAAAGTGAGAATAAAATTTATTTATTAACATTGACTGTACACAACACATTTCATTCATTTGCAAAATTATACATACATACTACTTATATGTTACGAGAAATTGAACTATTCATTCAATATCTTTATATTGAGACCATTCAACCTGAATAATGTCATATATACACAATTGCACAACTTATCCTAATGATCTATAGGTAGAAAATCTGAAACTAAACAGCAATTTTATAGGTGGGGCTTGATGTTATTTTGTCCAACCGTTTTTTAGGTTTTGAACTTCTTACTAAGACTAATTAATGATCCAGGTCATTTTCTGTTTGCTCCCAAATTATTTATTGAAAATATAGAGATTTTTTTTTTTTTAGAAAGTTAAGACAAAAACCGGTGCCAATTACCAAATCAAATAACTTAATTATGAATATACACATAATATTGAAATTCACATCTCAAACAATCTTTTTACTTGTGTATCTACTACAGCTAATTTCTGTCCTGCAAAGTCTTGTGCCGTCTGGGTTTTCACTTTTCTGCACATGTGTTCCCAGCGAACCTGCTTCTTCAGATTGGTTAACGCAGGTTCGATTTCATCAATGTGGTGACTCGCGTGACTTCCGCGTGCCAGCAAAACCAGGCACTTTGAGCACAGTCCAACACGGCAAGGCACGCATGCGTGAGTCACTACACAACCTGGGTGCTTCTTGCACGGAATTTCTGAATTAGGACGGGGTCTATATCCGTTAGAAGTTGCACAGGATCCATCCAAAGCGTCCAGAACACTCAAAAGAGTAATGTTGTTCTTACAAGCGACTTTGCTACCATTAATCACCCGAACCAAAAATCTACAGATGGGACATGGGAAGCTGTCCTTGTGTGCATGGGCTTTCAGCAATTGTCCAACACATGCCTTGCAGATTGTATGCTGGCATTCGAACATCTTTGGCATCCGGTTTTCGGTTCTGGTATCGTACTTGTTCATGCATACGGGGCACGTTAGCGCAAATCCCAATCTCACTTCTAGCGATTCGTTTGACATGATGTAGCAATTAAATGCACTATGATATGAAGAAATTCTCAAACAATTAAAAAATCCTTCACTTTAAATAGTCCACACTTTAACCAGTACACTGTAAAGTACAACTTGAGATAGAATTTATAATTTTGTGGTTGCAAACCAAACTTTTTAGTCAATGCAAAGATTCGTTCCACGTTTTGGTTATTGCTGTGAGAAACTGATCGATTCACCTATTTTTTATACGCGTATCATATCAATTCGACAACAACCGCCTCTATTGCAGATGATAAGATTGTCAAATCAATTATACCATAGAACCTATTGTTGTGGTCATATGTACACCTTGGTTGATCCATTTTAAAGCAGTATTTTAACTTACTGTTTTTCACTGTTTCACTGTGTACAAATCAGAACAATAATTATACAAAATATGGTCACCACACTGGTCACATATCATAACACTTTTGGCAACAGCACATGTCTGAAAACGTCAGATTGCACTGTCAAGTTTCAATAAGCGCGTCTGATCTTGCTGAAATGGCGAACTATTGATAATGGAATAACCTTCCGCATTTGCAAGACGTGAAGACATGGTCTAATTATAGATCGTTCGGTCATCATTTGACAGTCAGGACGGTCATTTGTGATGCATCAGGTTTTGCAGCATGGCTTCCGTGTGATAAACATGGACAGTGGAAGTAAATAACATGCAGGATATGGGGGATTCCCATGCACGCGACATACCACAGGCCGGTATAAGAAGGGCTAAAGCACAGGGCTTTACCATTAATTTCAAGAAAAACAAAACAAAACAAACAAGTACAAGGCATTTCAAGTCTCATTTCAATTCTTATAACTGTGCACTTTTGGCTGGTTAATAGCTTTATTTAATTATACGGTATTGGTGGCCTTACAGAGCCTCATTCTTTTAGTCTTTCGTGGCAGTAGTTTATGATTTTAAATCAAATATATAGATTATTAATAAGAATTCATAATGTCCCCAATTTTGTTAAACTTATACATTAATTACTTGTCGATTATGTTAAGTGACTCAAAAATTGGATGTAAAATCAATGGTAGAATGTGCAATCACTTTGTGTATGCAAATGGCACTTGTGTTTTCTTTCTCGGCCCAAGTTTACCAAAAAACTTACTGAATAGCTGCTGCACAAAAAGTTGTAGAAATATGTACATGTATGTTCCCCATATGTCCCTTGGATATGATAACGTATGTATTGTAGAGAAAGTTAAATATCTAGGTGTAATAATTAATTCAAAATTTAAGTAGATAATAATGATGATATAGCATGTTACACAAAATGTATTCATGCACAAGGCAATAATCCTAATAGTAAATTTAGATATTGTTCTGAAGATGTTAAAATATGCTTTTTAAGATTTGTTAGTAGTATTTATGGTAGTTAAATATGGACTGTATTTAATAATAATGTTTTTACAAAAGTTTCTGTAGCATATAATAATGTTTTTGGGCATCTCCTTTCTATTCCTAAGGGTGTTAGCATGTCCCAGTATTATGTTTAGTGGTATAGACCACTTTGAACTATTGATTAGAAAAGCTATTAAAAAAGTCTGAATATTTAAAAAAAATAAATATTGGAGAGACCCAGATCCTCACGAACCATCTCAACACGGTTGATGAAACCGGGAGTATAAAGTTTACTCACGAAGAGGAAAGTGAGGGCACAATCCCTTTTCTCGATACTCTGATCGTGAGAAAACAAGACAGAACTGTGAAACTGTTAGTATACAGAAAGAAAACTCATACTGACTAATATTTACATTTCTCCTCACACCACTCACTCCAACACAAGTTGGGAGTCATCGCACTCTCATGGATAGATGTGAAGAGATAGTGACCAAAGAGGAAGACAGGAAGAAAGAGGAACAACATGTGGTTGAAGCTCTGAGCAAGTGTGGCTATCCTGAGTGGACGTTTAAGAGAGTGAAACACAAGAAAGCGACCAAACTGAAAAGGGATATGGACAAGATCAAGAAGAGAAAGTAAGGTGAAAGATCAAAGGGTCAGTGATCCTACCATATGTGAAAGGTGTGACCGAGGGCATATCCAGGATACTGAATAAACATCGTGTGTCTACGGCTGTTAAACCCAAACAGACAATCCGGAACTTGCTAGTACACCCGAAATATAAAGTGGATAAGTTGGACAAGAGCGAAATAGTGTACAAAATTCCATGCAAATCATGTGATCAAGTGTACATTGGGGAAACAGGAAGAAAGTTTGGGATGCGGATGAAAGAACATTTGAAAGACGTAGAAGTGAATAAGAAAGGAGTATTTACTAGAGCCACAAAGAAGGAATCTCTGACGTAACTTAACAAAAGTGCTATCATGGACCACGTGAACCAACACAATCACGATATAGACTGGGAAGGTGCAAGTGTAATAGACAGGGAGAGTGACTGGAAGACAAGGACAATCAAAGAGGCAGTGCATATCCGAACGTACAGGCAGGTCATGAACCGTGACGAGGGGGGCTACCAACTCTCACGGGTTTACGATTCGGTTCTCGGCGGCAATCGGCAGGACTGACCTCCTGTCATGCGCAGAAGGGTCATTCCGACGATGCCAACAGCTAGTTGGTGAAACTGTCAATGTAAGTGGAAAAAAATGTGTTGTGATGCAAAGAAGTATGTATATAAATAAATGTGTAACTTAGTTGTGATGATTTTATTACATGTACAGAGATATAGTTCAAAGTTCATTCTTTATTAGTTCTATTGTAGTCGTCACTCTGTAAATCGGCGAAAACATCTTTTAAAAAAAACTTTGCTTTTAACCATATGGTCTTTCACATTTCAATGGCCACTGAGATATTTTACTATGCGTTTTATGGGGAAAAATTCTACAATACAATAATGCATTTGTTAAAAACATAAAAATACAGCTATATTATGCTATAAGTGAAACCAAAAGACTATTGCAGCAGACTGGACTCTATTAAAGGACTGGGTTTAAGTGGTCAGTACAATAGAGGGGTGGGCTACTTTATAGAGATCTCTGTATGGAGGTGTCGGACCACGAGAAATGGTATTACTATGTTTATGGTATCAATAGACAGGTGTTCTCAATAGAGATATATTCATATAATATGTTCAGAATTCCATTTGAAGTCATTCTCCCTGGTCGTCTTAATATGGAAGTCCTACTGTACCACTATCTCCTAGCATCAAGGCCCTCACCACATTTAGCTGCTAAAGTGCCAACTCAGTGCTGCCAGCTGGTGTCAGAATCATGACTTGTCCATAACACAACCCAATAATATATGGGATCTGAAGGACAGTCAGCTTGTATACCGTGACTCCATTATGGCTGTTTAGAGTTGAAAGGCTTCGATAAATTTAAAGTATGAACACTTTGGACTTGGATAAAGAGTTGGACTCATGGGATAGAGGGTTTGATTCCCAGTCGGGTATAGTGATAGGTGTTGAGCAAACTCATCTCTAACAGTTGGTACCTACATGTAAAATAGGTACAAGCCAGACAAGTGAATGGTAATGTAACTGATAAGCCCGTCATTGCTAAGGTTTGGCCCCCCCCCAAAAAAAAACAAAAAAAACAAAACAAAAAAAAACAACAAAAAAACCCACACAAACACAACAACACACAAACAAACAAACAAAAAACAACAACAAAAAACAAAAACAAAAAACAAACAAAAAACAGGGAGTCAAGGAAGATAAAGTGTTGACATTACAAAGAGAATACCTCCAATTCACACATGTTCTTGCGTCCCTATTTAATTGAAACACACACACACTATCTGATTACAGAAATCTGCTACATCACTACCATCATTTACTATGACGATTTCGTGCATTGTTTGTTTCATTTGCACACACGCACGCACGAACGCACGAACGCACGCATGTCCCTGGAAAAGGTAGAGCGTTTATGGATGAATCAATTTTGTTCAAACTTTACACAACTATGTATGTAATATGATGCGACACAGAAGTGTTTCAATTTTGGGCACTTTGTCAATTAAAGTGTGGTTTCAAAAGGGCCATTTTTGTTCATTTTCAACATTTTCTGCAATCTTATACTTGTAAGAAAACATTCAAACTTGGTACAATGCTTACATGTCTATTGAACCTCAACTGTGTCCAATTTTGGCACTTTGTCAATCAAAGTTTACCTTCCAGAGAGCTATTTTAATTATTGTTCATTTCATTTTCCAAATATAGCTTCTATACTGTTTGAAACATGACCATCAAATTGACATGGTGGTTATATTAGATTTAAAGTGCTCAGAGAGCACAGTGTAGCCATATTAATGTCGACTTATGGGCAATAGATATTCATCCTTAGCCATGTTTAGAAATCCCTGGCAATCCATTGCCAAGAACATAGATGTAGGGTGAATCACATCAAATAAGACTTTTTTTCTGCTCTAATGCTTTGATTGCAGAGTAAACATCTTTATTGCCCATGAGTCAACGTTGTTCTAGGGACGCTGTACTATATGAGCACTTTTGATGTAGTTTTTGGAGTGTTGCATACAACGCAGTGGTGTCAGTAAAGAAACCACAACATTCCTTCTCAATTAATCTCTTCCGAGTCACATTTTGGCAAAGTCTTTTATGATTATCAAAAAACGGCTCTCCTGGGACCTATTTGCATTGAACCAACACCCCGAAGTTCATGTGCTTGTATTTTCCATTTCAGTTGGAATAAACACGAAGTCGACGGCCAAGTCCCCATGGTAACCACTAAACTGTACCACACAAATACATATTTGCTGGGAGGGGTGTGCCCTATGTTTATGGGGTTGCTTTGTGTAATAGGCGTTATAGGTTACAGCGTACAAGAACTAGTTTTTGAGAATTCACTAACAGGTACAATGAACTTAGTTTGTAGGTGTTTAAATGTGTCGGTTATTGATTCAAGTAACTAATTAGGTACAACATTTTGAATGTTTATTAGCGATCATGAACTCACAGAAAAGCTTTAATATTATATCACAGATTAATCTTCGTTTGGCATGCACATAGTCCACTGAATAATAAGCAAATGCAATGAACCCATACTGTGATGGGGGAAATAAAGTTAAACGGGCAAATCAAATACACATCACATGTAAACTATTGATATGCAGCGTAGTAAAGAAAAATTATCTATATTGATTCCTTAGTTACAACCCGCCTATTTTCATGTACATTAAACCAGAAACGGTATTGTACCAAATAAGTTTTGTAATAAAATGCACTTTATGAAACCATTAATTATTGAAAACGGCCATTCCTTGGCCTTGATCACGCAAGTTACACCATATTCAGCTCACGTGGGACTTGATTTGCAGAGTAAACTACTTCATACTGATCCTTTCATGTTCTTGTAACGATTGGTATTAAGGGATTATCTCCAAAAGTATTCAGGGCCGGATCCAGCGGGGGGCTCGGGGGCTCTAGCCCCCCCGCCTGCCATATTAGCCTTAAAGCCCCCCCGCCCCTACAATTTAGCCCCCGCCCCCCCTTTTCCCCACCAAAATACTGCATTTTCATAGTTTTTTTTTCATGAAATCCCGTTAGTGAGCCCCCCCCCATTTTCCTTATGTTCTCCTTACGTCCCTTTTCCAAAAACCTGGATCTGCCCCCACGCACGGACAACCCCCCCCTCTCAAAATTTGAAAATTAGCCCCCCCCCCCGGTCTCAAATTTCTGAATCCGGCCCTGATATTAAACATGTTTGAAGGATATCTTGTCAGTATACTTCCAGAAACCTCCTCTAATATATATTAAAGTTTTATAGAAAATAGGAAAACGTATTTCTTAAAGTTTAAATATGTTTGATACTTTTGGAGACAATCCCTTCATTACTAGAACTTAAAAGACCAACATGCTTACCCCAGCAAAGGTACAGATCACCTTGATATCACCAGAATATTTCAATATTTCAGTGCAAGTACACCCCTGGTTTCAGACATTAGACCTTTATAGGTCCTGATAAAGGAGGGTTTCAGTTTCATTTCCATTATAATCAATTCTCAACACAAGCAAAGCTACTTATTTTTCAATACAATCAATGCATATTTGTTGCATTGATTGATGGACTATTGTCGTAACATGAGGGATATGATATTTGGAATTACAAGCAGCCTGATGAGTACTATGATTGGCAAGTGGGTTCAATGACAAGCACAAGCAACTTTCGCAAAGTGTGAACATGTCAAATGACTTTGGCTGTCTGTTATCACAGGTCTTGGGTTATCTTTGTGTATCAGTGGAGAATTGCAATACATTATTGAACATTATATAAAAGGCGGGTGTACAAAATTTTGGCTCCTCCGCAAGACATGACTCAGAAAAGGTGCAGAATCAGGCAGGACTCTGACTGCAGGGTGACCACAGCTTGAGGATGAGACAAGTTTATACTAATGCATATTCACACATTTGCACATAAATGTCTCATTGAATTCTTGCTCATACTCGAAGCTGCCCCCATCTTATGAAGTCCTACATCTGCTAGAGTATAGGCCAAGCCTTTGTGCACTACTAGTATCTGTTCCATGTCACGTTCAATACATTGGCCTAGAAAATGAGGTGGTGACAGCTATATCATTTCCATGAAACACATTGGAGTAAAATAAATTAACAGATGAGTCTGCTGTCTTGAGTACCATAACACCTCATTAGCATCACAATACACACTGACCGGTTGGCTCTTACATATACATTTTCCATTTCACTTGAAAGACAAAACACCTGAGAATGAGCTTCTGCCCACTATTGGTCCCATTTCACTTCACTGCCACTGCAGCACAGATTGGCCTGTTGCTCACTATTTCCCCCATATCACTTAGAAGACCATATACTAGAATACACTAGAATATGCCCATGCTGATTACCTACTACCGGTCCCACTTGACCTCATTGACACTGCGGTACAGGATGGGCTGTTTGCGGATGTACTTCAGCTCGCGTGAGTAGTTGTCATTAGGTACATTTCCGGGCAGTGGCAGTGGTGGGGGTGAGTCCCCATTCTCACTGCCCATATCCACCATCCCATACTCTATATGAATCGTCCCGTCGTCCATCAGGAAATTCGGTTTGTCTCTTCGAACATGACCATTGCCTTTTTGAATAGATTTGTTCTCTTTGTGATGACGAGGTCCTACTGTGGTTGTTTGTGGGACATGGCCATTCTCCAGGTTCACCTGGGTCTCTTGAGAGGTTGTAGATGTCGAATGACGAGCTTCTGTCGGGTGAACGCGGGCTTGTCTGTAGGAAGGATAGATGTGACATTGGAATACAAATTCTCAAATAAAATAGGATTTGCATTATTTGGCAATGTATTGTTGCACAAAAATTTAATATACATAAAAAGATCAGGATGGCATTCAAAAAGGGCGCCACCACTAAAAATGGCATTACTTGGTAAATTGTCTTACTTTCATCTATGGGATGAAAAGAAAAGTCAAGAAAAAACAAGATGAATACACACATTTCATTCCTAAATGGAAATTTGGTATCATTGTATATGCATCTTGTGGAATTCCAACTTATACTTCAAACTCAAACCAAAATAAAAATCAATACAAAACAAATGATTGTTTGTCAGATCATATGTTTATATCTTTGTTCATCATCAATGTGTGATGCTCTCACTTGTGGTTGAGGTGGAGGATGACGAGGATGATGAGCACAATGAGCACAATGAGAATGAGCAGCGCGGCGAGCACGAGGAGCAGGATGATCCACCACGCCAGCGCCGCCGCCTCGGAGGACGAAGACGCCTGAAGGAGGAAACTACCACAGGTGAGGCAACAGTAGAGGATTCATGCAGCTTAAGAGGAGCCTTGGAATGGGATGCCTGTATTGGCAGATCAATGATATTTAATCTGAAGTGATAAGTTCCCTGTCTTAATATTTTTGACAACTAGCACTACACATCTTCAGATATGTCGGGTTCTGTCACGTAAATAATCTAGACAGCATTTTACCAAAACATGGTAGATACCCCCAATGATTATGCTTTTTTAAACACTATATACGCTTACATACTGTTCGTATTGTGCATTATACACACAATACTACGTATGAACTAGCAAAGGAAGTCTCCAAAGATAGGAGTTACGAGTGCCCGAATAAATATCAAAACACTTAGGCCCCCATTTCACATGGCCGATCCTAGCTCCAGATCTTCCAAAAGGTGCCGGAATTGTCATTTCGGGGTGGATTGTGCGTGATCTGGCCTCAAATGTGAAGTGATTGGGCTGGTTCGGCAAGGAATGGGCCGTTTTTGGCGAGTTCGGGAATGATTTTTCTTATTTCGGCTTGTGTGCTCCAAACCATACCATCGCCATGCTTTTCGGGGCTGATTGGGGAGCATTTTTTTTTACTATTTGCAACATTCTTAGGTCTTTTTGCAGAACTGTGGCCTCATCTGCCTCATTGGGATGATGTATGATGACTGATGAAACCGTCGGTGCCGCTACTACTGTTACAATTGGAAGCAATAGAAGCATGGAAAGGAAGCATCTTTTTCAACAGCACGATGCTCCAATATTAGTGTTGTCTACCTGGAAAAAATGACTCACTTCTGCCAGTTTCGGGCCCAAAAAGTGTTGTCGCTTTTCTGGAGAAGTGATTTTGACTTTTTTCGGCCTGTGGGCTCCCGTTTTGGATAATTGAGTTGTTGGTCTGGATCAACTTTTTGGTTTTCTGATTCTTCTGGAGGAATAACTTTTTCATCGTTAGGTCTCTCTGCTACCAATGGGTTTGCTGACAATTTTCATAAAGATGTTCCCGTTTTATGCTGTGCTAATTCCAAATGGTCCCTTTAACTTGCCTTTTGATCCAGTCCATCTGAAAGCTCACAGACCTTAATTGCAGACGATCCCGTAAGCTTTACCTACGGCATATGCAATGAGACAATATATAAAATGACTGAAAATGTTGGGGGTGGGGGTGGGGTGGGGTGGGGGGGGGGTGGCGG
Source organism: Streblospio benedicti (assembly GCA_019095985.1). Lineage (NCBI taxonomy): Eukaryota > Metazoa > Annelida > Polychaeta > Spionida > Spionidae > Streblospio > Streblospio benedicti. Next base: position 45,216,183 of record CM032660.1, read on the forward strand.
TCATTGTTATTTGTGTCTCTGTTGTTTCGAACGTTTCAATTATCCCCAAGTCACACTTCAATCGTCTCGATCACCTCAAGTGGTCTATCTGTTTAATAGGTATAGCTTTAATCTCAGGCTTGCTTCCGGGCCTGTTAAATGCTCCACTGCTTAACACCACCTTCAGTGATCCCGCTAATTGGTTGATCCCATTGTTTCAACTGCTCTGTTTGATCCCATTGCTTTGTTGTGATCTCACTTGACCGGCGAACATGATCGACATGTTAAGTCGCACAGACACCCAAGGTACTCTGTTTAAAGGGTTTTAACTCAAACACGTACACGTATTCACGATGGTTAAGCAACTAATAGTTGTGACAATGGCAGCCGTTGCACTTAATCTTGCTGCAGTACAACAACAACGCCAGGAAGATGAAATAAGAGATAGAATAATACAAGAGACTGTAGACTAGAAATATGAGGAAGCTTCAGAAGGTGGCGAGAAGTAGCTGCAGAATTCTTCGTCACGCTTCGGTGACTTTGGCATGCTTCGTCTTCAGACTGTTACGTAATTAATATTGATGCATTTCCGCCGATCCACCCCGAAATGACAAATCGGGCGTCTTTTGGAGGATCTGGAGCTAGGATCAGCCATGTGAAATGGGGGGTTAAGCAAATTATAAGACTTGACAAAACAAAATAATTAACTTGTTTAACCTAAGATGAATTAGTAGAAACTACTTATATAAAAATGTTTGCAAATGTGCTTACCGTGGTTAATGCACTTGTGGTCATGGCTGTAGACACTATGGGGAGAATAAAAGGCAGACGTCAATGTCACAGATACAACAATTACAACGCTTCCTCCGGGCACCAAATCAGTTTCAATGTCGGAGGAAGTACTGAAGACATAGACTGTTCACAACAAAAAATAAAGAACCATAAAAGACCTTTTATTTTATATTGATATTTAGTAGAAAGATTCGGGATGTTTGTTACATATTCAGAAAAACGTATCAATCTAAAATAAACAGAAGCAAACACTGACCATCAAGATTCAGATATTGTCATAAGGTCTTGACCGCTCAACTGTTTTTCGTTGAATTACTGTTGACAGGTAATACCACTACATTCACAATTAATATGAAATAAAAATGTGGCTTTTTATATATTGTAAAATGTCAAACCCTGTATTTCTAACCTGTGGTTACTACAGCTGTGGTAGTGGCCAGGGTGGTGGGTAATTTGAACACGTCCTCTCCCGGAATGATCACCTCCTCTACAACAGAGTGTCATGTGCCACTGTAATCCTAAAACCGCCCAGCCAACCCTCACCAGAAACACCAATTGTTAAAAGCCAATCCTCACCAGACACATCACTTGATAAAAGCCAACCCTCACCAGACACATCACTTGTTAAAAGCCAACCCTCACCAGACACATCACTTGTTAAAAGCCAACCCTCACCAGACACATCACTTGTTAAAAGCCAACCCTCACCAGAGACACCAGTTATGTAAAGTCAACCCTCACCAGACACATCAATCGTGGTCCTAATTGGAGTTTCTATGATAGAGTTGGTCTTAATTGGAGGTTCTATTGTTATAGAGGTGCTGTTTATTTGAGCTTCTATTAATATAGAGTTGGTCTTAATTGAAGGTTCTATAATCATAGAGGTGGTCTGAATTGGAGCGTCTATCAGTAATGAGGTGGTCCTATTTGAAGTTTCTCTAACTGCACTAACTTCCATCCTCTCCAGGGTAGGCAAGGTACCAGTCGAAGGCGGCGCCAGCGGTGGTGCAGCTGTAGCCGTCCACTCCGTCCACACACGAGGCGTCCGGGGGGCAGGGTGCACTCGAACACTCGTCGATGTCTGAATCAGAAACACATCATCATATCGTGGGGAAATGATCCATGTGGATACCCGCCCGCTTAGGACACCTGTTTTATGTGAACACTTTACACATTACTGCCGTTCGGTTGGTAATTGTTAATACTAATGTACATGTAGTTACAGTAGTGGTTATAGTCACCGAATAGACCGAATGAAGGAGATAATGGTATACAGTTATATTTCTATATGGCAAACAATAAGAGGTCATAACAGTGAAATACACGGTTAAAGTTAATTGATAATGTAATAAGATCACAGTAAGTGTCATTAAAACGATAATTTTGTAAATCTAAAATATTGCCATACTGCGCTTGACTTACTGGTCTGGCAGACGATACCAGTGTATCCCGCAGCGCAGGCGCAGACGCCCGTAGTGACGTCACATGTGCCGCCATATTGGCAGATGGATGGGTCGGCGCTGCAATCTGTAAATGAAATAGCTACTCTGTATACCCTGTGAATAATAGAGGATTCCTCCTCCAAGTCTATTGGGCTCACATAGCCTCTTGACTTGAACCCTGGACCACTCATGCAACTGGAAACAGGCTCATTAGACGCACTAGGTGACACAATGAGTGGTAATGGTACAGAGTACGAGTCTTGGCAGAGACTATGCGATACAGCCCTATAGACTTGGAGAAAGAATTCTTCATGTCAATGCATACACCCAAGTCTACAATGTATCAATTCTCCATGGTGAGAGTTGCTTGCTACCATACCGACCTACCCGTCTGTCCAATAGTAGGGGCCGGAGTGTCTGATTGGTCAACCGGTGCTGGAAAAGAAAGGTGCACATTGCAGTATTTTAATGTATTGTGCGTCATTTTCAATTTTACTTTGATTTAATCAGCATCTTTGCTTTTGTTAAACTTTAGATATTTCCTTATCAAATTGTAAGCATCACTGAGCGCATGGAAATTAGATGCACTCTAAATATATGCCTATTATATTTTACATACATAGTGCTCCTCAAGGTAATAATCTACCATACCACTACATACATTACATTAATGCATCCAATACTAATCAATTTTGAATAGGGAATTGGGAAGAGCATCCACAGCATTTTCCCCCTCACTTCTAGCATTTTCTTATTAGTACAGGTAAGTTATATGAAAAAGGGTACAAGAACATATATTCCCAGTATATGAAACTATAGGAAATCCTTGTCTAATCTCTATGAAGGTTTCACATGTCAGTGGCGGTTTCCAGAAGTAAACTGGCAAGATTTCATTCAAAGACATTTAATACTTTTGGAGATGCAGTTCTTACAAGAACTTGAAAGACTCACCGCCGGCGTACTCGATGTTGAATTGGCCCTGGACGGCCGCGTGCTGGAGACACAGCGTGAGCAGGGACAGCCGCGCGCCGGTCACACGGCCCCCGCACGCTGCAACCACAATCACAACACCTAAACACGGGTCACAAGCTACATGCGACAGGCAATATTATGAGCGGAGTGTCCACATTTAAAGCGATAGAGACGGCCCGCACACTACCAAGACAGAATGTTGAGGTATTGGGAATAGAGAGGGGACGTTTTAGCCTTCGAATCGTCGAGACACTGTACCAAACGTATTGTGGAAAGTTATTACTTGCACGTGAGCAAATGATGAAGCTACAACGCCCAGGTGGCGATAAATGATGTATATGCAATTGAAACATTGCCTAACCGTGTATTTTTTTTATTATCATATTATTTTTTGCCATTTCCCAGAGGGCAATAACTATATGAAAAGCGCCCCCGGTGAGGGCAAACCAGTGTTTAATACACTGGAATGTCACTGTCTATATATTGGCTGATTATTGATTTATAGCAGTATCATCTATTATCAAGAAGTGGATAAATTTTTTGGAGCCGCTGTGTCTGGAGTTTGTGGTTATAGAATATTGATTTTAATGGTGCATTCAAATACTAATAAGAATGTGATTCACTAGTAAAATGGACCTAATAATGGGCCCAAATGGGCCCAAATATGGACCGTTTGGGCCCATATGAAATAGGGTTCTTGTGGTCATCATTTCCAACCGACATGCCGAATTTGAGCATCCTAGCTCAAACAATGCGACCTGTAGAGGGGTAACGAACCGGACGGATGGACGGACGGATGGACGGATGGACGGACGCAATTAATTGGTACAAGCCAGTGTATGGTTTACTTTTTTTAGTGTTTTTGATACAAGCCAGTGTCTAAAACACAAAAATAAAAGTATATACAAAATATTTTTCAAAGAGATTTTTTATATGTGTTTTAAAATCATGTTGAAGCGTGAAACTTTAGTAAAACATTACATAAAAGATATGTACAATTCCATTTACAGGCAAACCAGTGTTTAAAACACTGGAAAAGCACTGGAATGCCACTGTCTATATATTGTCAAAAAATCAATATTCATATTTTCAGCAGCTAACAGCACCAGGCTAGACTAATGTTGCTGCTTTTATGATATTGATTTTTCCATATGCTTTAAAGCATATTGAATACTAGTAAAATGGACCTATGGGCCCAATGGGCCCAAATATACATTTTATGTGAAATAGGGTTCTTGTGTTCAAAATTTCCAACCGACATGCCAAATGGACGGATGGAGCATCCTAGCTCAAACGATGCGACTTTGATTTTTTGTCATCATACACTTTATTCACATACACTTCAATTGCCTTTGAATATATGGGTCTTTGTTTACCAACGCACCAACGCACGAGTTTGGCTTTAGATGTTTCTGGAGTGAAATTGATGACCGATAGGACATTACATAGGACAACATTTGACCGTGCGTGAGCAAAAAGATAAGGAAGTTAGGGTGATCCGTGAAATTACCCCTTTAAGATAAGTGTGGACGAATGAAGATTAAAAGCTTCAAATATTCGCCCAACCTTAAATTATGAGTGTTGTGTAATTCTGCTGACATTTTTATTCAATCCACAGGTTATTCTTCAGTTCCCAATTGCGCAGAAAAAGTTGCGCACTCGTCATATTTTTATAAACATTTGAGACACAATTTACAAAAAAGTCCATGGGTAAAATGGCAAAGTCCGATTCGGTACCATTCCGCCCGGGCGTAAATCGCGTTCCGGAACCGGAGGCACAAAATTCCACTTCTCAGGAGAAGTGAAATTTTGTATTCCGGCCGGAATGCGAAATATCGATCGACGCTAATCCCCTCCGGATTGTGCCTCCGGCCGGAATAAAAGCTCCGGTTCGGCTCCGTTTGGCTACGGTTCAACTCCGGATCAACTCCGGCCCGTCATAAAATCCTCCGGTTTGCGTTCCGGGTTCAAGCCGCGAGCCCGGAATATTTAGGCTCCGCCCGTCGTATTTTCTCTCCGGATAGGCTCCGGCCGTAGCGACTGCCCGTCATGTACGCAACGGATGGACATAATACGTGTACTCTCCGGAGCATTTTCCATGACGGCCGGCATATCAGGCTACGGATAGTGGGTACGGGCGGACTTGTTCCGGAACCAAATTATAATGACTTTTAATGGGGTACAATCCGGCCGGAGTGAATCTTACTCCGTACGGAGTGTATTATGACGGGCCCGTCGCTAATATGGGGTCCGGCCGGCGACTTTTCCAATAGGTTGGCGATTATCTGTCGAATTCTAGGCTACGGTCTGCGCTCTCGTCGCCAAATTGGATCCGTCCCCCGTCATGGATGGGAGGATTGCCGTCGTGGATCGGAATGGTGACGGCTACGGTTCGAATCCCTATAAAAATGACCAGATGTCGAAGAAAATCACTCATTTTCTGTTTGACCAAAGAGCACAACGTTATGTACAATGTAAAATGTAAAAGAAATTGAAGATAATTGCACTGTGTGGTTTCCGCAAATTAACAAGTGAATGAAAATGGCTGTCTGCTTACTCAATGAAGACCTCATGCGTTTACGAGCATCACTTGAACTTTTGAAGGCGATGAACGAAAACACGATGGATCTACTACTTTTCAATCAACAAGTTCCTGATGATGTGATTGCCAACATCGAAGATGATCCAGCTGCCGATGGAGATGACGAAGACGAGGGCGAGGTGTTGATGGACAGGGTAGATGCCCATGGTAGACGTAGGAGGAGGAGGCGGAGGCCAAGAAGAGGGGGCAGGCCACGAAAGAAGAGGAAGTGGTGGGTTCGTCCATTCGGTACATATGATCGCCGCTTGCAATACGGTCACTACGACAATCTTATGCAAGAACTTGGAGTAGATGACCCAACCAGTTACTTCAACTTCTTGAGAATGTCACCAGCAATGTTCGAAGAACTACTGGTAAGAATCACGCCCACAATCCAGAAAAAAGAAACAAGGATGCGGAAACCACACAGTCCAGGCTTGAAACTGGCCATCACCTTGAGGTACCTGGCCACCGGAGAAAAGTACCCCTCTTTGCAATATGGTTTTCGAGTCAGCCGCCACTCAGTAGCGATCATCATCCCAGAAGTCTGTACTGCTATACACCAGGAACTGGCAGACGAGGTTATCAAGTTCCCTGAAGACGAAGACGGGTGGAGAGAAGTGGCAGCCAAGTTCGAGCGCAAGTGGAACGTGCCTCACGCCATTGGTGCCCTAGATGGTAAGCACATCAGAATTAGAAAACCTCCACAGTCTGGAAGCAAGTATTATAATTATAAGAATTTCTACTCTGTGGTCCTGATGGCTCTAGTGGATGCAGACTACTGTTTCATGTTTACCGATGTGGGTGGTGTTGGCCACCAGTCTGACATGCAGCTCTTCAACAATTCTGCTCTGAAGAAAGGCCTAGATGACGGTCTGATGCGCCTGCCTCCACCTGACAGCATGACCAACGACAATCAGCCAATGCCTTACTTCATCCTTGGGGACGATGCATTTGCTCTCCGAGACTACCTCATGAAACCTTTCAGCCAGCGAAGTTTGAATCCTGAACAACGAATATACAATTACCGAATCTCTCGTGGACGTATGGTGGTGGAGAACGCCTTTGGTATCCTGGCCCAGCGTTGGCAGTGCTTCCTAACCACAATGCAACAGGACCCTGAGAACGTGAAGAAGATTGTTCATGCTGGCATCTGTCTACATAACTTCATCAGGATGAGGTTGGCCAGAGACAACGTGGCAGATTTGGCTCCAGGAGTTGAACCTGATCGTGAGGATGAAGGTCACGACATCATTCCCGGTTCCTGGCGAGAGAACGCCAATCTTGAGCCACTGGATGCCAGGCACCAAGGTGTGAGGGAACTCGAGGCGGCAAAAGAGGCAGCGCCAGACGTTGGTGGCCTACTTCAACCCCTGCAGGTGCGGTCCCATGGCAAGAAGAGCGCGTCCGAGCACGTATGCAAGTTCATCTTCCAATTGATGAAAACACTCAGGATGAAACAATGGACACTCAAGAGCAACCTTCTCAAGTGTAAAAGAAAGTTGTGTTTCATTGTGTGGTAAAACTTGTTGAAAATTGAACATTGAACAAGTCTCTCAAGTTGTGATATTTTTGTGTGACCAAAAGAAAAGACTATTACTACGACATGAAGCCAGTGTTGTGTGATAAAAGTTGTTAAAAATTTGCTACTGTGGGTTGGACATTCCATAGTTGAAAAATAAACTGATGAACTTGTGATAATTTTGTGTGAAAAAGAACCAAGACTGTGACGACATGAAGCCAGTGTTGTGTGAAAAAAGTTGTTAAAAAGGTGCCACTGTGGGTAGGACATTCCATAGTTGTGAAAAATAAACTGATAAACATGCTGAAGTGTTATATAAACTTGTGTGACACGGTTGTCATGTTGTGGACTAAAAACAATTTTCATTTGTGTGTGGCCATATGTACTTCTAAAAAGATTGATTACATTTTAACTGATGTAATTTTTATTGTGAGTGCCATTGTATGTTACGAAATAAAATTGTGAAGCACTGCAAATTGTAATGTGCTGATTGATAAAATTAGGTTTAGTTTAAGCTTTTGGTGATTACCAGGAAATTAATGTTGTACGTCGACAAAACAAGAAATAAAGATGTGTATAAATAGTGTTTTATTTCTTGCTTTATTTTAATTTAAAAATAAGACTTCAAATGTAAACTTTACTAAATAATAAAATTCATTTAAATTAAAAGAAATTAAAAAATAAATTACGATAGTGAATAAAGTTAAAGGTTAAAACTATTAAAATTAATAAATAAAATAACACACATTTTTGGGGATTTGTTCAAGCCAATCCGGCCGTTATATAGCGCCCTGCAACCAAACCGGCCGGAACCAGTTCTGACAAAGGCCGGAGGCGCTTTCACTCCGGCCGTAACCGGTTTAGACTCCGGTTGCATCATCCCGTCACCGGGAGCTATGTAATTTAACTGTTCTCGATCATTCCGGCCGGAGGATTTTCACAACGGGCCCGGAGTATTTCACGACGGGCCCGGCGTATTTTATGACGGGCCCGGATTCAAAGTTGCTGAACCGGTTTGGCGAGATTCCGGGACAGCCTCCGGTTGGCTCCGGGTGCTAATAACCGGAGGATTTTGACGACGGGCCCGGAGGATTTAGGCTCCGTTTCTCGCTAATGTTTACAAACAAACACTGCCACAGTCCGGGTACATAGCAGCCCGGAATCAGCATATTCGGGCACCCCTAAAAATGGGAAATGAATAGACTTGTAAGAACTTGGTCCACCGACTCTAATATATCATAGAAGAAAGCACTCAGTGACTATCATAACCAACTAATGAACACGTTTTACCTATAGACTACTATAATAATATTATCAATCAACATCTCACTGACCTGTCTGGGCGATCTGAACCACCAGCAGCAGCATCACGTGCAAAACGTATCCAGCCCACGTCATCCAGACTATCCGCACGTAACAGTAAGACAAGAAGTTATAAGAAACACGAGCACTACACAACTTGCCACTCCCCCTCTCCTTACCAACAGCCAGTTATTTTGAATAATGAATCACTCAAAAACAAAGAGCCGCTACTCAAGTAGTTGGCATGTGTCGTCACACAAAAACTGGCCCCATTTTCTGCGTTACTCGTTTTGCCACTACCGTGACCTCCAGGAGCCATTTATTGAACTTGAAAGGGGGCAATTATGCTGTTTGCCTCGTGCTGTGTTTAATGCTGCACATTTTCATCGGTACCTTTGATAGACCTCTATATGGGTTAAAGAGTATACAGTGACACAAGGGTTTTTTGTGCACATTAAACTTGTGAAAGTTACACATTTTGAAATCCTGATGAGAGCACACACGTGAACGGCATATTAAAAAAGTCATAGATAATTTTCTATTAAAATTCCCACATATTTTTAAATGGACACATAAATAAAGGCACTTCTATTTTCAGACCCCATGTAGGGCCCTATTGCTCGGTGCAGTGTTGTGTTTTATGATTGTGATCACCAGGTAGCCGAGTTAAGGCTGATGTAGCCATGTCACGGAACTATAGGGGCAGGTAAACAATAATCAGCTGTATTTTTCGCCTATTTGTGTCTGTTGGTATGAGAGGAATGCGATTGGAGCATGCGATGGTGTGTGAAACAAGATGGGGTCAACAGCAGGGGAAACGGGCAAGACTTCTTGGGCCCTAGTTTAGAGGCAAAGCTTAGGGACCTGTGTGAGTGGGGGTTTATTGACTTATATTGGCCCAGAATATGTGGCCCAGGTGGGGAAAAAAAATGTGACCACTATGGTATGATTTCAGGACTATTTGCCAAAGTCTCGAACTGACTACCCCAATGTTGTGAGACTAGAATGTTACCATCATCCCAAGCAGCGGGCTGTTAAAAGGGTACGTTGTCTCTGTAACCCCCAGCCCCCGGGAACTGCTTATCATAGGTTCACAGTGGTCACCATGTTCAAGAGACAAATGGAGAAATTTGAGCATCCTAGTTCAAATGGCGCGATCCCTAGCAAGCTGGGTGAACAGGACCATAGGACCCCAATTAATGGTCTATAAGTCAGCGGGTAGAAAACACTCTGGAGCGTATCATTATTCAATACGAGATGAAGCTCAGACCATCAATTTACGGATTAGGTAATCGGTTTAAACATATTTTATTTCAGTCCGAAATGAAAAAGGATTCGGCATGGCAAAAATGCGACTTGAGCCGTCTCCACGTGATTAGGTAATTAAACGCGATTTCACAATTATCTATAGTTGATGGAATTTACACCACCCAAAGAACAACATTTATTTGAAATGTATGATTGGATGAAAGAAAAAGTCTAGGCCTACATGTTTGTATATAATTGGAATGAATCGGAACCAGGATGCTAATATCCCCTTTGGTAAAAACAATGTTGTGCTCAATTATCATTTTATTATTCTTTATTTAGTAGAAATTAAAAATACAAGCAAAGTTTAGGAACATTTTTAATGTTTTTACTTAAAGATACACTAACAAAACAGTCACAATACATACATATATATAATTTGTATATACAAGGGAACGATCATATATAATGCCCCTGGGGCAATTCGCACCTAATCTGAAAAAATGCAATTACATGTAGAGGACTTTTTTTTTTTTTTTTTTTGGGGGAGAACTCAACTTTATTATTTAAAATGTTGATGGGGGCAGGGGTTTCGGTTAACTTTATCTTCGAGCCTCATAAAATGGATGACCCCACCGAAGGTTATTTAGTTTTATTAGTTATTTATGATCGTTCCCCAAGTACTTGCATGTTGGATGCTCAGGCAAATTTATTCAAGTTTTAATAATCTAATCTTGTATCAAACCATTACATTGAACATTTTTTTCTTGTGAAAGCTCCCTGAAGCTTTCGGCCATTCTTTATCTTACTGAGCAGTAAAAGTTTTCCCCCAATGGATGAAAACATGCTTATTAAAACAATGTATAAAGAGAAAGAAACTTAAACAGATATATGGAAAAATATGGGTAAACTTGTTGATCAATCGCTCATTGCTGAGCTCAGATACATATTTTGGTTGAAAAAAGGAAAAGTGGGATAAGAAGAAGGCAATTGTCAGTGTTTAAAAATTGTTGTAAAAAGGTGTCTTACTGTGGGAAGGAAATTCAAGATTTGTGCAAAGTATATTCAAAACCACTGAAGTGTTATATAAACTTGTGTGACACTGTTGTCATGTTGTGGACTAAAACAAATTTTCATTTTGTGTGGCCATATACTTAAAAAAGATGATTACATTTTAACTGATTGATTGGCATTTTACTGATGTAATTTTTATTGTGAGTGCCATTGTATGTTAGAAATAAAAATTGTGAAGCACTGCAAAAATTGTATTCGTTGATTGATAAAATTAGGTTTAGTTTGCTAGACAACGGATCAATCCTGCCGTTATATAGCGCCTGCAACCAACCGGCCGGAACTGGTTGGGTGACAAAAGGCCGGAGGCACTTTCACTCCGGCCGTAACGGTTTAGACTCCGGTTGCATCATCCCGTCACCGGGAGCTATGTAATTTAACTGTTCTCGATCATTCGGCCGGAGGATTTTTCACAACGGGCGGAGTATTTCACGACGAGGGCCCGGCGTATTTATGACGGCCCGGATTCAAAGTTGCTGAACCGTTTGGCGAGATTCCGGGAAAGCCTCCGTTGGCTCCGGTGCTAATAACCGAGGATTTTTGACGACGGGCCCGGAGGATTTAGGTCTGTTTCGCTAATGTTTACAAACAAACACTGCCACAGTCCGGTACATAGCAGCCCCGAATCAGCATATTCGGCACCCCTAAAAATGTTGAATCCGGCCAGAGTCTTCAGATTCCGGCTATGTAATGGGGTAAAAATCCGATTACATATTCGTAATCCTCATTAAAATACTACTAGGAACGCTATTTGAGGAATGCATTCTTCATAATAGTGAAGTTAAACGTTTTATCATGCACAAACTACACAGGTCGTCTGCATTTTTTCCGAAGACTGGTATTCTGCCCATATCTTCGTCAATTTCAATGCTAACTAAAATCCGATTACAGATTCATAATCCTCACTCAAAATTCTATTAGGAAAGTATTTTTACATGAATGACATAGGATAAGTGATAGCTGAAAATTACCTTAGAATATTTAAAGTCGTGTTAGTTTTCAATGACGCGAACGACCGGAAGTAGTCAATGGACTGTTTGGTTTGAATTAATTCTACTGCGCAACACATCCCGCGCAATTGGGAACTGAAGAATTGACAATAAGTCCCTATTTTGACCATGTATTCAGGGTAATATTAGACCATTTCGCTGCCTTAGTGCAATAACGGTCTAAGCGACACGTGATTATCACTTTAATTTGATATTACCGGCCTGCTCACCACCAGAAATAATATAAACCAGTTGACTCCATGGGAAATGAGTAGACTTGTAAGAACTTGGTCCACCGACTCTAATATATCATAGAAGAAAGCACTCAGTGACTATCATAACCAACTAATGAACACGTTTTACCTATAGACTACTATAATAATATTATCAATCAACATCTCACTGACCTGTCTGGGAGATCTGAACCACCAGCGGCAGCATCACGTGCAAAACGTATCCAGCCCACGTCATCCAGACTATCCGCACGTAACAGTAAGACAAGAAGTTAGAAGAAACACGAGCACTACACAACTTGCCACTCCCCCTCTCTTTACCAACAGCCAGTTATTTTGAATAATGAATCACTCAAAAGCAAAGAGCCACTACTCAAGTAGTTGGCATATGTCGTCACACAAGAACTGGCCCCATTTTCTGCGTTACTCGTTTTGCCACTACCGTGACCTCCAGGAGCCATTTATTGAACTTGAAAGGGGGCAATTAAGCTGTTTGCCTCGTGCTGTGTTTAATGCTGCACATTTTCATCGGTACCTTTGATAGGCCTCTATATGGGTTAAAGAGTATACAGTGACACAAGGGTTTTTGTGCACATTAAACTTGTGAAAGTTACACATTTTGAAATCCTGATGAGAGCACACGCGTGAACGGCATATTAAAAAGTCATAGATAATTTTCCTATTAAAATTCCCACATATTTTTAAATGGACACATAAATAAAGGCACTTCTATTTTCAGACCCCATGTAGGGCCCTATTGCTCGGGTGTAGTGTTGTGTTTTATGATTGTGATCACCAGGTAGCCGAGTTAAGGCTGATGTAGCCATGTCACGGAACTATAGGGGCAGGTACACAATAATCAGCTGTATTTTCGCCTATTTGTGTCTGTTGGTATGAGAGGAATGCGATTGGAGCATGCGATGGTGTGTGAAACAAGGAGGGGGTCAACAGCAGGGGAAACGGGCTGTAGACTTCTTGGGCCTAGTTTAGAGGCAAAGCTTAGGGACCTGTGTGAGTGGGGGTTTATTGACTTATATTGGCCCAGTATATGTGGCCCAGGTGGGGAATAAAAATGTGACCACTATGGTATGATTTCAGGACTATTTGCCAAAGTCTCGAACTGACTACCCCAATGTTGTGAGACTAGAATGTTACCATCATCCCAAGCAGCGGGCTGTTAAAAGGGTACGTTGTCTCTGTAACCCCCAGCCCCCAGCAGCTGCTTATCATAGGTTCACAGTGGTCACCATGTTCAAGTAAAAAAACGAAATTTGAGCATCCTAGCTCAAATGGCGCGATCCCTAGCAAGCTGGGTGAACAGGACCATAGGACGACCCAATTAATGGTCTATAAGTCAGCGGGTAGAAACACTCTGGAGCACTCATTATTCAATACGAGATGAAGCTCATACCATCAATTTACGGATTAGGTAATCGGTTTAAACATATTTTATTTCAAAAATGAAAAAGGAATCGGCATGGCAAAATGCGACTTGAGCCGTCTCCACGTGATTAGGTAATTAAACGCGATTTCACAATTATCTATAGTTGATGGAATTTACACCACCCAAAGAACAACATTTATTTGAAATGTATGATTGACTGAAAGAAAAAGTCTAGGCCTACATGTTTGTATATAATTGGAATGAATCGGTCCAGGATGCTAATATCCCCTTTGGTAATAAACTGATTTTTCTACAATGTTGTGCTCAATTATCATTTTATTATTCTTTATTGAGTAGAAATTAAAAATACAAGCAAAGTTTAGGAACATTTTTAATGTTTTACTTAAAGATACACTAACAAAACAGTCACAATACATACATATATATAATTTGTATATACAAGGGAACGATCATAGATAATGATACTGGGGGGGGGGGGGGGCAATTCGCAATTGTCCAAAAATGCAATTACTATGTAGAGGACTTTTGCTTTTTTTGGGGGTGGGAGTCACTCAACTTATCATTAAAAATGTTGATGGGGGCGGGGGGCGGGGTTTCGGTTAACTTTATCTTCGAGCCTCATAAAATGGATGACCCCACCGAATTAGTTATTTAGTTATTAGTTATTTATGATCGTTCCCCAAGTACTTGCATGTTGGATGCTCATCAAATTTATTCAAGTTTTAATAATCTAATCTTGTATCAAACCATTACATTGAACATTTTTTCTTGTGAAAGCTCCCCTGAAGCTTTCGGCCATTCTTTATCTTACACTAGTAAAGTTTTTCCCCCAATGGAAAAATATGCTTATTAAAAAGATGTATAAAGAGAAAGAAACTTGACACATATATATGGAAAAATATGGGTATCCAGGTTGATCAATCGCTCAATGCTGAGCTCAGATACATAAAATGGTTGAAAAAAGGACACGTGGGATAAGAAGAAGGCAATTGTCAGCGTTTGTTATGTAAAGAACGTGTCTTATAAGGTTGGAAGGAAAATGCAAGATTATGGGTGCAGAGTATATTCAAAACCACACAAGCTTGGACAGTAGTTATGTGCGAGAATGACTGCAAGCTTCAGGTGCTCTTTCCCTAAAAAAAAGAGGTTCAATGTAATGGTTTAACACAAGATTATTACAAGTATTTCTATTAAGATATAAGTAAGACAGGTCTAGTACTTAGCTAACAATTTATACAGTGTCTCGAAATAGAATAAAATACTTCAATAATTGTCAATCAAGATGATTTTCATTGAAATACTTGGTTTAGTTTACTTATTGACATGTGGCATTATTATGTGGTGCATTTTTAAACTTGCTGCTTGAGTGAACAATTTTGGGCAAAGTTGGCAAAAATGTGGTTTATATTCACTTTGAATGCGCTTATGAAACTTTAAAAAACGATTTTGTTCAAAATGATCGCACCTATCATAATTTTCTCTCCAGTATGACTTCGCATATGAATACACCAAGCTGAATTCTGAGCAAAGCATTTCACTCACACATCCCAGGCATAGGAATTCCTTCACCGTATGTGCGCATATGAGACTTCAGACTTCCACTTTGACTGAACCATTGTCCACAGAAGATACATCTATAGGGTCTCTCTCCAGTATGGACGCGCATATGTTTTGTAAGATGATCTTTTAGTAAGAAGTACTTTCCACATTCACTACATTGCAACGATTTCTCACTGCTATGTATTCTCATGTGAGTTTTCCGACTGCTGCTTTGGCTGAAGGACTTCTTACAAACTGTACATTTAAATGGTTTCTCTCCAGTGTGGGTTCTAAAATGTTTTTTTAAATGATCATCTAGCAAAAAGCATTTTCCACATATTTCACATGCAAATTGTTTTAATCCAATATGAATTTTAATATGTGTCTTTAAAGTCGATGTGGTGCTGAATGATTTCTTACAAATATTACACTGTGGCTTTTCTGGAGCTTGCCCAACTATGTGGTTGTTTAATCTACGGCTGTCACAGGATTCTTTGTGCTCATGGATAGCATTCTGTCCAGATTTCGTGTTAGAAAACATTTTATCTTATTTTATTAGTGATCAACTAGAACTAGAAGTAGTGAAGCACGTTAACAATGTCTTTCCGATGAGATTCCTTGTAAGAAAAAAAAAAAAAAAGCGGTTTAATATTACCCTAGATCTATTCACTTGAGAGATCACAGCTGTTTTCTGGTAAATTATTGTTTATAATCCACTAGTAGGCAGTACAGATTCTCTTTTCGCTATAAGTAGACCTAAAATTTTTACAGTTTCGTCCACGAGGTAGGTCTAAATGCACGAAATTTATGAGATATGGTTATATATAAAGAGGCTATGAGAATAAAATTGTCCTATATTATCTAATTTACTTTTTTAAAGTGACGAGCGAACAACAAGAATAACTTTTTGTAATTGATAAACTTTATTGATTTCTACAAATAAAATCTCAGCTATGTTATTTCAAACTAAAAATATCATGTATGAACACTTTTTGATTTCGGTCATAATGCACTCAGACAATACAATTTTTATTGATTTATCACATGCACCACAAATATCAATCACAGCAGTGCCAACATCCAATGATGGACTTATCATAAAAAGAGTTTTTTTTTAAAGACAATGCGAATGGTGAAGAGACTTATTATTCATGTACCGGCTCATTCAATTGTTGAGTACTCATCATCACATCAACTACAATTTAGGGAATTATCATAAATAACGATAAAGGGGGGGGTCGTCCATTTTTTTTGCTTTTATTTAAGAAAAAGTTCACCGACTCCCCCATCAACATTTTAAAAAGTTTAGTGACCCCCCACCTACTAAAGCAAATGTCCTCTACATAGTCATTGTATTTTTGGACAATTGCTAAAAGAAAATATTTGAAAAAATTAATCGTAGCGTGATAAAAAAGTTTAGCGACCCTCTGAAAAGAAATCACAAAAGATGAAAGACCCCCCTATCTTTTTGGATGACCCCTCCCCCCGGTAACCTTGTTCCAGCGGGCTATCTACTGGTGGAATAGAGGGACATGGGGAGCCTGGAGGAGGAACGTTTTGGTTATGATGCACATGATGATTACTAGAATGCTTCCATCATATCAGATCCCTTGACCGTCGGAGATGGCCCCTCCATGTATGGGGTGCACCAGCCCCCAACCTATTGTGCTGTGCTGCATCAGCAGTCCACTACCTACCTTGTAGCCCAAGTGTATTGGTGTAGGTCATGATTTTTGTGTGGTCATTGATGGTGTGATGTGTACTTGCCTTCACCATGCTCGAACCTGCTGGTAGCAAACCTACACTGCAGGACAAGTTCACAGTGGGCTTATTATAGTCACTCTGGCGTCATGCCCTGACCATGTCTGAAACCAATACCACTGCTACGAGATTTGAGGAGCAAATCTTGAGCGCTGCTCATCTGTACGACAAGCGAGGGTGCTAATAAGGGCTGGTATGTAATGGTCCTCATGGCAAATCAAATGAGCAGGTCTTATGGCAGTGCTGCTACTTAACTTATCTACTTACATAATTATCACAGTGAGATAAATTTACTTGTTATATTCATCATACAATTCATATCAATTATAGGACAAATAATAACAGTATGCATGCTTAAAAATACATGTTACATATGTTTGCATCTGACGAATGAATAGTTGTATCACACACACAACTAGATCCAAAGTGCTCAAAGATGTAGTTTTTACTATTAAATGAATGTTATATACTTATTATGTAATTTTGGAAAAGTTAAATAAGAATTTGTCAATAACTTAATTATTATGTCAGTTTAATAAAATCTATTAGTAATTCAGCTATAATGTTTTTGAGGTAAAGTTTTAGTGTTTATGCTGTATTGGCATTTATTTTATTTCAGTATATGTCTGATATAATTATAGCAGCTTTTAATTAAAAAGTACTCAAAGAGCACAGCGTCGCTAGAACAACGTCGACTCATGGGCAATAAATATGTTTACTTTGCAATGAAAGCATTAAAGCAGAAAAATGTCCTATTTGATGTGTGATTCACCTTACACATCCACTCTCTACGGGAAGCTAATTTTTATTGTATTTTTTTTATAATAAGCTATATTTCGTTTTTTAAATGTGTTTCCTTAAAAACGTGGTTCTTCTGTACTCGTATTAAAAAGTCGTTCTTCTGTACATTTATTGGTTGCTCCCTCGGAGTAGATTTATGAAAAAAATATAAAAATGAAAATTCATTATATTGTAACATTTTACATCACATATTTCAAATTAATTATCAAATACAACCATACGAAATATTACGCATACAAATGAATTAAAAAAAGGTCGACCTCTCGTAGAGAGTGCTTTTACAGCTTTGTTACTGGCATTGTAAAGATGGCTGAAGTACAAAACCTATGAGTCGACATTAATCTGGTGACGCCCTACTCTCTCTGAGCACTTTCAATCTAATATAACCACCATGTAAAAATACATGTAGATATGGTGGTTTAAAGTCTTGATTCTATTTGTGCCCTCACGACTTAACATTTTACACCACGTCATTGGCACACTTAATGATCATCAATTGATCATTTCTCATATTCATTTCACAATGCTAAGCCCTCACACACTCTTTCAGCCCAATGACCTGTACCTACTTTACGTGTAGGTGCCACAGAGTAGTGTGCAACTATTTAGGGATGAGTTTGCTCAACACCCACTGCTAGACTCGAACTCGAGCGGAAATGTAACCCACAATCTTCTGGTCACGAGTCCAACACCCTATCCACTCGGCCACTGAAGCATGTATGCCAATTTGGTAGTCATGTTTCAAACTGTATTGAAACTATACTGGAAAAAGAAATAAAATGGCTTCTTTCGGTACAGAATAATGTAACCTTTGATACAAGTATGTTCTAAGACTCACAGATTAAATATACATGTATAAGGTCAATTAGCAACATTTTCAGTAACAGTGTCAATGGAACTTTAATTGAATTGGCATGTCAAATTCTGGACAGTGCATGTATATCTAATGATAATCATCGGTGTGCAGTTTGTGAAATTCGCCAACGCAAGTCTGTCTGCCAGCACATCAATTAATTCCATAGGAGTCTGCGCTATGACAAACCCCGTGTGCTCTTTTATTATTTTAATAGTTCAATCAGAAATCACTCAATCACGTGGACAAGTTCCTTTTAAACAGTCTAGTTGTTGTGGGATATTCCTCTAGATCAACCACATTCACTTTGCAAGCAAATTAATATATAAATATATTTTTAAATTGGCAAAAAATTCCCAGTTTATGATCTATGTTTTGTAAAATAGTAGTGTATTGGAGTCGAATTAAATTGTTCGATACAGTTTATTGTACAATGTATGCATTGCATTTATTGATGGAAGAGCAAACATTTTTTAGTTGTCTATTTTTATTGCTATATATTGTACAAGCTATGTTATTTTGATGTGTAACAGAAAAAATAAAATATCAACACTCTTTTTAAAAATATTTTAGTCGCAATGCATTCAATCTATACAACTAATCTATATGAAGGATGCACGCTGACTTTTGCTTATAAATCTATTTATAATAATCAGAAAATGAATTAACAATATAAGATTTTAAATATATGTTGGAAGGAAAATATACTTTACTTGGCCAAGCTCGTATTCAATTAACAATATGGTTAATTAAAATACTAAATGTAAAATAATTTAACCAAAACACAGCCCAGTGTGGATATGATGTATGCAATGTGCTTTGTATCAGCTTTCCAGATTGACCCACAATATCATCTGAATACATACTCTGTGTAGTGGCGTCATAAATACACAGTAATACATAGTAATATATAGTAATACATAGTAATACATAGTAATACATGGTAATACATAATAATACAGCCTCTCCCTATGCGGCAATAAAGCTATGCACTGCGTAAATACGGAACATACGCAGGGCTGGGGGTTTATCTATTATGAATAAAGCATATAATATCACAAGTTAGCTATATTACAATACATCACAGTGTTTAATTAAAGCAACATATATCTGCCAATTACCTCTCGTGTCCACATAATCAACCAGGAAACACAACTCATGAAAATTCGCGTCCACATCACAAGGCTAGCAAGTCATACGCGCGAACTGATGAGGATGTGCAAAAGATTTTGGAGCGAACAGAGGGAATGCACTGGATGTATCTCATATAACTGCATGCCCAGTCAGTCCCTGGATTTGCCAGTATCTCATGTAGATCCAGCATCCCGTGATATACCACCATCTCATTCCAAGTTAGCTGCATTTCCTCGATCTTCCGGTATCTCACTCCAAAGTACACCGCAACACCTGGATATTGCAGATTATCTCTGTCCTACATGCATTGCACCCCTTAATCTACCACAATCTCCTTCCATGTCCTCCATACCCACGAGATCTTGCAGATTCTCCCTTCTGTAACCAGTTCGATCATGGATCTACCATCAACACCCCCCTGGATCTGCCCGTAACCCAACCCCCACCCACGTCCACACGCCCACCACATGCCCTGAATGCTCAAGAACCTGTCCATTGCATGCGTCGGCTCCTCTGCCTACTGATGCCCCACGCCGACGCCCGTGTCCGGAGGTGGCGCCACCTTCTCCTCTGCCGAGATGATGGCGACGGAGGACAGGTGGTGGCGGGAGTAGCTGGGCGGACGGTCGTCGTCCTGGCAGTCTACCTGTTAGTAGGGGATCACTGCACAGCGTCAGCACTCTATCTTTATGTAGACTATTATTAGTATACTGAACTACAAATATCCATTACTTAATGTTAGTTATTTTCACTGGCAAATCCTGTCTGATATTCTGTCTAAACACTAATTATGCATACAGCAAGATGTATAAATGTACCATACAATGCAAAAGGTGTCATTAAAATACGCGTACGGTTATTGTGATGTACTAAAGAGCCAATTGGAAATAATTCAAGTTTATCTTAGAATCACTACGATCCCTCACCTCTGGGAGTGGAGACTCAGGACGGGAGGCCGGCTTGAGAGGCAGGTGATCTCCATCCCTGCTGGACCCTGCCGACGACACACGAGTCGTCCTAAAGACACGGCAGACAGGCATTACTACTTTTTGACACCGCAGTACAAGTCTACTGTCCCATTTAATCCATGCTACTGTCAAAATCCTAGTCTTTCAAAAGACCTTATATCTAATAGTAGTTTCCTCTATAATTACAAAAACAAAACAAAAAACAAAATAACAAAAAACAAACAAACAAAACAAACAAAAAACAAACAAACAAAAAACCCCGCTCATGTAAACCATATGACAAGTGCAAAGGAGAAGAGCAAGTGTAATTGTGACAGCCTCTATACTAGCTATGATAGATATAAGCCGTTTTATAGGCTATCAAAATCCAAAAAGTTACGGGTGCTTGCCAATCAGCATGTACATATCTCAAACGAGTTGTATTTATCATCAACCTCTTTTATCTGTTTTAAATGCTTATCTAGCTGTCTGTACTATGAATATGCCACACTTCCAAATAAAGAAGGTCCTATGTACTACACAAAATATATCTTATTGTGAATTATCGTTGATCCTACCTTTAGCACTTCGTTAGTCATAAATGATATGTCCGGAGAAGGGTAAAAGTTCACAATAAAATATGCCCATTGTAACACAACAAAGGACTTTATTTCATTTGGATCTATCATATATTCACACTATAGAATGGGGCAGGGGCTACCATTTAGTATGACCAAGGGGGAAAGGGGTGGGGGTGGGGGAATTATGGTATGATTTCCAGTCCCGCTCCTTATTTGATAAAAATGTTAAAACCTCAGATATCCCAATCCCATAAATTATTACTATTTTCTGGGCCACCTCTTTAAGAGCACTCCAGATTTTCAAGCCCCACTTCCCGTCTACTAAAAAAAAACAAAAAAAAAAAAAAAAAAAAAAAAAAAAAAACCATCAATTTGAATCCCCCACGTTTTTAATACACCCTCTTAGACAACGATAATGATAGCCCCCTTCTTACAATACAAAACGCCTTTAATCAATTTGGATATCTCATATGTTCAAACTACACGAGAAGTGACGTACTTTTTGAGTGTGATGAAGAGGACAACAGAGACGATAACGCCGACTAGGATGAAGCAGGCGAGAACAATAAGCAGCACCTGCCACCACGGCAGCGGCGACCCCGCCTAGAAACACAGCACAATCTCTCTATTGAGACCACCAAGTTGGGTGGCCTAAAGTATGGGCCCCAGCATCATGGAGGGGGTAAGCACTATACCATACACATTACTCTTGTAGTCATGGATGACTAGTATTGACTTCTAGAGTAATGTGTATCGTATAGTGTATGTAAAGCATAGTAGTAGACCATGTATAGCCCCTACCCCGACCCGTGATGCTGGGACCCATGGCCTAAAGTGGTCTCTTGATGGATGATAGAAGTGGTCTTTTTATGATGATGTGGGACCGGACCAAGTGTTTTAATTGTGTATGTGGTGTCTGTCCATGGAGAGGTGGTCTTAATTGGATGCACTACTTATAATAATAGCAGCTGTAGTACAATTAATAACCAGTCCATAAAGCAGCACTGTAATCATGACATTCATCAGTTAACATCATGATCTCTGAAGGGCGTCCTTGGATACATGGTGATATACAGTTAGCTTC
The DNA here is from genome assembly GCA_019095985.1 of Streblospio benedicti. Classification (NCBI taxonomy): domain Eukaryota; kingdom Metazoa; phylum Annelida; class Polychaeta; order Spionida; family Spionidae; genus Streblospio; species Streblospio benedicti. The sequence continues at coordinate 45,238,419 of CM032660.1, forward strand.
TAATGTCTTACGATTGTTTGACAAATAATTAGCATGTGGCAGGCAGAACAGCCTACACAGTACACATGGAGACAAGTCAAATGATTCTGAATAATTATGTTGATGCAGTTAACTCCACAGGGAACTCAATTATAGCTCTTATGAGAGTTTCATGCCAAATGAATGATATGTTATAGAAATTGTGCACCTTTGATACACAGCTTATGAAGTTATGATACGTTCAACATATTTTATTGCAATAAGTTTATACAAATGGATTAGGCAGCAGCTAAATGCGAAAGTAGCCTTTTCTGAAAAAAAAAAACTACATTCACACAAACACACACGCACACATTTACCCCATCTCAATATGTAATGATATGTTCTTGGATAATTTCCATTAAAATCTATCAGGGTCTTCTAAGTATTTATGTACAAAATCAAATAATTGACTTTAACTGTTAGGGCTGAAGGCTAATTGAGTCCGTTTTCCTGGTGGTTGTAGGAGAGAGAAAGGAAAAGCTTTTCTGATACTATAACCAAGCTTTGCATGCCAAAACGTTGCCAACAGCGTATGAATAAATCAATTCTCCTAATCACATGGAAAATAGACATTCATATTCAATCTTTAATACATAAAACCATTGTTTACACGTTCGGTAAATGGAGTCGAGTCATTTACGAGCCCAGTAAACACTAGGGGAAACAGGCTGGAAACTTTCTATTCCATGAAACAATGTATTGGCATTCAAGAAAATCTTTTTCATTTTGTGTATTTTACTTGTAGCGTTGTAGGCTTACTAATATAAAAACTAGATCAAAAGTGTTCAGAGAGCACAGCATCGCTAGTGCAACATTGACCCATGGGCAATAAAGATGTTTGCTTTGTAATCAAAGCAGAAAAAATTCTTACTTGGTGCGTGACTCATCCTACATCTATGTTATTGGCATTGGATTGCAGGCACTTTCTAAACATGGCTAAAGTAAATATCTATTGCCCATGCGTTGACATTAATATGGTAAGGCTGTGCTCTCTGAGCACTTTTATTCCAATATGACCACTATGCCAATTCGATGGTCATGTTTCGAACAGTATTGAAACTATAGTGGAAAAATAGAAAGAAAAATAATTAAAATGGCCCTCTGAAAGGTAAACTCTAATTGGTAAAGTGCCAGTTACAGTTAATCACAGTTTGAATACAGTTAATGATCAGTAGGCATGTAAGCATTGTACAAAGTTTGAATCCTTTCTCACAAGCATCAACAAAAGTATTGCAGAAAATGTTGAAAATGGACCCAAAATGGCACTATGGAAAGCACACTTAATTGGCAAAGTGCCCAAAATCAAATCACTTCGGTGTCGCGTCATACCAAATAGTATGTATAAAGTGTGAACGAAATAGGGCGAAGTGTCAAAGTTCTAGCTTGTCCGGAGACAAACGTACATACATAGATACATACATACTTAGTCACGAACGAACGAAACACAAGGCTTTTGCTTCGGCTGCTGAAGCGACACAATAAGTACAGATCTACTGCTGTGTTAGATTTGTTACCATGCCGAATCTGATATCATTTTTGTTATGAAAGATGGGTAAACTAATGGGTAGATGTGCTAACTTTCTCATTAATACCCATTTATTTAAGAACACACCTGTTGATTTGCGAGAGGTGCTGTTGCCTGGTACTGTGGATGCTGCTCCGTTCGCACCGGCATCAGTACAGTGACGTTATAAGTACCACTGTTGCTGTTACTCTCCAGCTCGTCTGCAAGCTCTACCAAGCTAAAATAAGACAAATATAGATGGCTGTAAAATGTATTTAGAAATGAATGTGCAGTCATGGACCAGTTTTCTGCTTAAATGAGTGTTCAAAATCAGAACAGAAAATATACAAAAATACTTGTGCGTATGACCACATACCTTTTATGATTCATGATTACAATGAACGTTGCAGTAGAAAGAATTGTGGAACATATGCCAGAGTTTGTGTCTTACATGAATACAGCAGTAAATTAATGAGTATATGACAGGAATGGACAAAACCCCACCGTTTCCCAATACACTGTATGGATATTATACCTTTAAAATGTACATGATGAACAGTCATTTTAATCTATGTAACAGTCCTAAGTCAAAACCACTTACAAGACAGAATCTCCCACAATGAGTAAAACGAGGTCCTGTGACATGCCAACCTCTGAGTCATCAATGACGACTGCGCGCCGTCTGCGGTTCGTTTTACTGCCTGTGGCTGCCACACACAGACTGTTGTTCCGCTTCAAATAGAAGAACAAACAAGGCCAGTCAAATAGTCAGAAGTGATTATGTAAGTGACTCAAGAACGTTTTGACAATACTTAAAAAGGGACACAGGGACACATCATTTATTGTTGGACCCCATGTAGGGCCCTATATTTACACTGCCCGCACCTGTACTTTGAAGACAAACGCGAGCCTCACGCACTGCGAGCCGGGCGTCTCGTACTGCAGGAAGTCATCCACCAGCTCCAGGTCACGTGGCCCCATGAATGACGTCACGCCAGTCACGCTGCAAACGATATAGTGGGGGTGCGTGTTCATAAGGGTCACTAAATTATACATGCATCATTTATTTGTCATGTTTCCCACACACCCCTCTCTTATATGTCGACCGTATTCTCCATATCCCTCTTTTCAGCAGTTTTGTTTATTCAACATTATTCGTTTTCAACTTTTTTGTCCTGTATCTTAATTCCTCATAACCTCCTCATCAGTTTCCCTCAGTACATGTGCTTACTTTACATATAGTAAAACGTCATGGCTATGGGGATGCCACGCTAACAGAGATAACTTTTCATTCTGAAATTTGCTACAATCATGCTGATACTAAGAATCATCCTTTACAAATAGGGACACCTCAGACATGGAGACACTGATTGCTTCTGACCGTGTCTCAGGAAGTAAATTACAGGGAATCGGTCTCTTTTAATATCGAGGGATTGGAACATGGACAATGGTCTTATTAGGAATGTGGTATCATAACAGAAGTGGTCTTTAACAGAGATTACAGAAAAAAACCTTCACAAGGGGACCCCTTTGCATAGGAGGTCTTAATTGGAGGTTTTTAAACACCCAGCAAAGGAATTCCTACGCAACCCATATTGCTCGGTTTTACGTACTCTCCGACTGCGTCCTTTAGTTGGCAGCACCTGAGTACACTCGGCTTGTCCTTCAAGCAGAACTCGTTCACTCGTGCAGTCAGTCTGGCCTTGAGGAAGTCCAGCTGCCGGCTCAGCTGCAAGGAAGTACATGTATTAACAAAGTTATAGATTTGTATTCACAAAGTTATAGATTAGTATTCACAAAGTTATAGATTTGTATTCACAAAATTAGAGATTTGTATTCACAAACTTGTAGATTTGCATTCACAATGTTGTAGATTTGTACTAAAAAGTTATAGATTTGTGTTCAAAAAGTTAGAGGTTAGTATTAACAAATTCATAAGTTCACAAATATACAGTTTACTAAACCGAACACCAAACCTCCTGCCAGTCTCACCTATGTACACTCTCTTGCAGCCTTGGTATAGTATCTTATATACCACCTCACTTGTATGCAACTTAGGTTGCTTTTCCTTTGAATGCACTAGACAGTTTCTTATGGTCTGCAATGGCTTCACTGCCGTTCAGACCCGGTGTTTGTTGTGTATCCTAGACACACCTTCAGTAATTCCTTTGACATACGAAAGTATCACAAGACCAAGCGAACCGGCTGTCTCCTTTTTCCTGTTCTTTTCCTTATCTAATTTGTTGCTCTGTTGTTTCACCTTCTTGAAAGAACACTTTGGATATCCACATTTTCTCTCTCTCTTTTGTCTTCCTCTTCTGTTACAATGTAATTTTTAAACAATAAGGTAGAAATCAGTGTTGTGATATGTAGATCTACGTGTATTGATATAACCAACACGGTGAAATCATTCAATAACTTTACAGTTTCTGAATCTGAATCGGAGTAGGCGTGACGGCGAAAACATCAAGTTTGATGACTATCATCCAACGTTGGTTGTGTTGTGCACAAAGAATAAAGAAAATAGTGTTAACAAGAGTGAGGTGGGGCCGATAGTAAGAAGAAATCATAGATAAAATCAGTTGTTAGTTATGCAGGTTAAAAACAGGGATGAAAATAAATAATTAGAAATGGGCGTGGAATAGGTGGTTTTTAAACGCTTCCAGTGTTGAAACGCTGACCACCTCTGCTACACAGTGTATCCCACAACCCGAAAAATTCGCCTAGAATCTAGGAGGTGTCATTTTGTGATGTATGCGTCTTCCAGCCTGTGGACTTGTGCACGTGTGGGTGTTTATATTCGTTGTCAAAGCCGTGACAACTGATACCCACGGTGTGAAAATTCACCTCTGATCAGAAATTCTACTTTTCATACACACTTATTGATTAGTTCATGTTAGGTCTCTATATTATATGTGTTTGTTGCATAACAAACAAAATGATCTTTTTTTGAAGCTTCTACGCCTATTAATAAAGAAATTATAACTTAAACTTTTAATTCAATTTTATCTGCTGAAGATTCAGTCTTGCTAATGATTTTTTGATTGAAACCAGATGTCCGGTTGATTTTTAAAAGTTGCATTAGAACTATGAAATACAATCTTCTGTTTGATGCATATTGTTTATGGTCATTCCACGATAAAAATGACCTTTTAATGGAGATTGTGCTATATATATTAAGAAAGTTAGAACAAAATTCATACTACCAAATTTCAAAATTCATGATCATATGCATGTATCACAACATTCAACTTAGACTAGATACTACAAGCTACAGGGTATTCGGTATTTTAGTTTATGAATGAACACTAGTTTAATTTTTGCAAGATATTTGATGGCATTTGTTACAGGAACCAATCATGTAACCTGTTTAATAGAACCTCTCTTATATATAATTACTCTATTACGACAACTTGTAAGACCGACTCAAAATGGTTTCAATGGATAAGTGGTCTTTTATATGGAGGTTCCCATAGGAATCATTTTGAAGGATTGGGACCGAGAAAGGTGGTCTTATTATAGGAGGTGGTCTTAATTGTACACTGTAGGTTCTACTAGATTTATTATTAGTTACTAGCAAATATTTGATTACAGGGTTTTCATTATCATTGGTTATTTTAGGATATATTGTTATTCGTAACTTGTTTCATACTAGTCACCCAGACATGGTTTGCTTTTTTAGATAAGATGTTAAGTCATCAAAAAGAATATATTCTTCATCGTTGATTATTGCAGTTTACTAAAGAATGATAAAAAAGTTTTTAAGTTCTTACTGAGTATATTATTCAAAATAGTCTGAGAATCATGAGAACACAAAGTTAAGTTAGTTGAAAAAAGCTTTGTATAAACATGTAGAAGGCCCTGATGACCACAAGGCCCATAAAACCATGGCAGGATGAATCCTGCTGTCACCCACACGTGCACGCTGCGGTGGCTAGCTTTACTGGGCAAAATGCACCCTCCGGGTTTATGTTATAGAGCTATTACAGGCAGATTGTCCCAGAGAATCACTGTGCTCCGGAAAAAAATGAATGTCTATAATAGTCAGTCAATGTTGGGATTTCGAAGTAAGTTTGGCTGTGAGTTCTTCTAGATCTTATGGTTGCTGGATGGATATGTTGAGGCATTGATATTAACAAGATGGCGATGAATTTTGTAAAACATTTTTTTCTGAATGAAAAAGTCTATATACTTATAAAACACACACACACACACGCACGCGCGCATAACAAAAAGACAAAAAGCTACATTAAATCACATTAAAATCTAATCACAATTAAGTTTGAATAATATTATTGAATTTGATCCCAAATAACTTAATTGTTACAGTTACTGTGTCACTCCAATTAAGTCATCATTCTGAAATTGGGGAATATTTAGTCGGAAAGTCATCTGAAATTGGGGGAACATTTAGGGTCATATACTTGTTGCTGCACTTCCTCTTGTTGTTGTTGCTGTTGTTGTTGCTGCTGCTCCTGCGAGACTTCCCCATTCCATGTATATCGCAAACAGTTTTCAAAAAAATACGTCCCGTCGGTGCACTGTTTTCGAACTTGGACTCTGATAGCTCTGCTGTCGGCTGTCCAGGAGGCATATCAAAGCAGTAAGAATGGATGCGGTTAGCACCCATCATGAAATATCCTCAGTATTCACTTCCTTAACACAGGCGCGAATCTGCCAGGCCAAACTCCAAAAATGCCCGCGCGGTC
>CM032660.1:45244752-45274833 GCA_019095985.1 Streblospio benedicti
GTGCTGGTCTAGGATGGTTGGGACATGAATTTTAAAACAAAAAACCCATTTCCCCCCCCCCCGCCCCTGGCTGGACCCGGGAAAGGGTTCAGGTATAAATTCTTTTAATGAAGGGGGAGGACCGGGTTTTTAATTTGTGTATGTGGTGTCTGTCCATGGAGAGGTGGTCTTGGTGGATGCACTACTTATAATAATAGCAGCTGTAGTACAATTAATAACCAGTCCATAAAGCAAAACTGTAATCACGCGACATTCATCAGTTAACATCATGATCTCTGAAGGGTCCTTGATTACATGGTGATATACAGTTAGCTTCTAATGTCTTACGATTGTTTGACAAATAATTAGCATGTGGCAGGCAGAACAGCCTACACAGTACACATGGAGACAAGTCGAATGATTCTGAATAATTATGTTGATGCAGTTAACTCCACAGGGAACTCAATTATAGTTTCATGCCAAATGAATGATATGTTATAGAAATTTGTGCACCTTTATAGCTTATGAGATTACTGATACGTTCAACATATTTTATTGCAATAAGTTTATACAAATGGATTAGGCGGCAGCTAAATGCGAAAAGAAGCCTTTTTCTGAAAAAAAAAAAACTACATTCACACACAAACACACACGCACACATTTTACCCCATCTCAATATGTAATGATATGTTCTTGGATAATTTCCATTAAAAATCTATCAGGGTCTTCTAAGTATTTATGTACAAAATCAAATAATTGACTTTTAACTGTTAGGGCTGAAGGCTAATTGAGTCCGTTTTCCTGGTGGTTGTAGGAGAGAGAAGGAAAAGCTTTTCTGATACTAAAAACCAAGCTTTGCATGCCAAAACGTTGCCAACAGCGTATGAATAAATCAATTCTCCTAATCACATGGAAAATAGACATTCATATTCAATCTTTAATACATAAAACCATTGTTTACACGTTCGGTAAATGGAGTCGAGTCATTTACGAGCCCAGTAAACACTAGGAGAAACAGGCTGGAAACTTTCTATTCCATGAAACAATGTATTGGCATTCAAGAAAATCTTTTTCATTTTGTGTATTTTACTTGTAGCGTTGTAGGCTTACTATAAAAACTAGATCAAAAGTGTTCAGAGAGCACAGCATCGCTAGTGCAACATTGACCCATGGGGGCAATAAAGATGTTTGCTTTGTAATCAAAGCAGAAAAATTCTTTACTTGATGCGTGACTCATCCTACATCTATGTTATTGGCATTGGATTGCAGGCACTTTCTAAACATGGCTAAAGTAAATATCTATTGCCCATGCGTTGACATTAATATGGTAAGGCTGTGCTCTCTGAGCACTTTTATTCCAATATGACCACTATGCCAATTCGATGGTCATGTTTCGAACAGTATTGAAACTATAGTGGAAAAATAGAAAGAAAAATAATTAAAATGGCCCTCTGAAAGGTAAACTCTAATTGGTAAAGTGCCAGTTACAGTTAATCACAGTTTGAATACAGTTAATGATCAGTAGGCATGTAAGCATTGTACAAAGTTTGAATCCTTTCTCACAAGCATCAACAAAAGTATTGCAGAAAATGTTAAAAATGGACCCAAAAAATGGCACTATGGAAAGCAACTTAATTGGCAAAGTGCCCAAAATCAAATCACTTGATTGTCGCGTCATACCAAATAGTATGTATAAAGTGTGAACGAAATAGGGCGTAAGTGTCAAAGTTCTAGCTTGTCCGAGACAAACGTACATACATAGATACATACATACTTAGTCACGAACGAACGAAACACAAGGCTTTTGCTTCGGCTGCTGAAGCGACACAATAAGTACAGATCTACTGCTGTGTTAGATTTGTTACCATGCCGAATCTGATATCATTTTTGTTATGAAAGATGGGTAAACTAATGGGTAGATGTGCTAACTTTCTCAATAATACCCATTTATTTAAGACCACACCTGTTGATTTGCGAGAGGTGCTGTTGCCTGGTACTGTGGATGCTGCTCCGTTCGCACCGTATTATTGTATAACTAGGTCATTCATAAATGTCATTATATATCAGTAAGTGCAATTTGTGCACAGTTAGAACAATAGTGTATGTGTGTGTTTAATGATTGTAACAGTATTGTTTTTAGTCTTCAAATAGTAATGTTTTAGTGGTTGTTATTAACCTTGTACATGCTACTAAATTAATTACATCTATAATTAATTTGTGAAAAGACAAAAAAAGGGGTTGTCATAGTATGTACCTTGGCAATGTATTGTAAGTTTGATACACACACATATTGCTGACTATAAACTGTACTTGCAGCATAGGCACATGTATTAATCAGGCTCACACCTTGACATCTCAACATTGGTACATACTGGTTTATTGGATATAATAAAATAAGATATATACTGAAATGATGTATACTTTATAATCAAGAAATGAATATATTTGAGGAGAAAACATAAGAATGAATGAAAATCAATATACCCAGGCAAAAGATATTTGTATTTTGCAATACAATAGTACTGTTTGAATAACAGATACTAATCAATATCAGTTTCAAACCCAATAATCAATATTTGCTGCTTGGGTTGGAATATGGATTTTCTTGGTGCCTTAATTGCATTGAATATCAGTAAGAATATCATGAATGGGCTTCTAGAAACCACAGTTTAATTGGCAGATTGCCCAAAATCGAATCACTTCGGTGTCGGCTCAAACCTCATAGTTGTGTAAAGTTTGAACGAAATCGGTTCATCGGTACGCCCGCTAGCTTGTCCAGAGACATACATAGTTGTTACATAGTTACATAGTTACATAGTTACATAGTTACATAGTTACATAGTTACAAACAGACCAAACACAATGCTGCAGCCGGGCGTCTCGTACTGCAGGAAGTCATCCACCAGCTCCAGGTCACGTGGCCCCATGAATGACGTCACGCCAGTCACGCTGCAAACGATATAGTGGGGGTGCGTGTTCATAAGGGTCACTAAATTATACATGCATCATTTATTTGTCATGTTTCCCACACCCCTCTCTTATATGTCGACCGTATTCTCCATATCCCTCTTTTTCAGCAGTTTTGTTTATTCAACATTATTCGTTTTTCAACTTTTTTGTCCTGTATCGTAATTCTTCATAACCTCCTCATCAGTTTCCCTCAGTACATGTGCTTACTTTACATATAGTAAAACGTCATGGCTATGGGGATGCCACGCTAACAGAGATAACTTTTCATTCTGAAATTTGCTACAATCATGCTGATACTAAGAATCATCCTTTACAAATAGGAACACCTCAGACATGGAGACACTGATTGCTTCTGACCGTGTCTCAGGAAGTAAATTACAGGGAATCGGTCTCTTTTAATATCGAGGGATTGGAACATGGACAATGGTCTTATTAGGAATGTGGTATCATAACAGAAGTGGTCTTTAACAGAGATTACAGAAAAAAACCTTCATAAGGGGACCCCTTTGCATAGGAGGTCTTAATTGGAGGTTTTTAAACACCCAGCAAAGGAATTCCTACGCAACCCATATTGCTCGGTTTTACGTACTCTCCGACTGCGTCCTTTAGTTGGCAGCACCTGAGTACACTCGGCTTGTCCTTCAAGCAGAACTCGTTCACTCGTGCAGTCAGTCTGGCCTTGAGGAAGTCCAGCTGCCGGCTCAGCTGCAAGGAAGTACATGTATTAACAAAGTTATAGATTTGTATTCACAAAGTTATAGATTAGTATTCACAAAGTTATAGATTTGTATTCACAAAGTTAGAAATTTGTATTAACAAAGTTGGAGATTTGTATTAACAAAATTAGAGATTTGTATTCACAAACTTGTAGATTTGCATTCACAATGTTGTAGATTTGTACTAAAAAGTTATAGATTTGTGTTCAAAAAGTTAGAGGTTAGTATTAACAAATTCATAAGTTCACAAATATACAGTTTACTAAACCGAACACCAAACCTCCTGCCAGTCTCACCTATGTACACTCTCTTGCAGCCTTGGTATAGTATCTTATATACCACCTCACTTGTATGCAACTTAGGTTGCTTTTCCTTTGAATGCACTAGACAGTTTCTTATGGTCTGCAATGGCTTCACTGCCGTTCAGACCCGGTGTTTGTTGTGTATCCTAGACACACCTTCAGTAATTCCTTTGACATACGAAAGTATCACAAGACCAAGCGAACCGGCTGTCTCCTTTTTCCTGTTCTTTTCCTTATCTAATTTGTTGCTCTGTTGTTTCACCTTCTTGAAAGAACACTTTGGATATCCACATTTTCTCTCTCTCTTTTGTCTTCCTCTTCTGTTACAATGTAATTTTTAAACAATAAGGTAGAAATCAGTGTTGTGATATGTAGATCTACGTGTATTGATATAACCAACACGGTGAAATCATTCAATAACTTTACAGTTTCTGAATCTGAATCGGAGTAGGCGTGACGGCGAAAACATCAAGTTTGATGACTATCATCCAACGTTGGTTGTGTTGTGCACAAAGAATAAAGAAAATAGTGTTAACAAGAGTGAGGTGGGGCCGATAGTAAGAAGAAATCATAGATAAAATCAGTTGTTAGTTATGCAGGTTAAAAACAGGGATGAAAATAAATATTTAGAAATGGGCGTGGAATAGGTGGTTTTTAAACGCTTCCAGTGTTGAAACGCTGACCACCTCTGCTACAGGCAGATTGTCCCAGAGAATCACTGTGCTCGGAAAAAATGAATGTCTATAATAGTCAGTCAATGTTGGGATTTCGAAGTAAGTTTGGCTGTGAGTTCTTCTGGATCTTATGGTTGCTGGATGGATATGTTGAGGCATTGATAATATTAACAAGATGGCGATGAATTTTGTAAAACATTTTTTTTCTGAATAAAAGTCTATATACTTATAAAACACACACACGCACGCACGCACGCACGCACGCACGCACGCGCGCACGCACGCGCGCACGCGTGCACGCACACACAAAAGACAAAAGCTACATTAAAATCACATTAAAATCTAATCACAATTAAATTTGAATAATATTGAATTTGATCCCAAATAACTTAATTGTTACAGTTACTGTGTCACTCCAATTAAGTCATCATTCTGAAATTGGGGAATATTTAGTCGGAAAGTCATCTGAAATTGGGGAACATTTAGGGTCATATACTTGTTGCTGCACTTCCTCTTGTTGTTGTTGCTGTTGTTGTTGCTGCTGCTCCTGCGAGACTTCCCCATTCCATGTATATCGCAAACAGTTTTCCAAAATACGTCCCGTCGGTGCACTGTTTTCGAACTTGGACTCTGATAGCTCTGCTGTCGGCTGTCCAGGAGGCATATCAAAGCAGTAAGAATGGATGCGGTTAGCACCCATCATGAAATATCCTCGAGTATTCACTTCCTTAACACAGGCAGCGAATCTGCCAGGCCAAGACTCACTATAACATGCACAGCAATATATAGCGCGGTCTTCAGGGGTGTATCCCGCACTCGTCATTACGCCCTTATTTTTGATGAACCAGATCATTGGCTTGCCGCTATCAACACCAACCCCTACATTATTAGATCCTTCAATTTGTATTTCCCTGGGCTCTCCGCACAGCAAATAAAATATACAGGCATTAAACCCGGCTCTATTTATTTCCCCAACAAGAGTCATCCACCTGGCATACCCGCAAGAAGCGCATTCGACCTGTCCTTTAGTTCTCTTGTTTGCTGCGTGGCGAAATTCGTATGGGATCATGAGGTAATTCTCCACTGGGTGGATAGGGTCAGTGGGGTCTTTTCGCGGCAATTCATCATCTTCTTGCTTCACCTGCTGTTGGTGTTGTTGCTGCTGTTGTTCCTGTTGCTCCTCCTGCTGTTGTATCACCTGATGTTGTGGATGTTGTTGCTGCTGCACCAGATCGTGATGTTGCTGCTGCCACCCCTTGCTCTCTTGCTGCTCCATTTCTACTCGATTGACTCTATTCCACGACTAACCACAATCTGACTATTGCTAAGGACAAAATTATGTGCTGACAGCTCTTTTAAAACTACTGAAATAGAATTGCGCCAAGAATTTGCTTTAAGTAATTAATATTGTTATATTGATGGGCGCAATTTATACACAGCAAAAAAGATGAATTGAAATGCAGTGTAGAAACTGTTGCAGGAGGAAGCAAATGAAAATGCTCAGAGGTTATGGTGTAAATGATTTGATGTTATACAGTAAATGATTGATCATATGGTGTAAATGATTTGATCTCATGCTGTAAATGACTTGATGTTATGCTGAAAATAATTAGATGTTATACTGTAAATGATGCTGTAGATGACTGGTTATTATATGCTGAAAAATTATTTGATGTTATGCCGCACTTGCTTACCTCAGTAGGTGGCAGTCCACACACCGGGATGTCCACACCGTGGGCCAGAGCAGCCTGAGGGACTGCAAGGGAGATTGACAGGGGGTTATTTGAAAAAAAGACAAACACCTGTATGATAGGATCTCCTGATTGGGGACTTAGAACAAGCATAAACCACTGCATTCAACAAGACATTAACAAACCTTCACAAAATAGCTGTGTCTATGGTTCATTTCAGCGGAGTGGGGGTGGGGGGAGAGAACAAGATTATCTCTGGCAGATCAAGGTATTTAAAATGGAGAGTTCACGCACTAATATATTTATGAGGTGCTTACCAGGGCAGGGAGCATCCCGGCAGACCCGCGCCTCTGTGTCATCCGCGACCCCGGCACAAGGAGTCACCGCCCCACCACCCTGGGTCTCCAAGCATGTCCGCGAACGGTCCTTGTGACATATAATATAATGCCTCACATAAAGTACAAGGTATGTCCAGGGTTGAATTTACCAATTAGATTAGATCACAGTGGATTGGATGAACAGAAACATAAAGTACAAAGCCGTAATTGTCCATAGTTTGGTTAAGACACCGGAAGAGCCTCAAAAGTCGGGAAACAAACTACCCTAGTTCTGTGTAGTATCATCCACATATAATGTACATGTGCTTCCAGACTCAGTGCTCAATTTTAAAATCAAGTAAACATAAAATCATATATAAGAATATGATAAGTCATGTTTAGAGTTTTGTAAATATTTAATTCTGTTTTTATATATAATTCTACTACAGGATATACTTGCCCGATCTTAATGACGTATACCTAAGACGGCTTTTTATATGTATATAGACAAAATTTCATAAAAAACGTACACGCATTCATTGCATTGCTCTTGGAGATCATCACTTAATTATGATTGTCTCCATAACCTGAAAACAGCAATAGGAGGAGAGTGGAGAGGTCAATACAGTAGAACATCTCTATTAAGACCACTTGTGGGACCGACTTAAGGTGGTCTCAATGGAGAGGTGGTCTTTATATGAAGGTTCCAATCGGAATAATTTTGAAAAGATAGGGACCAAGAAAAGTGATCTTACTCTGGAGGTGGTCTTATTATAGAGGTGGTCTTAATTGGAGCCTCTACTGTAGATGAGCTATGTACCAAACGCAATGACTGATGCTTTATCAAGCCGTACATACCTGCGTGCCCTGGCCGCAGGTGACGCTACACGACGTCCAGTTACCCCAGGCAGTCCAGGAAGTCACAGCGGGGGCGGGGGTGGGTGCTAACGTTGTGGTGGTAGTAGTTGGACTTGCTGGTGTTGTTGTGGTTGTAGGTGTAGTGGTGGTTGTGGTTGTTGTTGGTGTTATTGTGGTTGTTGTTGGTGTCGTTGTGGTAGTTGTTGGTGTTGTTGTGGTGGTTGTGGGTGTTGTTGTAGTAGTTGTTGGTGTTGTTGTGGGTGTTGTTGTGGTTGTTGTTGTTGTTGTGGTTGTTGTTGTTGGTGTCGTTGTGGTAGTTGTTGGTGTTGTTGTGGTGGTTGTGGGTGTTGTTGTTGTAGTAGTTGTGGTGTTTGTTGTTGAAGTGGTTGTTGTTGTAGTTGTAGGAGTTGCTAAAAGTAAACAAAGGCAAAGAGGCAATATCTATGGCTACTTAACATCATTATTCATTTTGATATAGTCATTTAAGGAGCCTCTATCCTTTCAACATGGTGGCACTTGCTAATAGCTTATGAACGTGGATAAAGCTAGCGTCAGACATTCCACAATTATGAAGCTGGATCACTCTTGCTATTGTAGCTATTGTAAATTGCCACATTGTCTCATCATATGTGTATGTGCTTTATGAAGTAAGATTACATCTTTTTCTTCATGTATGTCTAATCTCTAACAGCACAGAAACAATTCACGGGTGGACATTTGGGTCTGTCAGACCGTTGCTTTAAAAACAGACTGTAAATTAAATGCAAATGTATGAGCTTTCTAGTCTACTGTCCACACCCTGAGTTGACTTTATATATACGCCAGGTCAATAGAGTCCTTGTTCCATTATAGTTTCTTTTATCAACTCCCTGGGTAAGACGCCGCACATCGCAAACATAGCGCATCACTCTCATTAAGATTCCATCTTCTGAACTGTACCCATTTAACGATTAGGTGGTCTACCATGGAGATTTGCTTAACTGTTTAGAGATGATTTCTCATCACCCACCACCAAACCCGACCTAGGAATTGAGCCCACGATCTTCTGGTCCCGAGTACCCATTCCCTATCCGCTCGGTCACAGTAGCAGAAGTCTTACTGGCCTCCTGAATGACGAAGCCGCCTCCGCCCGCATCTCCACCGCTGGAGCACGTGTAGCCGCCTGCAAGGTCTGTGGTACAGGTCTCCCCAAATGAGCAGGGGTTGGGGTTACACACGTCACCTGGAGGGCGGCGGGGTAAAATACAACATTTTTGTGTGATGGTAGAGTATAAACTCGCCTCAAAAGTGTAGATAGGCCAGGAATTTTATGCCATACATACGCCTAACCCATAACAAATTGCAACAGCATTGCAGACACTTTCATATGTCTCTTCCATAGCTCTAGTATCCTATTCGTAAAGTCTTACCAATATAAACCTTTGCCAAAATACTTCTAATTTTCATTTGAAAAGTTGTACTTTTGTTATCTGAATGAAGCGCAGTTTCAACAGAAGACACATATTCTATAGAGTTTTTATGAATATCATTGATTAGTCAGAAGTATTGATAATTAACAAAATAAAAGGGATAAAATACCGGTATCTCCCCCACTGGAGCACGTGTAGCCACCTGCAAAGTCTGTCGTACAGGTTTCCCCAAGTGAACAGGGGTTGGAGTTGCACACTTCACCTGGAGGGTGGGGAAGTAAAATGCATTTTTTGTGTGATGGTACAGAAACTCATCTCGAAAGTGTAGTTAGGTCAGAAAGTTTATGCCACATAGGGACTAATCCTTAACAAATTGCAACACCATTGCAGACACTTTCATATGTCTCTTTGATAGCTCTAGTATCCTGTTCTTAAGTCTTACCAACATAAACCTTTGGTAAAATACTTCTTAATTTCTTGCAAAAAGTTACGTGAAATGTTTTGAGATCTGAATCAAGCTCAGTTTCAGCAGAAGACACATATTCTTTACAGTTTTTATGAATATTATTAGTCATAAATATTGATAAGTAACAGAATAAAAGTGGAATGCTAATATGGAAATGCTTGAGCTAATATACATGACAAACTAATAAATACTTCCTTGAAGGGAAATGAACCTATGATAACAGACGATTCAAGATAAGTGATTATCGAGGTTTCTGTGATGACATTCATTTGGACAGAATGGACAGAAAGTGCATATTGCAATGAACTAAAAACGAGTATCAAGTTATCATTGTACTGAAATAGGGTGTTTGTTTAGTGCACCAGCTGAAGACACATGTTATAAAAGGTTTTGTACACTTATGTATGACTTTTTAGAATAAAACATAAAATTGTAATTGTACTATAATTGAGAACTATAGTTTGCGCTTGACCTTCATCTTAGGCTGAGGAAAGCATTCGCTATAAAATATAAAAGTTTGTACACATGTAATATTCAGCAAAGAGAGCTAGAGATAACTTAATTGTTAATACTTAATCCTCAAAGTTATCTCTTACACTCCATGTATACCATGACAACACAGTCAGTTGGCTTTCATTACTTCATGTTATTGTCTATATACTGTGATAGTGAACTCTTACTGTTGAACTCAGGATACCTTCAGTAGATATATATTCGTATTTACAAATGAAATTTCATCATATTATATGCCAATTTTAATATCAAATTTAATTGTAATTGTACCGTGATAGAGTATTGCAGTTGCCTTTCTCTCCTCAATCTGGAGAATATGTTATAATTGTTTAATTTGTGTAATTGTACAAGGCTTTTAGTGAAATGAAATCCATTTTAATGACAGGCCAGTTGTAATCTTACCGTAATTGCTAAATCTTGATCCCCTATTGAGTAAACGTGTTGTAAATGTATCATTCGTCCTAATGAGTTAAAATCACTCATAAATATTGAGAATCCAGTCCTAATTATACCGTAATCGAGTACTATATTTTCCTAATCATACCGTAATCGAGTACTGTATTTTTCACTCGCACCTCACCTGCATACTGTAAGTCGGTGCCAATAAATCCGTGCACCCCATGTATGACCGCCAATATCACCACCAGGTGGAGGGTCCGTCTGGTGGCTACAACAGCAAGTATTGTGTATGGACATGTAATTTTTATCGACGGTAAGAATGTCATCGTGCAGATTAAATATCCAAGTTTGGAATGACTATCAAAGATTTTAAAACCTTTTTCACGGGATATTGTTAGAAAATTGTATCAATCTTTCACCCAAACCTATGGGCTTCTTCAGGATAAAATTAACCCCTGACGAAGCCTGTAGCTTTGTGTGAAACATTGAAATAATTTTCCAACAATATCCCGTGAAAATTGGTTTTATTATTTTTATTATCAGTCAATGGTCACTGAAGCGAGGGGCACATTCCAACTTGCGGCGGTGGTCGCCGCAAGGCGTGTTGAGGTCTGCGGCGTCTACGGCGTTTTCCACTAGCATTGACAAAAGTACAGTTGTGGACACATACGCACAGGCTCCGTGCGTTATGAGTGCGTCGGCACAGGGTGTCGTTTTTATTGAGGTGGCCGTGCCCTCAACTTGCATAGAACGTGCGATGCACTCGCGTATAGCTTACGTCCTACGCACCGTGTGATTACAAAAGTACGGGATCCGCACGTTCATGGTACAGGCAACGCACGGCCCCAGTACTGTATCTGTGCCGACAACGTGCGGGTAAATCATCTGTGTTTAACGTAAGGTCACCGCACTGCCTCCTTACGGTCAGACCTTGACGTAGGGTGGTCGTAGAAGAAGTTTGGCAAGCCAAACTTCTTCTGCGGCCACCGTACGGCCTTGAAAAAACGTACGTTTGCAGCACTGTACACTCACGGATCCTCACGTTTTCTATGCGTTTTTGGCAGTAGACAGGCTGTAAACCCACCTTGCGGTGGAATGTGCCCCTCGCTTGACGGATTAATATGCAGACACGCCACCCCCACCTAGCACCCACCCAACCCGACGTCCAATTGTAAAATCTTACGCTCAGATATACAATATGCAAAACTACACTCCACACATTTTTACAAGAGTCAGTAAGTACTTTTCTGAGAAGTCACGGGTGCATATACACAGGTACTCAAGCTAGTTACCGTGTGAAATATCATCAATAAATCTACCTTTGTAAGTAGTAGTTGCATTAACAAGCGTAATGCTTACTACACATAATTCTTGAGATTTTAAGAAATATATAATAAATGTGAAAAACTCATATATAATGAATAATTGCACAATAAAGAAATAAATATAAATGCATAAGATATAATATATAATGCTATGGTGTCCTACTCGGGGAGATGATGTAGCTTTTACTGTCCATGGTTACATTGATTACAGATCGACTGATTGTGTCATTTCTGGCCTGGCTTTGTTAACGCCGTGGCGGACGCACAAGACTTCAACTTCTTTGATGGGTTTGAGGAAGCGGTCAGGTGGTAGTGATGGCAGGAGGCTATTATTCATAATCTAGAACCACCTCCACGTACTTCCTCTTTAATATCACGTTTGAATAGCGCACATCTGGCGCCATATCTACGTAACGGGTGCTTAACTATGCGGCGTAGAAAGTTTGGACAATGCAAAATACAACCTCCACGTATCGCAGGCCCTTGACGTATGCGCGCGCACATGGCCGTATGAATAACTTATTACCGGTACACACGTATGCTTGCCGTTTAAAACAGATGCTTCACATATTGCTGAAATTACTGGAGCTGTCGTGCGTGATTAATACTAAGTCGGTGTGACATCGTCGGTTTTCACGGCTTGATGACTCGCAATGCCTTAAAGTCCTTGTTCATACCAACCCAACTATATACTGCGTATATAGTCGCGAGATATGATGATGGTGTGACTCGGCTTTTAGCTTTTTATGTGATATCATTGCTCCACTATTAGATTTCTTCAACACGAAAATATTGTTTTAATGATATCCTTGAACATAAGTCAGTTGTAATTCAAAGCAGTCATTGTTTTATGTTCTTAACAAATATATATACGGATTCGAAGATCTTCGAATATTTCATCATTTTTTAACATCACGTTTTTGTGTTATGAACAGAACTAATATTCGGCAGTGCTGAAAACTGACAATTTCTGAATAGAGTTTTTGGTTGAGAGTTTCGGGTCGTGTAATACACCACTGGAAAGATTGAAGATCTTTCGAAAGATGTTTTGGAAAAAAAAATAAAATTTAAAAAACGAGCCTATAGTTTTCGATAGATTTTCTGGTATTTCCCAAAATTTTGGCAGGAAATTCCGTGATGTAAACTAAAACCTAAAACACAGGACGGAATGAAACTGGACAACGGAGGACCACTGTTATCAGAAATAGATTCCCCTTTTAATAACTCAATTGTTTTTAAAGATACAACATATATTAAGAATATAATAAATAATATATAATAGATTACAATAGAGGATGCACTCGCCTGAATTCTTGGTCACGTGGAAATGCGTACACTTGGATGATTTTGCTGATTTCATCATCTGAAATTCATTTATGAGCATACATCATTCAAATTTCAGATTCTTCTAAAATAAAAAAAATACGAATTTAAATAATAATATTCTTATCTGTAGAGCCAGGTCACATATAGACAAATAAGCTTTAATATTGAAACCGAATGAACGTGGTATTGTAGCCATTGCTTTATTTTATTTTTTAAAGTTGCCATAAATTTGGCTTTTAATATAATAACTTAGTCTACTAATGTATCATACCATTTCGAAAGTTGATTTCATTAACTTCATTCTCAAGGCAACATAAAACCAACCTTCGCTACTCTGTAACATCCGAAACTTCCGGTAAATAAACTCTATGTCAACAAGTTTGCGCCTCCATAATCCACCATCTGATCCTTTAATCCTCTTAATCCGGGTCTTGTTCCCCGCCAAAATTGTTATTGATTTCTGGGCCGAAATTGCCCTATCGATTCTTCGTCAAGACCTATAGCAACAAAGATAAACAAGAAGTTATTGACGTGCAAGATGAAGAAAAAAAGGTTGGTCGGTGGCCCCGCAAAATGCCACCGAAACTGTAATTATGAGTTTGGGTCATTAATGATTTACGATCACGGGTGTGTAAGTGAACTGGAGCGTGTGAGGCCTGTTAACTATATGTGGCAGCTAAGTTGGTTTCATTCTTTGTTTTGGTGTAAATACGTAAGTTTAGCCTATAGTCTATAGTTTCAGTCGGCTTTACGTCCACACAAGGTCATTGGCATGCTTGTTAATCTTTATATTGTCGTTCTCAACTCCCGGAAGGGCACACAGCATGATTACTACCGTGTTAACCACTCACATTAATCCTTCGCTTAATCCTTCGCTTGACCCGTACCTATTTAGCCTGTAAATGCCACCGTGCAACCTATTAAGAATGAGTTTGGTCAACACCCACAACCATGTCAGTGTAATAAACAATTTTTGACTTGACTTGACCATACGTCTGTTGCTTTCTATGTCAGTGTTGATGAAAAAGGCAAATAATCGTGCCTCCACGGGGAGCATAAAGCTCATGTACTGCAGACGTCTTTATCAATTACCAATCACCATTATGGTCCATTTGACTGACAGGTACCTATCTAACGTGTAGGTGCCATCCCATAACAGTGTACAACTTTTTAGGAATGAGTTTGCTCAACACCTATCCCCGACCGAAAATCGAATGGGAATTGAACTCATGATCCGTCGGTCACGAGTACAACTCCCTATCCACTCGACCACATAAGCAAGTAAATGTGTGTACTTTATAATCTACTATTCATTACGTTTAATGAACTTCACATATTCCCTACTGCTGGCAGGTCCATGCTTTCTGAAAAGCAGGGTCCCAAACCGTCTATGTATTTCGTTTGCAAGAACAATCACGGAGATCCCCCAAACAGCCTACTCCGTACACGCCCGGAAATGCCAGTGACCAGGCCAATGCTATCGTTGCCACACTATATCATCTTCCTCATATTGCTGGAGAGCATCAAGGTCATTGCAATCATTGACCACTGTGCTAATAACGCAGATTACTTGGACACTGGTTTGCTCAACACCCACCACCAGAGCGCACTTTTTATTGGATTTTGTTCCATTCCATGAGTTTTTATCTTTTATTCTGGAAAAGATCTTCTGATTTAAACTTACATTACATGGCAAGGTTTTAACATTGGTTCAGATAAGTATTTGTGTGATGGTGTTTATTAAAGTCATTAGTCTTTCCACGCGTGAATACAATGTACGGTGATGGAAACTAAGTTTCTTTCATCACTTGTGGGAGTTTTATTTAATGACTGTCCTGTGGCGCAGTTTGCATTATGTCGAAAGGTAGTTCATATTTTTTATTTAGGTTTAAGGTTTCTATTAAGGCTATTATCAGTGATTATGGAGCTGCACCAAGAAGCCATAGGCCATTGTAAAGTATTTTATTACTTATTGTATCTATATGATAGTTTTCATTGTAAAACTCTGCTGGGTCATTCTTACTGAGGTGAGTTGCAGCAAAAAGTACATCAGGCTTGTGACTTTTGGTTTAGTTAGACTTCAATTGCGCATATATTGTTTCCTTTTAAATTTACATATTGCATTAGAATATTAGTAGATCACGTGCATATAAAAACTGAGTTTCGCTTCTCTTTTAGACATCCATTAAGCAAACACTCCAGCACAATCAAAAATATTACGACATTACGACGTAATATGGGAGGAAATACTATATTTGATAGCATTGTTTGCATAGTGCGTGCACAGATTGTTTAGGGGATTACAAATCTGTGATGCGCACGCCATCAAACCTGCATAGTATACGAGATTAAATCATTTTCTCAGCAGTTTGCCGTTCATTCTCGATTCTGATTGGTCAAGAGCCGTAGGAGATCAGTTATCTCCCTACATTGTGAACGGCACCCCAGCAACTAGGACAATATACATAGTATAACAACACAAAGTGTAGTGTCTACCCTCCTATGGTTGGGTGGTGAACGGTAAACACCATCAAGTTAAATAATTCGGTGAAACTGGGGAGATAAAAAGGCAATGGTCTGTTTTAGTGCAGAGATAACACTAGCTTACACGAGTGGTGTCTAAGCCTGCACGAGTGAGCGTTAGCGAACGAGATAATACAATTGAAAAAACAATTATTTGAAGTCGATATTAGTATTTTGTTCTTGTTTTGTACGTGCATTTTACTTTTATTTTGAGTGAAGTATTGTCAAAGATCAAAATAAAACATCAAAAAGCAAACAGGCATCAGATGCAGTGAATAAATAAATTTATTGCAATAAATTAATAGATACACTTTAAAACCTCAGAAATATAGTATTTGTAAACTCAATCAGGCAATACTGCCGGAGATCACGTGACATGTATGGAAGTCAAAAGACCAACATTCAAAGTACTACATAATTATCATTGTTTGATAAGTACTACATACTATATCATTATTTGATACTCAGGCTCCCA
The DNA here is from genome assembly GCA_019095985.1 of Streblospio benedicti. Classification (NCBI taxonomy): domain Eukaryota; kingdom Metazoa; phylum Annelida; class Polychaeta; order Spionida; family Spionidae; genus Streblospio; species Streblospio benedicti. The sequence continues at coordinate 45,260,696 of CM032660.1, forward strand.
TACAAAAATATGTTTGTGAGTTAGTTTGATTAAAGTCAACCACTCATAATTACATAAATTAGACGAATTAGTTTAAAATTCTAAGCAAAAGTCATTACATTTAACAAAAGAAATAACAATTTGATCTCATTTCCTTTTTCAAGGAAAAAGCAAAATTCAAACCACTTTTCTTAATTAAAATTTCAAAATCAAGAGACCAAATATCGACACATATTTAACAAATCAGTGCAACATTTAAGATTCAATCATAGAATGATCAGTCGTCAAAAGAAAACAACAACATAACATGCAACCCAGAAAACCTCTAACATTCCCACAACATTATTTCAAGAATATTACACTAACGTTAGATGTTTCCTAAGTAGTAAACTACCTAAATGTGTGCTCATACCCAGCCAGAGCACACTTGTCTGGTAAACAAAAAGACACAAGGAAAAAACATAAAAATCAGCAACCAAAAGATGGGAGCTGTTTCATAAATACTGAACACACAGTTGAACCGATACTGAGGAATGTTGTTAGTATGAGATTGAAACCTCCCATCTAAGCCCGACAGGGCCAGATTTACAACATGGTGCTGATTGTTTCACTTCTGTAAACTGTAATTTTATTTTATAAGTGTTTCTTAAGGAGTATACATGTTTGATATGATACTGGTGTGCATAACTTTACAATGTCATTTACAAATTGTCTTTGACTTTTTAAATGTTCTGTTTCTTATTCTGATCACGCGCTTTTTAATGTGCGCATTTTAGAGTTCATGCAGATAATCTTAATGCTCCTTTTCTTCTTTTAACACACATTCTTTATTGTCATTCTTTCCAAATTGGTTTGTTTGGTCTTGATAATAAAACTATTGTAAAGCTTATGTCTTCACTCTTCTGTTAGTCTGACAAAACATGAACTATTGTCTCTTATTATTGAACAAAATATTGTCTCTCTTCCCATAAAAACTCATTTTGATGTCTCTTGGACCACACCCAACAACGTTCATCCAAAATAAATACTCTTCACTCGTGCTTTCATTCCCTTCTAATCTACATGTAGTAGGACTAGTGATGGCAGTGTCGTTTGGCTAAACTTGTCTGACGCCATCTTGGAGGCAGGTGCGCGGTGCAGGTGTCCCGGTGCCGGCAGAACGGCGGGCACCTGTCGTCAGCAGTTATCACAGGTTGCTTGTAGTGCGAGATACATAAGGAGCGGTCTTATGTAAGTCTAGGAGTGGGTGCAGGGTTGCCTCAAGGCCACGGGATTTCTGTAAAAAACAACAAGAGACATTTATAAGTCAGGGGCTTTAGAGATGTTATGTGGGTTGATGTATTTGTAGTACACACTGTGGTGTGTTGTTATTGCTTTTTTGTTTAATAATATCTGAACACCATTTAAGCACACGTAGCACGTCAAATCTATTATCAAAGTATTATTTTCAACTTGAAAAACGTCTTTGTAAAGTGGTCTCACGTAAGCAGAATTTAATGTAAGATTAGATCAAAACCATTTACTAAGTCCAGAACAAAACCACTGTCATCTATTATAGAAAATAAATTAAACTGTGGGAAGAATCTGGATCTTACCGTGGTCCGGCTGGTCCATGTAGATCATATCAAGATCGTCCTCAAGTAACTCCAGATAACTCGTGCTGCTCACATCTGCAAGTGAAACAAACTATAATAAGTACACTGTCAACGCATGAATGGGAAACTGGGTATAAGTTATAAATGAAAAAAAAAGCTGTTCATACAATTGACGATAAGAGAATCGCTGAATGTTCACTATTTGTGCATTCTTATAAATATACTTTGATACATTTATTCCAATCCAATATCAACCAAACTAGATGTTTTATAATTCACGCTATTAGATATCTGGTCATGTAAAAAAAATCCGTATTGAATGTGGCTAATCATTCCCATATTCAAACAAAGCCCACGTGTGTGAACTAACAGTTATAAATAAAACAATAAGCAAATTCCAATATCAATCAAAACTGTTCATTTTGTCACACATTGTCAGATCCTAATGACATTCCAAAAACCTAATAAGATTCTAATAGCACATATGAATACTAACATTGGGCTTGTTTGGCCGTATTCATGCCTATCTCTCTATTTGTTGGGTGTCAGCTTACAATTGAAGTCCTTCCTTGGTATGTCTGATCATTTATACCCCGATTGTTTCCTAGCAACTGCCATAACAAATACAGGAAGATTAGAGCGGGCAGATTTCGTGTGCCAAGTATGCTCTTACACCTACGTACACAACACTTTTCTTGTTGTTTGGATCTAGTCGATTGGTCGGTAAACTTATAATAACATGTCTACAGTGCAAACTGCCTTATATGGAGACTTACAAAAGTTTTTAAAAAGTGTCCATATTTGAAAGGTGTCTCTTGTAGACGGGATCTATTTGCATGGAGAATGCAAACACGTTGGTGTTCAAGTTAGAGAGGCACATGTCCAAATGAAGGAGATGTCTATATGACAAAAGTAGCACTGCGCTTGTTTACTTGCACTAGGAAATGTATTTTATAAAACCAGCCCAAAACATAGACAAGAAGAAGGCCTGTAACCATTCTATTGTTAATTGTGTTCGCTTGTCTGCACGCCAGGTGAGAGCATTCGGACCGAGTCGGCCGAGCGAACTTCGGCAATGCTCGGAATGTGGCGAATTCGCCAACATGACGAAACGCATCAATGTCAAGTGGGGCGAATCGTCCTCCAGAAAGGTGTGTCTTCTGCGATCAGAAACAACGCTCAATTCATCACGTATGTTAGCAAATGGATTTTTTTCTCACAACTTGCGCAATATGTGCTTTGATATTGATAATAATTTGATTTGATATATTGATAATATGGTACAATCATCTAAATAAAGCACTCCATTCATGTGGAGGGTTCGTGAGCTTTGGGATCAATAGAATGACTCATACTATCGTCTGGTGGTCAGTTGGTGTGTACCTAGTGACCAGTGAAACAATCCCTAATCGCTCAATAATGAGGTCATTAATGAGGCTAAGCCAGGACGCTGTATCCACGCGTGTCAGCGACTATATATAGAGAAGATTCATGCATTGAGTAACATTGCAAAACAGCAAGGTTCAACCAATCAATGCACCCTCCCACAACTTGACATGATTTTTAGTTTAACTTTCGTCTTCAATGCCACCACACTGTTTATGAAATCAATGTCCAACTGGTGGCAAAAGTTTCTCACCCAACTACAGAGTTGAATTTCATCATACAAAAAATATCAATTCAAACTGCATAAGAAGTTCAGTGTGCTCCTCCAAATTACAAAAAAGCGTTCAAGTCAAGACCGCTTGAATATCGAACTGATTCTTTTCGATGAACAAACACTTATATGATGAAATAACATTCTAACGATTCTCCTATCAGTTTTTGGATGACGACTTTCTTTCATTCACAACACACTTCTCAATAAAATTCTCACAAAAAGTGACATTGAAAAAACACTTACCGCTTTTGCTCGTCAAGGCAGACGACTGCCAAACCATCGTCATTTTCGACACCATTTTTTCTTTTTTTTCTCCCTAGAAGTTGTAAACGATAATTCACTTGTTGTGTTTTATTCCTAGTGTATAACTATCACTATATATTCGCGTTTCTCTCTCTGGTTTGATAACTTTGCTTGTTGCGTTTATTCTACTGTCACTGCACGAGGGTTGGCACTTATATAGGACAAGCACCTGTTGTGTTTGCAGGCGGAAGCTGTGATTGGGCGAGAGCGCTGACGTGCGTGCCGGGGTTGGGGATTAATGATGTACACCCACAGATGGAAGCTTAATGAAGCTCGAATGATTCTCTTATGACTGGAGCCTCATTAATATCGTAGACCCCTCAATGCTGTGGTCAATATTCGAGTGGGTTGGAGCATGTAGTCACATTTTCATAGAAATATTGATATGAAATAAATATCTACTTTTTGGGGGTTGGGCATACTGAGTAGCTACAACGTTCTTTTATCAAATGATTTTATGGGTGTTTGAATACATTAATTGATTGGTTTGGTTGTAAAAAGGTTTTACTATCAGCCCAGCAGTTTTCTATGTTTAACACACACTTAGTATTGATTTTGCCAATATTTCATAACCAACTATAGAGCTTTCTCGAAAGACTATGAGAGCGTACAATCAATCGTGATTTCACAACCCCACTGTGATACAGCAAGTTAAACGTAAAACAGGGCTTTCCCGATGAGGCAGTGATAATTCAATAAGGTAACTTCTAGATTGAGCAATAAAAATCAAAACATGCCATTTCACCATGACCATTTGATCCGTCAAGGATTCATTCACACAACCTGCGTGTCTACCCCGTGCGACAGTGCGCACAAGCCCCGCCCACTGTAAACAAATGCACGTGGCTCGCCTCGGTGGAAATGTGGACGGCCTGTGGAATGTTGCTAAACAAATATCACTGTAATCTCTTCTTCCCAGCTACATACTCATTGTACACCAACCAACGGACATTTTTGCCCCATGGTGCATTGCTGAGTCACCAAACTAACATTTTATTGTTTTATCTTGTTTTTTGTTTCATAGCACGTGGCATTCTTGATCGTGGTTTCCTTATTAGGAAATGGTGAAGGGCTGTAACTTGCACTTAAAGGAGTTATTCTTTTGAACTTAACATTTCATTTGTTACCCATTCTCAGCATTTGTTTTGAACTTTCAAATTCAATGCTCTCTCTCTCTCAGTTGTCTCTATAAAATTCCTACCAATATGCTAGTAGGAAACACACATTAGATTGAAATTTGGTTTTTGTATCAGACATCCATGTCCCATGTTGTTTTACAAAATACCTTGCTGGGCAATCTTACAGGAGACATTGTCATTTTTTAATGAAACAGTGATAGTAAAGAGAAACAGTCATTTGCCACGAGTGTTCATGTTTAAACAGTCTCTTCCCAGTTGACAAATGATAACCCAGTTTCCTCTTCTGCATGATTTCTATGTTACTCTCACTTCAGTTACGTGACATGTATACAGTGAACTGTTGGTGTCATACATGGTAGAATCTCCAATTAAGACGACCACCTGTCTAAAGAGACCACCTCTACAGTAAGAAACGTCTCACGGTCACAAGCCCCCCCCCGCCACCCGGGAAGCTTTACACAGAGACCACCTCTATAGTAGAACCATTTCTCATACACTCCCCACGTGCTTGACTAGCGAAGTTCCACTGGAGACATCCATGTAAGGTGTCTATCTGATAACACTTTATTGGTCATGCGCACAATGGTCACAGTTTTACTACAGGAAGTCATTTTGGCTGTAAATGTCCAATCACCATGATGTTTGCAAACAAAATGCGCCTCAAATTGGCCTTAAACGGAGACGCAATTACATCAGCCTATTACCAATGAGATTATAGTTGATTTTACCAGCCTAATGTCCTCTATTTTGGGGATACATGCGCAGTATAGAATGCATTTGAGCTTGTAGAGTGTCCACACGTCCATTTAAGATATATTGTATTCTCCTACGTTTGCTGAAATACTCGATTCTGATTGACTTAGAGGTCGAGTGGAAACAATAATAGTTTAGATATATACACTGCGACCATGAAATGATATATTTAATGTATAAGGAAGTATGTCACAGGTATTGGTCTAAGGTTCTAGAAGTGTTCACTGCCAGATCCAGGTTTTCAGAAAAAAGTGTGTGTGTGTGTGTGTGTGTGTGTGTGTGTGTGTGTGTGTGTGTGTGTGTGTGTGTGTGTGTGTGTGTGTGTGTGTGTGTGTGTGTGTGTGCCAGATGTGGTTTGTGTGTGTGTGTGTGTGTGTGTGTGTGTGTGTGTGTGTGTGTGTGTGTGTGTGTGTGTGTGTGTGTGTGTGTGTGTGTGTGTGTGTGTGTGTGTGTGTGTGTGTGTGTGTGTGTGTGTGTGTGTGTGTGTGTGTGTGTGTGTGTGTGTGTGTGTGTGTGTGTGTGTGTGTCGGGGGGTGGTGGTGACGATTTCAAGCGTTTCTTGCGCCCGATCGTTAGCGAACATGCCAAAACCCCGTAAAGATACAGTATTTTGATGGAAAGAGGGATTGGGGGGGGGGGCAGTTTCCCAATCCCCATGGATCTGCCTATGACTATACTGACAAAATTCCGCGCCCAAATACATTTTAAACTTTTTGAGATAGTCCACTAATTTCAAATCCTACAAAAACCTGATAGAGACTAATACTTTGCGTTTTTCATGATATGTCACTAACAACATATCTACATTTAGCTAAGACTTGTATAGGCCCATTGTTGTTCATATGATCAATACTTTGATACACCCGAGTCTACCTCAATGTATATATTGTCTGTTACATTACAACAGTTGTAGCTCTATCATTTCTTGAATATTATCTCAGGTGCTGTTCATTTAGGATCCAAAGAGGTTCTCAGAAACCACCGAGATTGTGTGATAATCTGTGCTTAATTCATCAACCCATTTTTTATATGTATAAATACAGTAGAACCTCTCTATCAATGCCTACGGTGCGAGAGGGGACGGGGTGGCTCTCCTCAATATTTTTCTAGAGATGTGGTCTCTTTATGGAAATTCATAGGTTCATTTTGGTCTCATTTGGTTCCATGAGATACGATCTTACTATAGAAGCGGTCTCATTTGGGAGGTCGTCTTGATTGGAGTTTCTACTGTAATTAATCAGGTAATCTAATGATAAATGATAACCCTCACCCCCAACAACCCCTTAGCTGTGTTAGGAACATGGGCATAGATTTCTGGAGACCAATGTTTACGTTCACCCACCAGTTACCATGAATGCGTCATGGCTTTTTACATCAGATGCTATAATCCCACCAATTAATACTTGATCAATGCTTAATTACGTCAAACAGGATTTTACTCATCAGCAATTCAATATGGATGTATATAAATGTAATTTGCTATATCCGGGTACACCACGAACCCCCAAATTGGAACTTGATGAACTTTTCGTAGAAGCAACCTATAATGCTCTCTAAATACATGACATTGGCAATCCAATACCAAATCAATTTATCCTAATAATTGACTATGTCTGGATACTGAATGTGCAATTTCGATATTTGATGAATGGGTTTCATTGAGATTTAATTGGTCAGCATTCCAGAAATATCTGTATGAGTGTACACGGTCATTTATTGTTTAAGTTAACAAAACTGTCATAGTTATACCTAAGGCATAGTTTAAAACAAATGTGGTTTGTGTTTTTGTATTTTATTTTGAGTTTGGAATAAATTACAGTTGTGAGAAAGCCATTGAAACACAATAAATACGGAAAACAAAAAACAAACAAGCCCAAACAAACAAACAGACGGACAAACAAACACATACACTTAAATGACTGAAAAAAAAGAAAATAAGAAAAAAAACTACAACAACAAACAAGTAGGAGAACAAAATCAAACATATAAAAGACCCAGTTAAAGTCTTCGATGTTATGTATATACTTTTTCATTTTATCATTATGGACATTGTAGATTTGTTATAATGTCTTCAAGATTTCGTTACCGTATAGTCTTAAATTACCACCAACCTCTATTAAGAGATCACTTCTATGATACAACAATTTTCTTCAGGTCATAGGCAGATCCGTTATTTTTGTTCCAAAAAGGGGAGGGGGCGCACCAGAGGTTTAAATAAATTTCCTACTCGTAAAGACTCGCGGCGAAGCCAAAATCTCCATGAAAATGAAATGTTAGGTGTGAAAAGGGGGTATCCCCCTGCGCTTCCCGCAGGATCTGCCTCAGTGACACCACAGCAAAACTCCACAACTTGATCTGTTCTGTTTGAAGACCACATCCAGCTTCAGGTGGCATTCTAACAGAAGTCCTGGTGACGCACTGAAGTGCGCAGAACAGATTTAGTGTCATACTGCACTAGATAAGAACTAGCATTTTGAAAATTTCATTTCATTTTATTTGTGATCAGTTTCGACTATTCCAGTCATCTCACATTCACACCAGGCCATTGGCATTCTTGTTATACTATACATATAGCTTCTCAACTCACAGGGGAGCATACGGCATGCCACAACCGTAGCGCCGGCATACATATCATTCACATCTATAAGTCTAAGTGTTTACTCGCTTGACCTGTACCCATTTATGTTGCAGGTACCACTGACCCGTTTGGAGCCTGTTATGAATAACTTTGCTCAACACCCACATCAGACTTCAACGGGAAAAGACCCCACGACCATCTAGTCACGAGTCCAACTCGCTATCCACTCGACCACAAAGGCATCAATATTCAATGTTACTACATCAAGTGTAATGGGACTTGAACCCATTGTTATAGAGTTAATGCACCATAAGAATGCTCAAATTGACACCATCAAATGGAATCACTCGCTTCACCATTCACAGTCACACGTCGCCGAAGATTTGCCACGATCAATTAACTCTGAATGGACAAATGATATTGATATCACCACCCCAGCAATATGTATACAGGAGAACCATTCAATTAGGACCACCTTTGGGACTGGCCTCAATTGGTCTCAATTGAGAGGTGATCTCCGTACGGGGATTCACGGTGGTCGTATTCTGAAGCTTTGGGGTCTCAAGAAATAGTCACATTATAGAGGTGGTCTCAATAGAGAGGTGGTCTCTGGAGGGTATCTGTACTGTTTTATGATGATTTGGTCACCTAGAGACATGGTTTTAATTTAAAAGTGATACAAATATAGAGGTGGCCTCTTTATGGAGGTTCGCTGTATTAGCTATGCTATCAGCTTGAGAAGTAGTCTTACGCTAGAGATGGTCTCAATAGAAAGGGGATCTTATTTACAGGATCTACTGCGTACCAATGAAAAAAGCTAACGGCTGCGACAAGAATTCTTCTTCGCTAAAAATCGGGGTTACTCGACTGGTAAACCGCAATATGCACTGTGTGCAAACCGGGCGTAACTAGGTCAAATCGAGGTATGCGCCGGCAACTATATGATAAATATTGAAACAGATCTCAAGTCAAGGGGATTGAAAAGTTAAGCGTTGTGACATGACTTTTTCTTTGAAAAATGCAGAGGAACAAAAACCTTGTATTTGGTGTTTGATTGGGGTGTTTGCACTAATAGGGTATTGGAATCTTATAAATGCAAACCGTTTAAGGTATTTGAGAGGGTAAATAGGATGTTTAAGCACGTTATTTTGCGAATCGGGTATCAGATATATGTGAATATACGGTCAGGAATGCAGCCAACATCAAATTCCACATTTTCAGGTCTCGGCAGCCTGCAACTGGTGGTGTGATGGAGTTTCAACGTAGAGTTGAGAGATGGCATTGATGTGAATCTATTTGCCAAGCACAGGGAACCATTCCTAAGGGTGTTCGCATGTCTCAGTCTGGTGGTAGTTTTCGCCACCAGGAGGCGCGTGAGCTTCGTCTTGGATGGCCTTGGGAAAAATCACCAAGTCTTACACACTCAGACACAATAAGAAAAGTAATTTCTGAGTGGAATATGACAGTATAATAGACTTTTGCCGACCCGTGTACACGTCTGTATACGTGTGACTCGGCACTCGGCAATGTTAATGGAGTTTGGTCTAGACGATAGAGACGTGACAGGCGCACGTGGGTTTATGGGGCCATATGCGCAGTCACAGTTGGACCTCTCTATTAACACCATCTTTATTTTAAGAACACATCTCTATTAAAAATACCTGACTATTAATAGCACTTTTAATTAAGACCACTTTTTATATTAAGAGGACATCTCTATTATAACCACCTCGTTATTAATCCCACCTCTCGATTAAGAGCACCCCATATAAAGGACAGTTATTTCTTTTGAGACCACCCTTATAATAAAACAAACCTCCACAATAGAAACCACTTCTCTATTGATACTACCTGCATAACATGAGAATTTTCAAGGTCCCATAAAGATACAAATATGAGCCCCAATAAAATACCACCTTTTTATTGAGACAACTTGTGGTCAGTTCACTTATCTCTTTATAGAGCTGGTCTCATAAGAGAGACGACCTTTGTTGGAGGTTATACTTGCACCACAAGATGCTGTGGTTCTGTGGGTATTGTCAGCCCACCATAGGTTTATGGGGCCATGTGTGAAGAAAGTTATTGGTCTGCGTTACAAGAGCAATGCAAGATGCTGTGATGCTGCATTGTGCACCACATAGAGTTTCTCTAACAAAATGTGGTACCAACTCTAGTCACATATAGTTTTAATAAATGCTCGAAGTCAGCGTAGGGTAGATTAATACAGTGCAACCATCCAGCAGCTAGCATCAAGTGGTGGGCGTAGAGAGGTGGTCTCTATATAGATGTTCATTGTTCACGGTGCTCTCTTTTTGAAGATTTGCGACCAGTCGAGTTGTTCTTAATGCAGGGGTGGTCGCGTATGGGAGGGTATATATATCGCAATCCAGAGCAGTTAGATCTGTTTATTAATGTCTCTATATACATGTTTTGTCGATATGTATTTGTATTTAATCATTGTTGTTTCACGTATGTTTTTCATTTTCAACTGCTTTTGAATCTACTATATACATGTTCTTGCAATATAACATTTTACTCCGGCTATCTAATTGTAATGTAAGTTTTTATTCTAAATAAAGATATGTAATGTAACTTTTTAGTCAAAATATCTAATTGTAATGTAACATTTTACTCGAAATATCTAATTGTAATGATCTACTCTAAATATATAATTGTCGTAATGTAACGTTCTACTCTTAATATCTAATTGCAGTGTAACGTTTTCCTTTAAAATATCTTTTTATAGTGTGTGTTGTTTACGCTAAACATGTAATTGTAATGTGCAGTAACCTTTTAACCTAAATATCTAATTGTATTGCAACGTCTTATTGTAATGTAACATTTTACTCGAAACATCTAATTGTAATATTAATGTAACTTTTTACTCCAAACTTCTAACTGCAATGTATGTACTCTTATGTAAGAAGGCAATCACTAAATTCATTACAATACAATGCAATACCAAAGACAAAAACAACGGTTGATTGAGAATGAACCGACAGCTGGAATGTAAAATGTGGTGAAGATTTCAGCAGTTTTTACATTTAGCCCACTGCATTGAACTTTTAGTTTTCCAATCCATGCCAATGACCTATCATCGCGGGAGCTCTAGAATCCCTCTAGAATGCCATGGAATCGCATTTAGAATTAGTAACTAATGAATTTAGCTTTACAAATCCATGTCAATGCCCTCACTCACTGCCTGAGTTGTAGAATGCCTGGAATCCCTGTCTTCTGTCTTCTGCATGACCAGCATGACTTTGGCTCAGAATGACCTTCCACGTCCACGTGACCTCTGTGCACGTACATCTTTGATGCAATGCTAACCTTTCTACAGCCCCAGGCAGACAGTCACCAATGTTCATCACCGATGTTTTCAATTGTGGGGTAGGAGGGGAAAGGATCATTTTATTTTTTAGAAACACATCAGAGTTATTGATGCTGCTAGTACTATGCACAGTAAAATGAAATATGATACTGAATAAAGTGAAAAAGGTACGAAAAAGTTTAGCCACAATTTTTTGCATAATACGTCTTATGGAGAATAAGTATAATATGAACACAATGATGATACTATTTGATTTGTATTTTCATTTTAATAGATGATGCGAAAATGTGTGATCAACAAAGTTTTCATAGCTGTTTCAATTTATTTAGTATCATGCGTTATTTTACAGTAGGATCACTCTATTAACATTACATCCATGGTCAACATTCTTCAACTGGTTTCAATAGAGAGTTGGTTTCTTTATAGAGGTTAGCAATGGTCTTTAGAAAGGCCTGAGACAGTGATAAATGATGGTCCTATTACAGAGGTGGTCTCTTTATGGAGACACATTGTTGTCCATTTCTTGGGGCCGTGATAGGTGTTCTTATTAGAGACATAGTCTTTTGATAGAGGTGCTCTTAATGGGAGGTCCTACTGTAGTAATTAACAATGGCGACAAAATCTGATTTGGCGTCAATATTCGGGATGGTATGACCCTGGCTTAAGCAAACATCTTCTGCAATGTTCAATGGCTACAGAGGAGGCAATGTCCTGTAGCTTCTTCTAACTTACACGCCTGTAGTTTATGGTCTATTGTGCTGGGGGCATTTAGATTTATTGGAGTGTCGAATACGTACCTCCAGAAAGTAGGTCTATTATATAACGTGATTTATTAAGCAATACGTTTGATGATAAGTACGATATTGGAACATCGATTTCAATTTGTCAAGCAATTCCAATCTGCAACGGCAATTAAAGTGACACCCCAGTCTACCGTGTCATTTATCAATGTCACTGTCTAAATTCGCAAAGTTATAGCCAATCAGAGCAGCTCATTTGCATACTAGTGGCTGAATTTAAATATATGCATTATATCCCTTAATGATATCGATATCAGAACTGGATATTCCTCAGAGCAATAGCTGATTATGTTAAACGCTGTCTATTGGTTTAAATGGTTATATCATTAGTAATCTCATGGAGTCTATATGGTTATGTTAAGTAAACAAACACAATGAAGCGAATCTTCGAAAAGAGACCACCTCTCTGGCAAATACAGGTTTTTAGAAAGGTGGATGCTCCCCTCCCCGTGGACCACGTCTCAAATCAATGCAGAATAACTTCACAGCCGATACAACAATATGAGGAAATGACTAAAATGACATTTGATTAGCCCAACACGATTCTCTGATGGATGTTAATAATGGTTTCGACATTCCATGTTTTAGTGTATTGGGTTCCACATTTTTATGGCGAGTCAAATTTCACCAACGGAAATAAGTAGAAATAATAGCTCTATTTAAAATCAACTGGGCTATTCACTAATGGGAGATACTAATACCATGAGTGTGTAGTGCAAGGGTATGATGAACCAAGTTCATAGGTGGATGTAATTATTGTTGTGTCAAGTTTGGTACAACCGCCTTTGTAATTCATATATCGGGGTCTTATTTTAATGTTCACGGTGGTCTCTTTATTGCGGTCTGGCCCTTCGATAGAACAAGCTAGTCTCTCAATAAAGGTGGTCTGTTTATAGAGGTGGTCTTCATTGGAGGTTCTACTGTATACTGGTGATGCTTGTGGGAAAACAGTCAGCCAAAGTTAGAGTGAAAGTGGCATGTCTATTTGAAAAAAAAAATAGCTTCCGTCCTTGGTATGTCTACAAAAGCCTATAATGGTGAGGGTCACCTACATTAATACTGCACAGTGCAACCTGCCCATATGGACACCTTCACATTTTGGGCCTGTTTAGATACTTATTTTCTACTACTCTTTGTATATGTAAACACAATAGAATGTGTACCTTTTATTGACGTTGTTACCTCTGAAAAGTGGACACCTGTTTTATGCGGGCGCTTCTGTCTCTTCATGAAGCTAGTTATAATAGAGAGGTTTGCCCTTACCCACCCCCGGGTTGGGCCGCCATCGTGACATCTATTTGATTCCTGTCTGACCTATGTCTGACCCGGAAGTGACTGTTTCCGGACTTGACGAAGGTGGGGTGAAAAGAAATGACATTGGCAAAGATAGTGGCTGAATATGTTTTCTTATTCACCTGACAATAAGCAAGAACGCACCGTAAACACTGAAGTAGAGCCCCATTATCAAGACATTCTTCAAGTAGTTACCAACAGAGAGGTTGTCTCTATATGGAGGTTCTGAGTTGGTCTTTTGGAACAATGGTCTTATTATAGTTTAGTGGTTGTCTTGGAGATCGGACGATTTAAAACACTCATGGCCATATTTACAACACACACTACATCGAAACACTGTCACGGAGAGAGGGAGGAGGACAAGAATGCCAATGACTAAGTGTTATTAGAGCATTCTCTAGTAAAGTGGATACCATGGGTGATTAGTACAGCTGCAATTATGCATATGGTCCCCAGGAGCTGCAAAAAGTAATGAGTGGCAAATATGCCAATGACCTAGTGTAAATTTTGCAAACTCAACTGGGACATGTAGGTCTATAAAACCCGCATAATATTACACCAACTCTGATTGTAAAACACGACTTTCACAACCCAACTGGAACCCCTCGTTTAAACAGTTCAACCTCGAATTAAGACTAATTCTGTAAAGTGATCACCACTACAATGAGACAATTTGCCTTTCGTCCCAGACCACCGTGAATCTCGAATGA
>CM032660.1:45274933-45336295 GCA_019095985.1 Streblospio benedicti
TGCACAGTGCAACCTGCCCATGGACACCTTCACATTTTGGGCCTGTTTAGATACTTATTTTCTACTACTCTTTGTATATGTAAACACAATAGAATGTGTACCTTTTATTGACGTTGTTACCTCTGAAAAGTGGACACCTGTTTTATGCGGGCGCTTCTGTCTCTTCATGAAGCTAGTTATAATAGAGAGGTTTGCCCTTACCCATCCCCGGGTTGGGCCGCCATCGTGACATCTATTTGATTCCTGTCTGACCTATGTCTGACCCGGAAGTGACTGTTTCCGGACTTGACGAAGGTGGGGTGAAAAGAAATGACATTGGCAAAGATAGTGGCTGAATATGTTTTCTTATTCACCTGACAATAAGCAAGAACGCACCGTAAACACTGAAGTAGAGCCCCATTATCAAGACATTCTTCAAGTAGTTACAACAGAGAGGTTGTCTCTATATGGAGGTTCGAGTTGGTCTTTTTGGAACAATGGTCTTATTATAGTTTAGTGGTTGTCTTGGAGATCGGACGATTTAAACACTCATGACCATATTTACAACACACACTACATCGAAACACTGTCACGGAGAGGGAGGAGAAAATTGAATGACAAGAATGCCAATGACTAAGTGTTATTAGAGCATTCTCGAGTAAAGTGGATACCATGGGTGATTAGTACAGCTGAAATTATGCCTATGGTCCCAAGGGAGCTGCAAAAGTAAGTAATGAGTGACAAATATGCCAATGACCTGGTGTAAATTTTGTAAACTCAACTGGACGTATGCATGTAGCTCTATAAAACCCGCATAATATTACACCAACTCTGATTGTAAAACACGACTTTCACAACCCAACTGGAACCCTCGTTTATACAGTTCAACCTCGAATTAAGACTAATTCTGTAAAGTGATCACCACTACAATGAGACAATTTGCCTCGTCCCAGACCACCGTGAATCTCGAATAAAGAGGTTTTAATATATGGTAGAAACTCGTTACATCGCTATTGCCCATCTCGAATTTTCTTTTATCTTGAAGTTACGTTCATTTCCCTTCAACTAAAATATGAGCATATTATACAAGTTGGGTATCTCAAACATTGAAGGTCAATGTGCTCCATATATGGTCGATATAACAGGTTCCGACGGTTTTGCAAACCTGCGTGTACTACACGACTTTCACAACCCCGTTCTAGAAGCTTCGTTTTCACCTACAAGTGCCGAGTCACTGTTTAAACACTGCCCCCTGCACCACGATAGGTTCGTCGCACGGATGCTTCGTCCTCTTACTGTTTGCGCACTCTGTTTGCTTTACGGCTTTTATGGCCCATTTGAACTCATTTCCGTACGATCGTGATGCGTGCAGTTTTACTAACTAAACAACGCATTAACGAATGAACTCAAATTATGGAATGTCAGAATGTAGGACAAGAGACTATCCATCGTAAAAAGGGGTGATGTTTTTTTTTCGTAGGTGGCGATTTTATGATCGAGACATGTCATATTTCTGTATGTATTTGACGCATTTTGAATATTTAAAGTCAATACTCCCGCCCCCGCAAATAAGTTAGTGTCACTAAAAGTGACAAAATAAAGTGGTTCTTTTTCACGTTTCAATGCATAATAAGAATTTTATATGTAATCACTTCATATTTTCACATGAAAAATATGAATAAAAGTTTAACAGAATGCACTCCGTATATCAATGATGGTTGTGGTCATGTGAAATCAGTCTTCACATGTTGAACTGACAAACTAAATTGGAGCTTCCTATTACTCAAGCGATGCAACATCGAGGGGTTAAGAGCAGGAAGTGTGACACGCAAGAACGGAACAGACAGACGAAAGTAAGTAGCTACATTAGAACCTCGTTATCTTGATATCGCTTATCTCGAATTGTCTGTTGTCTCGAGGTTTGTTTCATTCTCTTTCCGCCACATTATGAAAACTATCAGTTGGCTATCTTGAATGTTGTCTAACTCGAACTCTTAATTCCTATCCCTACAGCTTCGAGATAACGAGTGATAATATGTAATTTTACTGAATTGTACTGTAATAACTTGAATAATGTTAGTGTGCACATACAGTATAATAAAGTACAATTACCTTGCATTGCAATTTGCTAATATTAAGTCTCCAACTCACCCCCCCCATCTATAACCATCTATTTTAAGAGCCACTTACTACATTATTAAGGCCACTAAAACAGTTGAACTGCGTTCAACGTCCCTATTTTTACGACTTTTACCAGTTGAACAAAGAAAAATGTTGTGTGGGCAGTAAATTAAGCTACCCGCTCTAAAGTTGCTACAACGTCTCTATGAGGACCACCTGGTGGACTGTCTTCAAGTGGTCTCAAAGGAGAGGTGGTCTTCATTTGGATATTCATGATGGTCTCTTTGTACAGGCTTGGGATCGTAAGAACTAGTCTTATTACAGAGGTTGTCTCTGTATAGGGGTGGTTATAAATGGACGTTCTACTGTACTCTAAAGTTACTATTACCGCCTCTACAATTACTATTTTAAGTCTCTTTATGTGGGTTTTGTGAGACTTTCATCTTCACACTTTTGACCAGAACACATAAAGTTTTTTGTGACAGTCGCCAGACGGTCAAAAGGTGTAACACTTCCCCTCGTTGTTTCATTCTATTTGATATTTTTTAGTTCATACATTCTATTTTTATTAAAGAATTATTTATGCCCCTATTTTTATGTAAGGGTAAGATACATCAATTTCTTATTCATTGGCTATAACGTGTTTGAAGAAATGTACCCGGGGAAATGTAGTCCGTTAAGTAGTAGTGTTCTGTTAATTCACTGCCAGCACTAGGTCTAGCTATTTAATCTGCAGACCACCACAGAGGAGTATGATGCAGATGCGAGTGACTGGCTAGTTAGCCAGTGACGTGAGCTGACTCTTGAACTCTGCTACAGAGCCAGCCTCTGCTACTGAGGCAGGTAAAAAGTTTCACTCTGGGATGGTGCGAGTGGTGAACCAGTTGCAGTGCTGTGTGGTGGAGCTTCGTTGGTGCTGCAGCTTCATGTTTTGAGCAGCTCGTGTGCGGGCGTCACAGAAAGTGATATTTATATCTTCTGGGCGGATGCCCACATGACCCTGCTACTTCTTAAGCATCAAAGTGAGCCAGGAATTCCTTCTTCTCTTCTCAAGGAGCTCAAGCTCAAGGTCATTTAGAATGTTCGTAACGCAAGCACAATGGTGACAATTGGCAGTCATCCATCTGCCAGCCCTTCTTTGAATTTCCTCCAACATAGGCTTGCCTTTTGGAGGTACGGATCCCAAATAGGCGCACAATACTCCAGACCATATATAAGCTGTCCTTTACCGTCTAGGTGGGCAACCTCGCAGGTTACGCCTAAGGAAACCAAGACGACTGTTAGTTTGGTTATGCTGTTGACATGATTGTACGTATGTATATTCCTCGAGTTTGCGAGGGCAAATGATTTACCACTACTGAACATGGTATCTTATCATTCTAACATGACAAACCTTCAAACATCTCAATTTAAAAGAAAGTGATATGTGAACTGTCATTTGCTTTAGGTTGCCGTATCACATCAGTATCATATTCACCGACCCTCTTTGGTATCATTGAAGTATTCGCATGAGCAGTAGATTAGCAGTGCATATTTGGAGAATTTTCTCCATCTGTTTTCAGCGTTAATCCAATCAGAATGCAACATTTAGTGGCGTGTCATATCAGTGTCTATTTTACTGGCTGATGGAACGAATAATTTATTGCACACTTACATGTAGATTTATGATTTTCACGCCCTTTTAATTAGAAACAGTAATAAGAACTATAGCATGATGCCACATAATTGACAAGATTTCGGCCGAAAACAAATGTTTTCAACCAACATCAGAATCATGTCATATTTACAAAGACTGCAAACTATAAACGGCCCTTGACACCACCTATGACCTGAACTGGGACACTGGACACTGGTCCTCTTTAAAGTGAACCTTTTATGTTTAGTATGTGCATATATCTACTGGCGGATCCAGGTTTTGGAAGGGGGGCCTCACTTAAGGGGTCGCATGGGTTTTGCATGTGCAATAGATTGTGGGACATATAAAACTTTGATGAAAATGAAGTATTTTGGTGGAAAAGTGTGTGTGTCAATGCACCCCTGAATCTGCCTTTGATATGCTTAATGATAAAAATAGGACATTCTGGTTGCAAGTGTGTGTGTGTGTGTGGGGGGGGGGGTATAAGAGGTCTAGAAAACCCTCATCCCTCTTTTTGGCCCCCTTTCACCTTATCCCTCTTTTTGGGCCCTTTTTCTCTTATCTCTCTGTTTTTGACTATTTTTCTTACTTACCCAACCCCACCACATAGCGGCGCCGAGCAAAAAGCAAGCTGAACACCATAGTCTACAATTAATAATTCAACTTGTACTTTGTCAACCCGGTAACACCCACCCATCTATGATGTGTAGTACGCATTCACCATCATACCAGTTATACATTTATTAACACAGTTGACATGATGTTGGAAGGAAGTCACCGCGTACCAACCTGTGGACATGTTCAAAGGGTCAAAGTCGTAAAGTTTGGGCCATAAACTGGTATCTGTCTACTAAAGGAGCCTCGGCGGAAGTTGCTTGGTCAATTAGGTGATGGTGCCGATTAAGGGGTTGTTAGTCATGATTGGTGAGAGTACAGCATTAATTTAAATGTGGATGGTAAATGGTTTAGATGTACATGGATGAATAGTAATAAATCTTGAACCTGAACTTGAACTCGAACACGATTACTAGTACTACGACGGCGACGACAATGACAGCAGCGGTTCAATGTGCTCCATACATGGCCACTCCAAGCCCACCAGAGTACTGCTAACACGATTTAACCAAAGTTAGTCTACAAGAGCAGGCGTTCAAAGTGTAGAGGACTGGAAATAGAAAGTATAATATATGTGGACACTTCAATCTTGGGCTCTTTTTGTACGTGTATATCTTGATCTATTACAATGCATTACAAAATTTAAAAAGTTCGATGTGATGCATATGTTATTTCATGTGTGTGTGTTTTCATGTAAATTCTCATGCCTTCAGCAGGTCATCAGACCTTGAAGACACTTGCAGGGACTGATGAAGGGCTGAAGACACGAAAATTTACACGCAAAACCAATATACACGTGTTTGGCATACCAGATCTTTATTGGTGACATAACTTCTGTGGTCTTGACAATATGTTAGGAGCTTGCAACCCGAACAAGACTACGAATAGCCTCAAATTAGATGTTTCGCCCTACTTTACCTATATATAGTAGACCTGATGGTTAAAATTGGCATACATATTCACAAACTTTGCTGCTATGTTTGACAACACCCATAATATATCATTTGCATGATTAATAAGGCAATGTATGCCTTTATTTAGATTTCCAAGAACCACAGACAGAGCAAACTCTCTAATTAGACCATACACGGGACTGAGTTCAAGTGATCCCAACAGAGAGGTGATCTCTTTATGAAGGTTCTCAGCAGTCTTTTGACGAATGCTTGAATCCGCGAGAAATGAACTCATTATAGAGGTGGTCTCTGTATAAAGGTGGTCTAAATACAGGGGTGGTCACAGTTGGTATTTCTATCGCATCATTGATGACATAACCGTTTTGGCAGTCGATTGTTTTGCAGACACAATTTATCAAAACTGTCGTCTGCAATTGCAGCTACCACGTGGAGAGCGGACAACGAATTGTAATTGAGTCTTTGAAGAGGCCCAGATTAATTGCAATTTATGAATCAATCAGTTTCGCATCCATCATCAAATTCTAAGAGGTTAGACAAGAATGGAGTGTTCACGTAAATCGTTGTTTTAAGTTTACATTTGAATTCCAATAGATGGAACTTCATTCAAATAACAATCATGAGTTTTTAGAAACCATTTCAATACATTTTGTGTCATGATTTAAATAGAAATGTCGGAGCTTGAATATCTTTCATGTCAACAGTTTTTTTTAATATGACATGGTTAATGTCTTATTGATAGATTTATAATCGTGATGTCTAGTGTTTCCACATTTTAAAACATTTTTGTAGCATTACACAGATTAAAACCTGTTGAAATTATGACTGAAATGAAACTAAGTCGACGTAGATTTAAACATACATCTTCATAGAAAGTTACGGAAAATCGGACACTTCAAAAACAGATCTGTCGACAGCGCATTCTTTTATGTCATTTAATGAATATAAAAACGTTGGTATTTTAAGAACTTAGAAAGTGCATTACAAATAGACTTGCACGGGTGATTTTCTAAAATTAGGCTCTAATGTCAATGCACAGCATACACTAGAACCTCTCTATTAAGACCACATGTCATGTGGTATCAATCGTGAGCTCGTCTCTTTAAGAAGGTTCACAGTGGTCTATTTATGAAGAACTAGAGTTGTGAGAAATTGTCTTATTATAAAGATGGTCTCGATAAAGAAGTTGTAGTTTATACTGTATACGTATACATACATTAATTGTAACTGTATTGGTCATTATATGTTTTCTACACCTAACCCCCCTTGTTACAACTGAGAACAAGAATCAAATTGATAATGGGTGCATTTGTCGAAATGTGTTTTATACAACCCAGTCTACCGTGCCATATATCTATGCCACAGATAAAGAAAATGCATATAAAATTTCCCACGCCAGACTAATTTGCTTATTTCTAACACAAAAAAGTGCTTGTGCATTCCCCATGTCACCTTCGCATTATGTTATTGCTATATATTGCTTCAATTGGTTAGGTCAGTACACAGAACGCGATGTAACTACCTATCCTTTGGTTGAGTGAACAGAACACAGTGATGTGACGACCTTACCTTTGGTTGGGTGCTTTGACACAGTAATTAAATTACACCTACAGTTACCTGCATATGCATGGCAACCTGGAACACTAAACGTTCAACACTATTCCCCCAAGCAAGTTCCTACAGCTTCCTACACTGTATTGAAATAGCTGAAGACAGGGTTTTTAACACTGAATTTCAATTTACGTATTACATCAAGTGGCGCGAACGGGTCTCGAACTTACAACCCCAAGATTGTGAGGGCAGAATGATATCATCATCTCACGTAAAGCAAATAGCTCTTGCATAGTGGCAGGACCATGCTTGTTTTAGCGAATTAAGAGAGAAGTAGAATTAAAAACATAAGTATGCTTGGGAAACACAATTTACGTACTAAACTCACACATATGCCTAGTAGGGGTAGGAGAGAGAGGGTTTCATGAGTGACGAAATAAGTCAATATTATCAAACTGTGTTGTTAAATACACCTGAATCTGGTCACCAACCAGATTTTTAGATATTACCCGATTATTCATAATGATAGCATAAACTATGATACACTGTCAATGACGCAGTTTACGAGCCGAACTGGTCTGCCACCAACCAGATTTTAACAATAGAGTTTACCAGTTTGATTTTATTCTTTTGATAAGGAAATGTATACCGTTCTTACATACCCGGTACCAAGATAAAGAAAGTCTTGCTATGTCTTTTGCTGCTGCTTTCTGAAAATATTAGTTTATATGTGTTTGAATAAAAATGTAAAAAAAAAAACCAAAAAAAAAAACAAAAACAAAAAGAAAAAAAGAAAGAAGAAGAAGAAGAAACAAACAAATAGAAAACAAGAAAAAAACAACAACAAAAAGACTCGGTCAAAAGTAGGGCCGCCAGCTTGATCAATAGAATAGTTACAACCTCTCAAGTCCATCCACTCGGGGGATAGCCTCAAGTGGTCAATATAGGCAGGTTGTCTTTTTGCGAAGGTTGGCAATGGTTTCTTTATGTGGGTTTAGGACACCGAAAAATGACCCTTTAAAGAGAGTGAATGGCTGTCATACTGATCTGCCCTTTCTATCGATAGCTTTATATCTATCCTCACAGTCACAAATGTTTATCCCCCAAATTTAATTGGGCGGTAGTATAATTTCTATGTGACAATATGTTTCTACTTTTGAAAGATCCGTCTGTGGCAAGACAATATGTGCCGATTATGATAACGGCTACAATACCACGGCTGATTCGGCGCCAATGTTCGGGGACGTGTGAACATAGCTTAACAACATTTCATGACTGCATCGGTCTCCACATTCGCACGCGTGTGACCCCGGCTTTACGTGCGGAATTGGCGGTATTTATAGCCCGGTATTTCGCGGTTGGCGCGCCTGGTACAGTCTGTTTATGGCCACAACCATAAATACCCAAAACTGGTACGGGACA
Organism: Streblospio benedicti; assembly: GCA_019095985.1. Classification (NCBI taxonomy): domain Eukaryota; kingdom Metazoa; phylum Annelida; class Polychaeta; order Spionida; family Spionidae; genus Streblospio; species Streblospio benedicti. Next base: position 45,283,169 of record CM032660.1, read on the forward strand.
CATAGTGACCTGGGCGAATCTGAGACAGATCCAGGGCTTGGATTAGAAACACCTTTAGTTTAAACTTATTCATTTCCTGTACAATGTGCAGCAAAGAGATTGGGCAACAACTAAAAATGGGATTAACGCGCTCTCTCAAATAACATAGAACGTCACTAGAAATGCGCTTGGTTTAAACAAAGTCTCATCAGTTCAAAATGTACATATATCAGTGCTGTATAATGTGATGAAACGTAATAGAAACACCTTTATATGCAGACCACTGCTATAAAAAAGCACCGTTCTCAAGTGAGAATCTCTTCTAAGACACCACCTCTATAACAGGACCTTTATAAAACACCTATATACTGTGACACTCTGTAATAAGGTCATATATATAGAGAGGCTCGAGCCTACTGCACCCGACAATTGTTTGCTCGGGTTTTAATTAACACTTACGGGACACATATTGACCCATAGGCAGATCCGGGGGGGGGCAGGGGGCGCGCGCCCCCGCTTTTCCTACCAAAACACTTCATTTTCATAGTTTTTTTTCATGAAATCCCGTAGGGGCGCCCCCTCTTTTCCTTAAGTGCGCCTCCTCCCTTTTCCAAAAACCTGGATCTGCCTATGTTGACTTGGGGTACATTTAGGGATTTACATTCGCCCATCCCATTGAAATTGCTATATGTTGCTGTTGTGATATAACAGTGGCAACTCAAACTCTGACCACCTCTGTAAAGTGATCACCTCGTCAAAGAGAACTCCGTATATAGAGACCACCTCCATAAAATGCAACCTCTATAAAGAGAACGCTTTACATAGAGACCACCTAATATACAAAACCCATAAAAGCCCCATATTAAGTGCGCCCCCTCCCCCTTTCCCCGAAAACCTGGATCTGCCAGTAAGCCAATTTGTCACGTTTATAGTTATGATGCCGGCACAGGCGATAATGTGCATGTCTCGTGTCCACGGATAAGGATTTACAATGTCACTTTTACAGGTACGAGTGGCTGTATGTAACAGTGAAACGCAGCTAGATTAGTGGCCCTATAAATACTTCATTGCACGGTGCTGGAATGTGGTGGTCAAGCGGGACATATTCTCACATGCCGATAGGCCAGAGCTTCTACAACTTGGAGATCTCACTTTTAATCTTTAGACCACGGTGTGAGACCACGGTTAGACCACGGTGAATCACTGCCAGATCAAGGTTTTTGGAAGGGGTGGGGGCACGTTTAAGGGACCCCATGGGTTTTATACGCACGATCGACGGGGATATGTATTGTGTATAACATACGAAGACAATAAAATATGGATGTCTATGGATGTCTCTATAAGTAGAGTAACGATTGAGTAATCTATAAACTACGAGGTTTTGAATTTGAGTCCCACTCCAACTATGGCATATACCGAGTGTGTGAGGCTTAGAATTGAACCAGCATGTTGGTTCTCGATTGAAAAGACTATTATTCACTATCCACCTTCATTAATTTTCTTGCTGGGTTTGCTCAAATACAAGCCAAACATTAAATGTCAAAACTTTATTTCTAACATGATGGACATGATTATATGATTGAAAAGGTACATCTAGTAGACATTCGCTCCATGCAAAATCAGGCATCTAGATCCAGTATAAACATGGTTGCTTGCAAGATGAGAAGTCTGCAATAAGCCAGCACAGTGCACCCGCCATTAAAACCCGCGTACCCAGTGAGACCACCTCGGTAATAAGGTCATCTCTGGCGTTCCCGAGCCATCTTAAAGACCACTGTGAACCTCCATCAAGAGACCACCTCATTATTGAGACCGCCTGAAGTCAGTCCCATGGCCTACATGGATGGTCGTAATAGAGAGGTTTTACTGTACGAGTTGCTCCTCACGTTCGCCCCATTAGTTCCTAATCTGGTCGCTAGGTGGCGCGCCACAAACACGCGACAACAACTACAACCAAACAAAACAAGCCGCCCATGAATAATCCTGGCTATTTATAGAACGTGACCTTGATATTAATCTCATTACGTGAGCATGCTATTCTGACCACAGGGTGTTAGTAAAATCGATACATTAGAGCCTCAAATTAAGACCACCTGTGTAAAGAAACCACTTCTATAGTAAAGTCAGTTATCAGGGTCAAGAACTTTACCAAAGTGACCAGCATGACTCTTCGTAAAGAGACCACCTAACTATTGTGACCACCTACGTCCACGCTGGGTAGTTCTAGTGTAGATAACAAAATGGTTGTGTCTTGAAATGACGCTGAAGTAATCTCTGCCGCATCTACAGGTATGCAAAAAGTTAGATATAGATGCCGAATAATTCAATACATGATGAAAACAATATTTCGGCCTGCACAATAAACTAAACGACAACAAAACCAAAATAAAAAAAAAACATAAAAAAACGAAGAAGATGCCACAAATCGAAATATTTTTTCAGTCATGAATCAAATAACACAGCACATACACTACGTTTGTTTTAATATATATATGTGTGTGTGCGCGCGCGCGCGCGCGCGCGTGTGTGTGTTGTATGTCTGACCTTGAAACTCATAACTCGCACGCCCTTGCATGTGGCGAGTGTTGAGCAAACACACCCACACACAGCCCACTCTACTATATGTGAAGGGGTCAGTCAGTGCATTATGTAAATAAAACCCACAACACACAGTGCCGCTCTTCAACCCCCTCCCACGCACTTTACATGCCTGTTCATGTTCTTCTTGTACACGGCTCCTTTCATGGCTGCATTGACAGTATATAAGTCAGCATTCTACTACGTGGGAAGGGAGCCACTTTCCCACTATGTAATGGTCTATTTTGGAATCATTTAACCTCTTCGTAAAGGTCAAAGTTTGTCATGAAGAGGGGGTAGGGGTGACTGCACCGACTCGTTCTGCCAGTCGAAGCCATCCACCTAACCACCACCCTAATCTAACACGGAATACATTGACACGGCACCTCACCAACTAAGAATCCTCAGACGTCATGCATGCCTAACCATGGCATAAAACAGCCAAGGCCGGGACCAGGGATCACAGGTCGCTGGTGAAGAGGTTTGTGGCTACTCGAAGCTGGAAGGAATTCAGGTAACAACAAAACACGGCTTTTGTGGGCTAAAGATTGTGATAATGTGAAGATCTATTGATAATATCATAGACATACATGTATGTTTGACTAGTTGCTTGGCATTCTCTGCTAACAGGATGTCCCTTTGAAGCGGCGGCATTGATGTGGCTGTGATAGGATACAGTGGGGTGGAACCTCTCCGTTGGGAGCAATAAGTTGACTTGGCCCAATTGGTCTCAATAGAGAGATGGTCTCTTTATGAAGGTCGATTTTTGTCCCTTTATGAACGTTCAGGACTATTTGAATGCTTTTATTTGAGTAGTGGTCTCAATAGAATGATGTTTTAAATTAGAGGTTTAACTGTATCTGTTGATATATTTATCTTAAATGCCAATTGGCTAACTCATATTTGAACTGTGCCACGCCTTTCAAATATGTTGAGGAATTTATTGACCGTTAATTATAAGCTCTTGATCTATATTGATCAATTAAATGGACACATTGATCATCGAATTTTGAATGATTGAATATTGCATGTATCTGAACATAAATAACATAATTATGTGCAGAATATGCAAGAGGAATTTAGCAACAATTTTACTATTTATATATTTTGTTGTTGGTCATAAAGTATCAATCCCTTTGTATTAATTATCAGAGCATTTAGGTTAATCAGTATTTCTAATCGGTGTAAAATGAACAATTGATCAAACATGATAAAATTCAAGGTACCCATTTCTAGATAATCACATGAATTTTAGTATTGGACGATATTTCGGGGAGTGTCATGGTTTCACGACAGGTTTATTGACGTATACTGACAAAATTCATTTCAAATGTATTCAATAATTGAGGAGAGAATCCACTGATTCTGATTCCTTTCCATTATCTGAAAACATCATCATGTAATAAGAGAGAAAATACAAGTAAAACATTCCTAAGCCTACTTTCTTCGTCTTTTCTACAAATGGGAAAGAAAAATAATCGGTTTGCTGACATTTAAGATACAAAAAAGCAACACCCCAAAAATATAATGATCACGACATATTACTAATATATACAGTGAACAATTTCCGAAAGGCACATGTCATGTTAACAGGTATTTTTTTTATTAACCAGACGTGCCAAAAAATGATAATGAATCCATAAAAAACATAATGGCAAAGTTCTACAATTAATTTTGCTGTGACGTCACATTACGTAAGTGACGTCACAACCGTGACCTTGGTAATTTGACCGCAGGTGCGACATGTTATTTGCAGAAATATTTGTGGTGTGTGTTGAATAATTTCATTGATATTTTTCGTGATATTGATATTGCTAATCATCGGAAGCAGTTGAATTTGTTTGTACCAACCACAGATGTGGTCACGAAAACCACTAAAGACACTAGATTCTTTGCTCCAATACAAACAAAAAAATCTTCTGGAATGTGTTTAACATGCAGCATCTTTTTTGTTGTCAAGCGTACACACAGCGTTACATATCTCTGACGATATATTGGTTCTGATGTGTATCGAGTACCGTTCAAAAGCTATCACCTATCAAGATTGACGTGGTGATTTTTTTTTTTTTTTTTTTTTTTTTTTACTATTTAACAGGAAACGTGTTAAAAACCAACGTAGCTGAATTTCCTGTGTGTGGGGACGCTATCATAATGATAATCTATTCAACCCCATTGGAACCATTGCAAGACATTTATAGTTAGGACACCCGAAGATGTGTAACAATGGGTACTTTGAAAAGAACAAGTGTAATTTATACTCAAAGGTTCTATTTGAAAAAAAAACAAACTGTTGAAAGATGTCTCTTGAAATTAAAAAAAAAAAAAAAAAGAAAAAAAGAAAAAAACCCACACAAACAACAACAACAAAATAATAATAATGAAAAAAATATATGAGTTGTTTTTGACCTTCCAGAAAAAGTGTAAGTTGAAGGTATAAAAACTCATTAGTTATCTTTTGACAACCCAGTGACCATAAAAGGAGAATGCGGACGATGAAAATGAATGTTTTATTTATGTATACGAAGATGGACCTACAAAATTTGAACTTCATTTCTTCAAAGGTTCTTATTTCCCCATGTTGTTAGTGCTTTAATGTAGGAGGTGATACATCTTGCACATTGACAAAACCATCTGGTTTCTTCGCAAAGAACAACTTCACAAATCACCAATTACTACATTCTTTCACTTTTTGTCTATTTACTTGAGTAGCTCAGCAAAATTCAATTCACGTTTCCCATATTCTATTTTCATCTCAGTCCATTCAAAAATAGAACCTTCGATTGCGTACATTTCTGAGAATTTCATCACCTGCATCGACACCGATATGATAGCCAGATGTGTGTACAACAACAAAATCAATACGCGTGTAAAACATAGCGTGTACAACTCAATACAGTAAAACAGACACCTGCTGGGCCACCTGCCGACATATGTATTTGCGTGGGCGGCGAACAACAGGTTTTGACGCCTGCTTTAGAAATGGCAGGGTTGCAGACGCAATATTGCTTTTTAATTGAGTTGCCCTCAATGTCAGTTGACTCAGTGATGACGTGTATTATTGTATAAGTTGTGTATACGCAATGACATACATTCGGTACGCTTCAGCGATCGATATGGAGCTATTTTTAGATATAAAGAATTTGACATTGGCACATGATATATACTATCACAATCACTGACAATGATAAGCGTTACAAGCCTACAATTTACACAGCACATTTTTGTTGTACACTGTATTTTGGTAGTCAAATTATATAGACTTATATTTCATCGTATTTATTTTAATGTTAGTATTTACGTTAAATATTATTATCGTCTGAAAGTAAAACATGGTTAAGATTTGCTATATTATGAACGCTTTAGCTAAAATACTTTTTTCTTTCATTTTTTGCTGTTTGTAATAAGATAAAACTTTGTACCTTTGAAAATTTGTTGTTCTATATTTCCTAAACACAATATTGAAAATAAAGTGAAAAATTACCAAAGAATGCCAATAAAATATACTTAGTGGGAACGTTATGTGCAATTTGCATAGATGTAACTATCTATTTAAAAATGCAACTAATTTCTTTACACTGGATAACTTAACACATATAAGCTAGCTCAATAGGTAAATAGAACCATGTAAATACAGCCAATCCATTTTTGTAATGGTACATGTATTGTGATGTATGTCCTTCTTTATTCTAATGGCCCAAGCATCAAACAAAATCATATATTACATAATACTGCTGTATTGTGATCCATGTCCACTTGAAACCCCTACAAACAGACGACTTTCGGACAGCAATGTTTGCAAGCTGGTAAGATTTGAACAGGTTTCGTGTTGTAAATATTTAACAGACGTTTAGACTCTCAAATGTAAACTGTTAAATCTCAAATAGTTTACGTGCTATAAATGCGAAATGCTTGGTACGTGTAAATATATGTCATCTTAGCTGAGTTTGTAGATATCGGTTTGGGGTTGATTTTCATGGCTTTAAAAACAAACGTGTTTAGGAATGACTCACGCTGGAGTTACTTTAACATGGACAGACAGACAGACACGTATGTCTTATCAAGTAGATTTTGCTCTGAAGATTCGCGAATAGTCATTGTAGTAGCATTCACTATTGGTCTTTACAGGTTCTTGAAAGAACGGGAATTTATGGATTATTTCCAATAGTATGATATTTATTTGAGTGAATCTTTTTCAGTGTACTTTTAGAAAATTCCTCTAATATTTTTGAAAGTTTTCCGAAGATTAAGCAGATAGTTAACATATTTTTTCTTACACAGTCGGGAATCGAGCGCACAACCGTAGGAGTCCAACTCTCTATCCACTCGTCCACCAAACCACCTCAGGTGGAATCTTTATGTTGGGTTCCAGAGTTAGCTTTACGACGACTTGGAGCAACAAGAAATGGTATTATTATACAGGTGGTTTGAAACGCCAGGTTCGCCTGTTCATCACAATTACGCCAATGACAAATTTGGACCCAATAAGTCTTTAAAGTAATGATGGCAATTTTTCAGAATGTTTGACAAGAATCATTTTAAGTGGCGTTCTAAAGACCAGCAGGCCTATTATAACGGACACATCACGACATTTAGCTAAAGAAAGGCCTGTGGCGTATAGAGTTTTGAAACTGCCACAGATGCACCAGAAACTTGGTGTTTTCTTAATATATTTTCATTATAATTGACGTCAAATATACATTGACCTTTAAAAATTGGAAAGGAACGCCTAAATCATGATGATTATTAGTAAAAATACAGCCGTTGGGGAAATATGACATGCTTGTGTACGTGATTTTGGTTCTGTGGCAGTTTAAAATAGTCTGCAAATGTGGGACCTTGGTAGTCAGGCGCATGTTTGGCGGACGACTTTTTAAAATCGCTTTGTACAAATAGATAGATATAACATGCCAAAATCGTACCCAATCTGTTATATCTATCTAGGATCTTGGATACTTTCTAGTGTAAATATTATATTCTTGGTGTATGGAAGCTAATATTTAGTCAACCATGGATTCCAAAACTGTATGCGCTAGCCTTAAAAGTTTGGTTGATATGTGCCAAAATAGTAGGGGTCCATGGTTTGAGTCCCAGGAGTGGCTATGTGGTATAGCCATATAGCTCAACGTAGAGCATTCTTTCCCGTGACTAGAGGGTTATATCTGATAGCCAGTGCTGGGACTCGAACATACATGCGTGCCATACACAGTGGCGAGTCGGGAGTGGACCTACCTCAAATGGCTAAGTAAGGGAGTGGATGAGTTTATTTTTTGTTTTTGATTTTTTTCCTTTGGGGGTGGGGGGTGGGGGTGGGGGTGGGGGTGGGGGTGGGGTGGAAAGGTGTGTGTATAAGAGCTCGAGCAATACCATTTCCTTCGGTTCAGTCTTTAATTTTCCATGACCCCTTCTTTATGGCATTTTACCCCACATACCACAATTTCAGCCCTTTCTACAAACCCCATGTATACCTCACGTTATTTTGAATACATTCTAATGAGTTTTCCAAATCTTGCTTGTGAAATCAATTTCATTTTTAAACACAGAATATGATTAGTATGTCAGGCTAGCCGACAGATTTCCTAAATAACGGCGTAGAAAATGATGACCCACATTTTATTGATACATTCTCCTGTTGCTGAACTCATGCCAAATAAAACATTCCTAACCAAAACACAGTAAACCAATAAATATACAACAGCATGCAATATTTACAAACAAGGCAATGGTCGTCACCCATTTTTGGCACTGCTTCAATGCAGAGGCAACATAAGTATACGCGCTTGCACTGGGTAAAAAATATAGTGTTCAAAAAGCAACATGGACGCCTCATTTCAAAAGGATTTTTAAGAATTAGACATAAGAGTATGACAAACTTTACATAGCAATAGTGTATTACATATTACTTCAAATTCTTCACTAAAATATGTACCAATTTAATCAACGAATGACTTCTGTAGGACTGTTTGCAAGGTTATGGATGATGGTAATATCTGTTTACCACGTAATCTTCACCCACTCCCGCCCACCACACTGTCCAAAGAGGTGACCTAATTAGGATCTATTTATGGCATTTTGATAGCGCAGATGTCGTAAAAATAGCTGCGCCTGGTGTTATTCTGGTCACTCCATATCACTGGATCCGTACATGTCACCAAGAACAGATATTGCGCCCTACATGGGGTTCGTAAAAACCTCTCCATTTTACAGACACATTTTATGCATTTTTTCAGTACTACACAGGTTCTTTATATGAACCCTTCGTCTGCGTTTGCTGGAAATAATCTATTCTGATTGGTTGAGAGACGGCGCGTAAGAGATTATCCACACCACAAAGTTTGAGACCTAAACATCTTAAAATGAGAGAAAAAGGTAATTAGACATTTGGGAGTGAGAGTGTGACCTTTGAGCAGAAATCCATACTCAGTGAGAGATTTGCTGGTCTCTCACCCCACTCGTATAGTAACCCTTTTCCATATGCACCAATATGCAGGCATGTTCAAACGTTTGGACCTTCATTTACAGTGGAAACGGCCAAAGTGGACACCTCCCATTTAATGACACCTGTCGTCTGTGGACACTTTTATCTTCCCCCTTTCCCCTTATATGAAGTCCCAATATCCTTTTAATAGATCACAATCATAATGAAGTATCCCAAGATTGCGAAAAAGGTTACGCAGTTATTGATAAATGCAAACATTCGAGTTTCATATGGCGACCATATGTGATTCTTGTTTCTACATAAAAGTATTGTCAAGTGTGTTATTGCTTGATAAATGGGCAAAACCAGTGTGATTAGAGTTGCGTGCCATAACAAGCAGATATTCTTGGGAGAAGCATAATGTTAAACATTTTACATGTGCATAATTTTTTGTTCGGCGACAAAAAATCTTAGAAACCTACTGAAACAGTATGCAGGTGGTAGGAGGTGCCGGCGTAATGAAAATACACTAATATTGAAAATAACAGTTCACAGATTTAGGTAGGAGGCACATGTTCTTCCTCCACAATTAAGACAAGACAAGACAAGAACAGAAGCAGCAGCAGCAGCAGCAGCAGCAGCAGCAGCAGCAGCAGCAGCAGCAGCAGCAGCAGCAGCAGCAGCAGCAGCAAATGAAAGCAAAATATTTTACATTATATGTTTTCTCAACATCTTAGCTTTTGCGGCATCGAAATCTATGAAATCCACTGGTTGCCAACTATCAAAAAAATCTGGATCCGCCAATGAGCTGGATCGTTTTACCCCTATAGGGTTCCCATGCAGTGACGCGAGTATTAAATGGATTCACAGGCCTCTAATGACCACGGTCAACACCGCCCAACGCCGGATCCAGATTTCTAAGGGTTATCCCAATACCGGGATTATTGTGGATCAGGGATATTAGGTTTATTAGCACGTCTATACTGGTGACTTCATTAATGTGCAGAAGAACCTCTTTATAAAGACCACCTGGTAGGGTTTGTCGTCTAATGTGCCTCAATATACAGATGGTCTTCTTCTAGCTGGCCTGTATCTTGAGGTTTGGAGAAGTGAACAGTGGTCTTACTGTTGTAGTGTTTCTTTTGTAAAGGTAGTCGCACGAGAAGGTAGAACCTCCGATTAACACCACCCCCATAAAGAGAACACCTCCATCATTTCCTGCGATCGCAAACCTTCATAAAGTTAACAACATGAACCTGCACAAAGAGACCACTTCTCTATTGAGGCCACTTGAAGGTAGTTCCAATGAAGCTCTTAATAGAGAGGTGCTACTGTAATAATTGTCAATGATAAAATACTTCTTGTTATATTAACAAGTCTATTTGAGAGCTTTTAACTGCATTAATTCAGCTTCTGTTGTTGACAGTGCTATTTGGGTATACTTTATTGTTGTACCAACGTCACTACTTGTTATTAGGATAAGTTTATTGCGTTTGCTACCTCATTAAATCAGTTAGTTTCATAACTACCGTTGGTGGTATTTTTATCACCAGGGTCAGTTGGGTTATTTTTAGAAAGTATGATAGATACGTTGGTGTAAAATGTTGACGCAAATGGATTTAACCAAACTTTCCCACTATCATAAAGATCAACATTACCAAATCCAGATTATGGAAAAGTGGGTTTCGGGGAGGGGGGGGGATTCCAGTGGATTTCATAGTGCGAAAGCTCGCGGACGTGCCAAAAAACACATGAAATTATATTATTCAAGGGAACAATGAGTTGAGGCAGAGGGGGTTATGCTGTAAAACGCCCCATGATCTACCTATGATTTACTCTACGATTCTCTAGAGTGGTGAAGATTCTGGGGAAAAGCAAGAACACGAAATGTAAAAAAATAAAAATGCTTTAAATGAAATCCCTTCTTGAAGAATTTCAATAATTTAGAGCAGTGATGAGTTTGTATTTGTCACGCAGTTTGTACCATCCCCTGTGCCGTACACATATCGGTGCTGTTGCTGAACAAGCTAAAGAGCTGATTTTGAGAATGGACTCATAAAATACCTTTCTTTGCAATTCATGCATTTTTATCAGGGAATAAGATCTTTTAGTTGTAAGAAACACGGGAGCCGGGTGTCACCCGCACAGCTAGTTCATACCCATTCCTCTCTTTTATTTTATTTTCCCACATCTAATCTCTCTGTTTTGGTTTTAATTCCAAAATTCCTCAATTATTTTTTCATTCACACATTCCTCAATTCCCCATTTTTGTTATTTTCCCCTCACCCCTCTTCATTGCTTTGTTCCCCCCTCATTTTCTAAATTTCACGTTTCTAATTACCGCTTTTCTTGATTTATTTCCCATTTCCTCCTTTCCCCAACCATTTGCTTGCACAATGCACTTCCTGATACCCCACACACTCCCTATGGGAGTACCTACCGCGATGCAACTATAACATCATTATGTACAGTCATGCATTCGTCTAGTCGACACATTATTTCGCAATCACTACATCGTCACTTCACATACACAACACACATGGGAATCACAGAAACATTCTTAAGGATGGTTAAACTGATCAGTGACCTCTCTGTGGCCACTCCACTGATAATACAGCCATCTTGTGAAATAGCAGGACCATTGTAAATGTTCAAAAATATGACGAGAGCTCTCCCCCCCTTTTTTTTTACTACCATACCACATGTGTATTATAGTAGGTACGATAGTGACGCTGTGTGATGAAATTTGGAATTCTTGGACATAGATCGCGCTTGTTGAAAATTAAGACAAGTGTTCGATGGTCGACAGCCAAGACACTGTCTGAGATTTGAATTGTATATTTTGACAACGACAAAAGTTTAATAAAATATTTGTAAAATATCTATTTAAATAAACAGTTTAGAAATAATAATTATATTTAAAAAGAAAATACCTACTACAATGAGATTTTTTTTAAAGATCCTGGGAGACACCACCATTTTATGACCAAGTGCTCCTCGTTGGGGTTTGTGGTACATGTGTAGGAGATATTCCCCGTAAAGTCATGGAGTGTGGCAGAGAGCACGTGCCATTGAGGGGCTGTGATTGTTGGACCAATAAACCATGGACACTGGAAAACAATTATGGTGAATGGGCAGTAACACAAAGATGTGTGTCTTTTTATATAGATTTTGGCGCTTACCAACGCAAAGTATACTATCTATTCCGTGAAAAAATAACATAACCCAATTGGATTGGTCGATATTCAATTTACGAAATACAAGGAGAATATGTACATAATGCAAAAATAAGCGTAATCATTTTATTTGCTTTCGTTATCAATGAGAACGTTATGATTGATATTTTTAAAAATTTTAGTCATTTTTCATGAAAAGTTTGAACTGCTTGGAAATCACGCTACGATTGACCCTGCACCCAAATCCCATTTTTGACCAAAAAATGCCAAGGAGTATATGGATTTAAATTTGTGTCATTGATATTTTTTTCATTTGAAGCAGCCCTCGCAGGGGTGCTGCATCCAATTTTTTGAAAAACATGGAATCCTGTATTTTGTGACCGCACCAATCTGTGGTTTCCGAAATCCTGGATCTGTCAGTATGCTCAATATAAATCTAACATGGTACATAGACAAAACCGGTTGAGAATTTGACATGAAGTATTTTTTCCCAGGTGAGTTCTTGAGGCATAGCACGGCGAGCACAAGGGTCGAGCCTGATGCGCCACATGAACGAATCCTGATTAAACAATTCATGTTACACACCGAACCCTGTTTTGTATTTATCATTCTCTTTTAAACAATTACAAAACTGTTTACAAATAAACTGGCTTCAGAGAATGCACAAATAATTTGAATCAGTGTGTCTTGATACTGGATTAAAAGTAGCACGGCTGACGACTTGCCATAATAATGTCTTTACCAATACAGGTTATTCTTACAAGGCAATTCTGGGGAGCACGATAACCAATGGCAATACATGCACAAGAAAGATATGGACCTATGGTACAATATGAAGTTATGACCCTGCACAAGAGCAGTTGGTGTGACGAGGTTGACAAGTTATTGTTGTGTCTTGTGGCTTATCACATCCTCACATCCAGGGTCTCAAATCACGAAGGTCGCTGTGTCCGCTTCACGGCCAACTATCGGATATGCAAATGAAGCCTTTGAACCTTTCGGTTGTGATCCACGCTTACATAAGCCACGACAATCACAAGGCTTCACACCGTTGTCTCGGCAGGAGACCAATTAGTTTGCAATTTATTGTGTCCATATCACAGAACAATGTGGAGTGTTTCACAGAGTGTTTGTTGTTATTGTATAACTGCTGCATTGTTGGTAGACAGTCGAGTGCATGTTCACTTCGTTCATTATGTGAAGCATTTTAATGGTGGCAGCAATCTCATTCCAGTTACATCTTGGAGTGAAATGTGCTGAACATTAAAGAACAAAGGCATATGGTCTTCGATTCCTGGTCGGGTATGGCGTTGGATGCTCCGAGCAAACAGAACCTTAATTAGTTGCACGCTGCTCTACAGTATCTACACGTTAAATAGGTACAATTCAGGCGATTGAACGCTAATGTGAGTGATGAACACCATGGTAACAAGTATTTTATGCTCCCCACTGAGTTAAGAAAGATATAGTGTGACGCACCGATGCCAATAGCCTGGTGTGAACTCTCCCTGCGCCTCCATTGGATCTGCCTATTGGAGTATGACTGTAAATACTACAGTTGCACCAATCTCGATGCACGTTGTTACCAGAAACCTGGATTAGGTGAGACTCCCACACGTTTGCAAGAGCCAACATCTAAACACACATTCATGGATTTTATCTGTAAAAGCTGCGGAGGTCACGACACAGCCTACAGATTCACAGACACGTATTTCAAAAAAGTAAACAAAAGACATCCAATCCCTGGCAAAGAGGCCCGAACAAGACAAACAATAGACGCTCCACACAGAGCTGCTTTAATTTTCTAATTTGCAATGTATTGGTGGTTTACAATTAAGTAGAAAGGTATCCACGTAATGTTGCACGAGCAGGGCATATCGCTAACAATATCTTGTAGTATCATTTATTTCAAAATGCAAACTGGTTTACAAAGTAACGTGTGTCTTTACAAATGTATTTTTGACATTTTGATATTGTTTTGCCTATGTAGTCATAAATTGCTCGGGCACAAAATCAAAATGCGGCAATATAATAAAGACGAGAACAGGATTCATTGCAGATTTATATACTGGCAGATCTAGGTTTTTTTAGAATCTGAGGGGAGGGCGCACACAGTAATTCATGGGCTTAGTACGCGTAACTGCTCGTAGAGATGCCAAAAACATGACAAAAATGTTTTTGGAGGTGAACGAGGTAGAGGGGTGCCCTGTGTCCTTTTGCCTGGATCTGCCAATGCTGTGAAACCATCAAAATAAATCTCTGGGTGCAAATTGTATAAAGGCCTACCATACACGTCATGACAACATGTCTAGTATGATTTAAAAGTTGCACTAAATACAAAGTGCGCCAAACTCTGGCTTGTAAAATGTCAAGTGTAAACATTTTGAGATCCTCATATATACCCAGTTCCTAGCATACCTCGTAGCAATCAAGAGACCATCAAGAACCAGGAAGAATGCCCCGCCAGGGGGCCTGTTGATCGCAGGTGTGAACGCTCGGCCCTTGAGATCAGTGTTAAACACACAATAGTCGCTACTATATTTGATACAGGGCTGTCATGGACCCCATAGACAGTGCATTATCAGTGATAGTGGCTATTGTGGCTGGAAAATATCTTATGTTAACGACTGTTCAATGTAATCTGCACATAACACTGGCAGATCCAGGATTTCGGAAAATGGGGGCGCACATAAGGGATTTCATGGGTTTTGTACGCGCGATCGATGGCGGACATGCCAAAAATCCTATGAAAATGAAGTATTTTGGTGAAAAAAAGTGTGTGTGTGTGGGGGGGGGGGCGCCCCCTGTGCCTCCTGGATCTGCATATGTATGACACAATATCTACAATACACTATCCTATTTCCAATAACTTGTGAATTCAATATTTAAGAATAGATGGGGATGATTTTATGTTGATGTGAGTTAGTGTCCACATAAGACAAGTGTCCACTGTACAGTAAATCTCCTCCCATGAAAACCACCAACATAAATGGACTACCTCTAAAATAAGATAAGACCATATTTTGTGGTCCAAGAACATCATAAAGAGGCAACTGTCAAACTCAAGAAAGAGATCATCTCTCTATTGAGACCACTTAGTATACTATGTCACAACTACAGCCAGTGGTCTCTTTATAGAGGTGGTCTCAAATGAAGGCTATCCTGCATATCTCAGTCCAGTAGAACCTGTATAGTAATAGTAATACCACCCAGAGGACTGGCTTCTGGCGGTCTCATTAAAAAGGTGGTCTCTTAACTAACTCTCTTATTCTCATTATGAAGAACTGTTGTCTTATTATGGAGGTGTTGACAAAACAGAGGTGGCTTGAATCGGAAATATCAATGTAATTGCCTCATTATGGAGGTGGTCTCTTTATAGAGATGGTCTAGAATACCAGTTTTCCTGCATAGCTAAGTCTAGTAGAACCTGTGTCAAGACCAGCCGTTAGCCCTTCTCAATAGAGAGGTGGTCCCTCCTTTCGTGTTCACGGCACTCCTGTTATGAAGGGAACCGTAAAATATGGTTATATGAAAGTGGTGGTCTCTTTACAGATAATGTTATCCAGCATAGCTCAACAATGCCATTGTCTAACCACCAGCAGACCCCCTGAGAACACCAGAGACCGCATCAGCCATGATTAATGCCTTTTTCATCGCCTGTTGTATGACGATGACCCTCGAGAGGTCGACCCTCTACTGTCCTGGCATTCCACACACGGTATTTAGTGATAAGGAAGTGCAGGTCTATTGTGTGTTTGTAAATACACACGGAATTTTTTAGCTGCCACTTTGATAGCAAGTGTCACATTGCGTGTTGTAGTGATATTGCAACTATTAAGCCTAGTTTGGATAACCCAAACTGTTCCACTAGCAGGTTTTGTTTTTTGTAAAAGCAGGATGTGGTCATTATTGGACGTTTACTTGCGAAACAGCATGACCCCCCGCCCTGCAAACCCCAGTTGTATTTCTACAAATGTATATTCCACCAGTAATATAATATAATAATGAATTTAGAACAAAAATCATGCTAGAAACATTAATTTAAAAAGTCAGCAAAACCACTTTAATGGCGTTCCAGGAATGTTAAAATTTGCAACATTAAAGGGTTTTCTACAGTAATAACGTCCCCGTTTATGAGGGATTTTACCATATGATAATAAAACAAATATTTGCATTAATATTTTAGTTTGTATATTCGTAGTTTCAATGCACATACATATTTTAGTGTAAAAATAAAAGGTCTTATAATCAAATCTATAGGTTGTAATGATAATATAATTATTCAGTTAGGATACAATTTGGTAGAATTCTGTATTAGAATAGATGTTTGTGTTCAAGTTTACAGAGCTTGTTGGGAGGCCATAGTAAAAGGTGATAAAAGAGGACAGTAAAACATAGAACTATATATAATTCAGCACAATCCTCTCATGTATACGCTGTAAACAAGTAGTTTTGTGCTTTACGATCACTCCATATACATGGGACCTAGGTTCATATAGTTTAAATGTGCTAACACTACAGATTCTTTCTCCAAGTCAATAGGGCTATACCACACAGCCTCTGCCGGGAATCGAACCCTGGATCACTCTTTCTGTGGAACCTATTCACCAAAGACTTGGGGAAAGAATCCCGCAATGTAAATATTTACATCCAAGTCAATTAATTCCAACATACACGTATCTATGTATAGAATTAAATTAATGTAAATGTGCGTATGTACAGTTTCAATTCACACGTATCACGCTCTGGCTACTTTCCACCTACACCAAGTCATTGGCATTCTTGCCATACTATGTCTTTGTTTCTATACTCCCTGGGGGAGCATACAGCACATCGATACTATAGCGCAGTTGTGCCTATCACTCACATTAGTGTTCGATCGCCTGTCTGGTACCGATGTGACATGTAGGTACCAGGGAGGAGAATGCAGCAGTTTAGGAATGAGTTTGGTCAACATCCAACACCAGACCTGAGCAGGAATCAAGACCAAGAACTTCTGTTCACAAGGCCAACTCTCTGACCACTCGGCCACAGAAGCACATCTGCTGTATTCAATCGCACTGAACCTACAAGCACCACAAATGACCACGTTTAAAAAGCTTGAACTTTCCACCCATGAAAACCCCGTTTCTTGGACATTCTGAATTTTGTAGCTTGAATGTGGATGTATGAGGAAGTGGAATGTTGGAAAAGAGTGAGAAAAAAAGATCTGGGGAGAAGGTCCCCAAAAGGAGTGCTTCGGATTTCTAGAGAGAAATGGGAAATATGACCAAAACAATTCAGGGTTGTGGGATTTCCCGCTTGCGACGGCAGACCACCTCAGTGAACTCTACATAGCAACAACACAGTAATCTTCACGTCTATATGTATTGTGGTTTGTGCAATCATCATACACCAACAGTAGTGATGGTCAATAGTATTGGGTTGTCAATTGTCATTGATATACAGTAGAACATCGCTATTAAGACTACCCAAGGGTCCGTGTTCAAGTAGTGTCAATAGAGAGGTGGTCTCTTAATGAAGATTTAGAATCACCGAAAATGTTCTTATTCATTTTCGTGGTCCAAGAGAGGCGGTCTTTTGAAATAGGATTTTAATGTATCCAATAGTACACCATTACACACAAGACCACCTGGTAAACTTTATCTCAATTGCTTATAAACCTACCCATATGTCTACATGGTGCAATCATCGTACATTAGCAGTATTGACATTGACAGTGTTTCTCTGTTTGATGTGATTGTATGCAAGTGAGGCCACCAAAGATGGTATTTACTAGTGGATTATCCTCTCATCTTCACACTCTTCAAAACGGATTATCTCAATAACACAGTGACAACAGATGACCAGATGAGGGGCTACAAATATAACGTACAGTGGAGCCTCCATTTTAAACCATCTCAATGGAAAGACCACCTCTATAATGAAACAACATTTATAATGAGACTATTGTCGCCCTCCCAATCCCCAATACCCGTGTAAATGGACCACTGTGAACCATCATAAATGACCCCCTCTTTCTGAGACCAATACGCTCATCTCGACTGGCAGCGTTGGCAACATTTTAGGGATGAGTTTCTCCAACACTCACCACTAAACCAAACCAGGTCTTGAACCCACACCATCCAAGAGACTAAGACAATGAAAGCTGAAGATTATCAGAATATGCCAATGAAATGCATGCCATTTAGGAAAGGGCCAGCATAGTCTGTTTACGAGAATCCTTTTTACACTGTACATCTTCATTGTTACATTATTTACAAGTGTATTGAATTGTCACTTTTTAACAGGAAGAAGTTCCTTGAGTCAGACGTAATAAGTAGAATCAATAATCTGTTTTTCTTCCTTGGCTTTGGTTTCATTGTGGCTGAACATAAATCATTCTCATTTTGTATTCTATGTTGTTCTTTCTACGCTATTATTAAACATAATCACAACAATTGTTCAAAAATTGTTCAAAAAAGTTTTTATGTAAGCCTTTCGGCTCTACAGAGTCCTAATCATAACAATGAAAACAATCATCACTAAATAATTCTGATGTTCAGATTGCTGGCGACATGAAAATGCTCTAGAAAAAATGGACTCCTTGTGTGAGGGGTTATTTTCAACGTCATCCCCTATTTTATAATGAGAATTTGTTGTGGGTGAAATTCGTGAATGTGAGACTGTGGCCGGGTCTCGCTACAAGCCGCGCTATCTTTAGCCTTGCACAAACAGCTTTAACAAGCAGCAAGGCACGCCCGGGGCCAGTCTGACGTCATACCACATTCTTTTGATAGCAGTTTTTTCTGCTATCACATAATTGGTGCAGCTGTGCCAGATATGGCTATAGTAGCGCGGGGTTTTTGGTCTGGCCATAATCCACTTAATTGTGAACTACTTTCAACTTGTCATCATGTGTGAAGTCATTCACCTGATGAAGAATTTCTGATAGAGAGCTTTAAAATATTTTGATGTTATCAAGCACAGTAGAAATTCGTTGTTGAGGCCACCCGGGTACCTAACTCTAGTGGTCTAATACAGAGATGGTCTGTTTTATATTGGTCTCTTTACGATGGTTTGGGAGCGCAAGAAATGGTCTTGTATTGCTATAGAGATGAACTATTTTGAAAACGGGGTGGGGGGGGATTGAAGGTGGTACTGTGGAATGGATTTACCTAAAACACAGAAGTCTAACATACCATGAGAGGAATGTAATAAATTATGAATATTTGCCTTTCAGTTGCTAAGTACGTCAATCAACGTAAACTGTAGGAAAGGGAAATGAGACAATATCTGTATTAATATGAAGCAAACTTCTGCACTCAAAATACATAACATGTTAAGTCTATGTTCAAATATTAATCTATCAATATAAACGTGCTGTGCACGTGAATTTCACATGTGACCAAGTGAAAGTGAAGTCCACAAACTGGGCGACCGTTTTGTAACTTATTGTTTCTTCAACAACCACATTTAAAAAAAAAACAACATCCGCCATGTAACAAATAAAGGCATGCGACGTTTTGCATTCAAGTCATTATTATATTACAGCAAAGCAATAAATTCCTAACGTTCATTGAGGAGGTTAGTCAGATATTTAACTGCTGCTATGTGAGAATACGAACGTCCACAGAGTGCTTCATATCCGGGTAGGGCAATAATCCATCCCGGAGGTGATTTTATTATGACAATACAGATCCTTCCCTTTGGTCAATCACGTGTTCACACCCCGTGACAGGCCGGACAGACGACCTTACTGATGTAGGTGTGTGTGATGGAGACTAAATCTGGATTTTGAGTTTGAAGAATACTTTTATAATGATTTTTCACTGTCCTCTTAAGGGAAAATACAATATTCCAACCAATCAAAATCTGTTTCTGTGCAAAGGAGCTACTATTTATTATGGCCCACGGGTTGTATGAAAACAAAAATGAAGCCATTATCGTATGATGTTCAGCCACCACCACCGCTACTAAATTTGTTTGAACATTTTAGTGCGCCCACCCCCGTTCTTTTCATGCCGTCCGTGTGCCCTTTAATCACTACATATATTATAAAAGTAGTATGTCTTGATAACCTTTGAAAATGTGAAAATATGACAAAGTCATAGTACAGAATTGACTCTATGTCCATGTGAAATACTGGTACCCTCCGAGAGGTCACCATTTCCAACTGACAAATCAAATTTGACCACGATTTATCAAATAATGCATCCTATGGAGGGGTAACAAGCCGGACGGATGGACAGAAGCATAAAATTAAAGGACAGGGCTGTAGAGCTGTCTGAAATTAATTCGATGAACACTCCTGACAATCGGTTGCATAAAGGATCTAATTATAAAATATATAGATTACGTGCATTGTGTGAACTTTTACACGTTGCCCTTGAATTATCCCTAATAAGTGTCAGGCCGTACAATTGTCCAAGATTTATATCAGTATCAAACAGTGTTAAGTCATGTTGATGTGATAGGTTGAAACGTTTAAGAATCATAGGATCCTGCACACCATTCCTCCAGGATGATACTTTTTGTGTTTCTCCTTTTTGTAGACAGGAAGATGCAGAATGATTATGGTGCACATCATTGTTTACCAATACAGTGGAACTTCTGTATGAAGACTAGCCTTGAGACTGCCTTAATTTTAAGTGGTCTAAATAGGAAGGTGATCTCTTGATTAGAGGTTCTTCTGGAACAATGTGGACATCCCACGAATACGGACTCATTGGGATTGAGAGCAGTTTTTGAGTCTGTTTTGTGATGCATTGTTCTATCACAAATCCTAAGCCTATCCCGAGTTTTTGTTTGTGTGTGCGTGTGTGTTGGTACGTTGTGTGTTGCCGGGGTGGGGCGTGGGTGTAGGTTGTAGTAGCAGCTCCCCTCCAAATAAAACCATGGCCTTGATGGACTTCTGACTTCACACCCCTACCCCAGTTAGTTAAATAAATAACCCGCTTTTTATCATATTAATAATTCAGTAATGGGGACATAGCATCAGAATGTTGCAAATTTATGTCTTAGAGTTCACGGTTGTGTTTAATCTACAATAAAGATATCTGCACTCGCCGTCTTATTTCAGGTACAGGAATAGGATTGTTTAAACATTTAACATCATTAAACATAAAACGAATGCTTGTCCAAATCACACGTGATACATAACAAAAGAATAATGTCGCCAACTTGAAATTGAAATAGCAACAATCCCTTGGTCTCTGCAGTTCCCTAAAATGGGGACTATGGCAGGATGGATCATTGACTGATCCGATGGGGTGATCCGGAAGTGGCTTTCTTCTGATATATGTTGTTAGCAAAGAATGTGTAAATTACGCACAAGCTTGATGCGGAAAATGTGTACTACTAAAACGGTGCTTAAGAGATCAGTCACACACAACAGATAAGAACGAACGCAGTAAATATTAGTGATGAACATTTGTGACTGTCTGACTGAGGCTTAACCGTTATTTCATTTCTGGATGTATTTTGATAACTATTTATTCAATGAATTATGTTGTCTTGGCGTCATATCATTCTGGCCTATAGAGAATTCTAGAATAAACATGTCGGTCTGTACGTCCATCCATTTTTTACCCCTCTACAGGTCGCATCGTTCTACACAGGGTGGTCGGTTTGCACATTTTCTTTCTTTTTTTAACTACACTGTGCACAAAAAACATATAAAAGTGAAATATTCTGGTGGGAAAAGAGTGGGTGCGCACCACCTGCTCCCACTGGATTTGCTTTTGTAATTATGGTGCTTACTCATACATTATATTAAATTTGTAAAGTTTCAGAAAGATGAAATGCTTACATATAGATAGAACCACTCTGGTTCGTCAATCTTGGTCTCAAAGCTCTCTTCTTGTTTTGGCTTACACTGATACATAACAGTGTTATTTGTGTGAGGGGGGGGGGAGTGGGGTGTGTGTGTGTGGGGGGGGGTGGATTGAAGCAAAAATACCATAAAACAGGATTTGATGATTAATGCAATAACTTCGAATGTAACGTTGGGATTGATCGCGCATGATGTCAGCAAATAGTAGGACACGTTGACCCACAAAGTCACATCCGTTAGAACAACGTGCATCCTCTCCCCCCGTGATTTTACCGTAAAATTAGAGGACGTGCACCCTTCCTATCTATTGATATTCAAATAAATATGCAATAAAATACATACCAAGCCTGTCATGATGCTATTTATATCCCCTGTAAAGAAGACCCAAGTGTACTGTAAACTTTAACTGATGAAAAACGTGGCTATTAGAAGTGTTCCTCAAACAATTGCTCATCTGTGCAAATAGACAGTTAAGCTAGGGTCAGACAAATCAGTACAACATCTCTATCGAGACACTTTTGATAGTTTATTTTTCTATTACTGATGCCAACACTTTGAATTATGAAAAATTACGTTCATTTATGAATTTACTTTGAATGAAAACATTTAGGGATCATATAAATTAATCAAATATAAAGCTATTTTATGCATCCATGATAACGTATATCTCTAGCAAAACGGTCAGGGGACTAGCTTCAAGTGATCCCAGTAGAGAGGTGGTCTCTTTAAGGAGGCACTGAGGGTCTGCTATCAATATTTGAATCGTGGAAAATGGTCTTATTATACCTAATGTAGAGTTTATACGGTAA
Source organism: Streblospio benedicti (assembly GCA_019095985.1). Taxonomy (NCBI): domain Eukaryota; kingdom Metazoa; phylum Annelida; class Polychaeta; order Spionida; family Spionidae; genus Streblospio; species Streblospio benedicti. Next base: position 45,305,939 of record CM032660.1, read on the forward strand.
ACTGCACGTGGTCTCATATCATATATATTCTCTCTTCTTACCATGCAACATTAACCTGAACTCTCTAAAGTTTTAAAAAGTCTTTATTCCTCTTTGAAACTAGTTTCAATGCACCAGCCTCTTTTTCAATCTGCGGACTGGGCTTTAGATGAACATTAGTGACTGTCGTAGGAAATTGTATATTACTAGATAAGTGACTTTTATCTATGCAAAGCATTGCCGGTTTATACACCCTCATACCAGGAAGGACAAAGACTGTCACGAAATATGAACTAATATTTTAAAACCTAATATACTAGTCAAATTTTAGAACAATGTGTCAAAATAAGCCATTACATGGCTGGAAGATATTCTTTTAATTTGATCAATTGTACAATTATACTATGTTTGAATATCTTTACGACACTTTAATAACTAACTAACTAACTAACTAACTATAACTGTCTGACTGGGGCTACAGATGAACATTTGCGACTTTGAGACAGGGGCTTAACTGGGAGGGTGGTCCCGTCGCTGAGTCAGCCTTCTTATAGCCAACGTAGCTATACATAATCTAGGAATGCTATTTTTATAATTTTCCTGGGATACTCGTTATCACAGTGCTACAATATAACCGCTCTATTTAACACCCACGAGTTGTCCTCATACACCTAGGAATGTGCTCAAGTGGTCTAAATAGTGAGGTGATCTCCAAATGGAGGTTCATATTGGATTCTTATGAAGGATTGCGACATTGAGAAATGGTCTTACTTTAGAGTTGGTCTAAATAGAGAGGTGGTCGGAATCGGAGCCTCTATTGTATCATATACGTTTGCATAGACGTTCACGGGCGAGGGTAGGTGTGGTCACAAGTGTCCAAACTGAGTCAGTACCGTTTACCCAGATGAAATTGTGTGTTTATTATTAAACTGAAAGTCTTTCTTTAACAAAATGGCATGTTACATGTAGTGTTAATTTATACAAGAATAGATGGCATGTTTGTCATACAGTATTATAATCTATTATTCTAGCATTATTACATATTGCAGTAGAGCCTCTCTATACTAAAACCACATTTGGTCTGGGGTTCAAGTTCTTCTAGTGAAAATCTACAGGAAACATGCAATGGTCTTATTATAGACTAGAGAGGTGAACTAAATGCTAATGAAATAGTTCATTTTTGAAGTGTCCCCTTTCTAAAAATCTGCATCTGATAAAAATCTCTCAAAATTAGTTCTTCTACCATAAACAACCACATGCACATGTAATCTACATATTAACACGAGACACACAAAGAACCAATTCTATTTGGTCGCCCCCACCCCCAACTCCCAGACATATCCTGCCTCTTGCTAAAAAAACTTTAAAAAAATATATATCTCCAAAATACTTGTGCATTATAAAGTCATCACCACTTTAACACACACACACACACACACACACACACACACACACACACACACACACACACACACACACACACACACACACACACACACACACACACACACACACACACACACACACACACACACACACACACACACACACACACACACACACACACACACACACACACACACACACACACACACACACACACACACACACACACACACACACACACACACACACACACACACACACACACACACACACACACACACACACACACACACACACACACACACACACACACACACACACACACACACACACACACACACACACACACACACACACACACACACACACACACACACACACACACACACACACACACACACACACACACACACACACACACACACACACACACACACACACACACATCTATATACACACACACACACTTCCATTGCCCCCCACACACACACACACACACAACACACACAAAAATCCTTATTCTAAAAACCCGGATCTGCCTGATACTAATCTAGACAAAGAAATACGTCTGCATTACAAGCTGTACTCACCACATGTGCACACCGCGTGCGATGCCCCACGCTCGGGACCGGTTTTTGTGGCACGTTCTTTGATGCGTGTCCAAGTGCCGCCGCCGCCGCTGTCTGTGTCGTCTGCTGCGCGAGGTGCGTGTCCGCACGCACCGTCCGATATGTGTGTGTGACCGCCATCCTCTTAACCCTCTTTTTCAATCATTTTCCCACATACAGCTTCCTTACAAGTTATAAATGTGTTTTTTCCAAGTTTGCTTGTGGACACAATTTTCTTCTCTCTCACTTTTCTACATTTTCTGCTTCTCATTATAAACGGTTACCTCGTGTTATGGATCAGAGAGGGGAGCAAGTTGTTATGGCAAGGTGAATCTATTATGGTATCATGATATGGCTCTCCAACTAGATTTGAAAAGTGTAACCCCATCCCGTAGAATTTGTCTTCTTGCAATTTTCAACCCCCCAGATTACCCCCTCCCCCAGAAAAAAAACCCCAAAACAAACAAACAAACAAACAAACAAACAAACAACAACAACAAAACAACAACGAAAGAAAAAAACAACCAATGCCCCCTTACATTTGTAATCCTCCGCCTGCTTCACACTGTTGATAGATCTACGTTTCAGTAACATTTGGTCGCACGTACATATATAAATGGAGCCAAATTGACGTAGGCCGCCAACTTTTTATACGTGTCTCCAAGTGTATAGGGTTCTATCACGTAGCTTCTGCCGGGACTCGAACGCTAGAAGACTATTGATGCGCAACTAAAAGTTGTGTCAGGATGGCCGAGTGGGCTAATGCGCCTGTCTTAAATTCTTGGTTATTAGGTGCCTAAGTGGTAGTGGTCCAGGGTTCGAGGCCCGGTTGGGGCTATTTGATATAGCCCTATAGATGGAAAAAGAATCCGCTAATGTCAATGCTTACACCTGAGTCAGTTAATTCAAATACATCTGCATATGAGAATACCCGACTATAAAGATATATATGCACTGTTCGACAAAACTTTCACTGACGCACCATGTCACTGAGGTTTGCCCCAAAGAAAGAAAGTGCAACTTGAGCACTGAAGCACCATTGCCAGCTCCTCATGAATTTCCTCCCAGCCGGCATTCTGGTATGTGTGACGCTGAGCCATGCTGCAATGTGGAAATGGGTTAATTGGGGGATTACTGCTGTATCATCGTGCACCTCAGTCATGGCAAACATATACTACAAGAAGATATACGCAGATACAGGTTTTCAGAATGGGGGACGGGCGCACTTGAGGGATCTCATGTGTTTCGTGCACACAATCTATAACATGCCAAAACCCCTATGAACATAAGGTCATTTGGTGAAAAAAGTGTGTGTGGGGTGGGGGCGCCCCCCGGATCTGCCTATGCAATATATATAGAAACTTACACAGACGTTTCACATGGCAGCCCGGAAGCATACAGCACATCGCTATCATACCGTATGGTGCTCATCGCTTACATTAATGTCCTGCTTCAAACTGTTAGAAATGAGTTTGCTCAACACACACACACACACACACACACACGCACGCACACAAGCACGCACACACAGAGATCCCACCGGGTATCGAAATCACTAGTTCATTATACGAGTTCAACTCTCTATCCACTCGACCACAGAAACATTCCATGCGTGAAGTGTTGTGGGTGATGTTGACCAAAGTCATCTCTAACAGATTGCGCACAGATTTAACAATGGTTCACGGGGAGATAAATTATGGCAAGGATGCCAATGAGCTGGTGTGACTGAAAATTTACTAGACTGGTATGACAGTGAATCGAAACTAAATATTCTAAGCACATCTACATGTTACATTAACATTTTGATACATGCCATTTTGCATCGTAAGCAAAGTAAGATAAAACTGCGTTGTAAGCATAATAATGAGATAAAATATTTGAAGTCTGAATCTTTTGAACAGTGTCACCGTCACGAAACTAGATACGTTATCGGCAACGACCGGCACCGAGGAATTTATACTACATTGTAAAAACATCAGCATTTAAAGATTAAATCTGCTGATCTGTCAAAGTATGGCGCATTTTAGCTATAGGATTGTGTAATAAAGACATTATCAAATGCCAAGCTATGCATTTGTATATATTATCATTCAATCTGCAGATTCTGCACTAGAAATATTCAACTTGGATATAGGTTACAATATTTACTAGATAGATACAAGAGGAGATACTGATGGAATTTCATTCATTCCCCAGATTGTATCCGTTGTAAATATAAAAAACAGGAGTGGGTTAGAAAAGACCCAATGAGAGTGTGTTCTTCCTACGCGATGTAATTTGTCCTAGGGCCGAATAGTTCGCGCGCCAGGATCACGCTACTCACTATAAAGGCGTGACTTTAGCGCGGAATCCGCAGACCGGTGTATTCATAGCCAGAGATAGCGACAAACCAAGCGACGTGCGATATCTGTGGGATAAAACAAAAGGATACTTGTCATTTTTTCTATTGTGTTCGATACTGCAGAGATACTGTTTGATAGAGTCGGTGGACGTGGAAGAGATTACTGATGGCGGGAGTCCGGGAGAGGGACAAGGCGGCGACAGCGGCAGGTGAGATCCAGATTTTTTTTACGATCTAGATTGATTCAGAAATGGGTGTGTAGAGGGTGTGGGGGGCGAAGTGTATATTATTATGTCCTTTGCCCAAAGACATTCATTATAACATCTTAAAAGAGCTCGCTGCTTCAGATTATGGTATGGTCTACCACTCTGTCTCTTCACGACAGAGTTGTGAGTTCGAGTCCCGCCAGGGCCTATTGCCATAGTCCAGTTGATTTTTGGTATGTGGTATAAAGCAGTGGGTCCCATGATTCGTTTACTGCAATAGTAAAATGAAAGATTGCCATCAGCTTTAATGTGATTGGAAAAGGCTTGCAATATAGAAGATAAGAATTGAATACACATGTTGCAAGTAAACCTTATTTAGAAACTGTAAAATTGAATGTACCTGGTATGCAGCACAAGGTCTCATTTTAATACTATATTTTCCTTTTCGCTGCTTTTATTCCTCAAACAAATCAATTATCAAATTATAAAATTATTTAGAAACACGCACCCGACAGTTAGTGTATCAAAAATCGGATTTTGTGGTATTGCTATTGCCCCAGAGCCACCATATTACCATAATCATTTTAAGGCATTGGATAATGACTCTCTGTAGACCCTACATAACATTATGTGTGCTATGGCAAAACCCAATAGAGGCTCATAACCACTGACATTAATCCATCATGACGCAAACATCTGCTCGTATGACGACCTTTCTTCATATTTGTACTAATTACGCAACAAAATCAAATCAGCCTCGCACAACTGGAGCTTCGGTGTGCAACACGCTAAGAACTTTCACACTAGTTAACGAGGCTACACTCTACATCTAAGTGATCACACGCCCAACTCGTCAGCGTCTACCCGCGGAAAGCATCACCTGCTGTCAGTAACAATGACCAGCTAGATCATGTGACTGATAGCCAATACTTTATTAAAGAACGTTCGACGGCTCGTTCAATGAAGTGTTCCGAAGGTTCGAAGGCTAAACGCACCTCTCTAAATGTTTTATTCACCAATAGAGGGTTGCGAATCGCATGATAGTGCATGGAAAACGAGTAGAGGCACAAGCATGTCTACGAATCATTCATTTACAGAATGAAACAAAACAGTGTTAGATCAGAAGGACAGTATGGAGTTTTACGTGACCGCTGATGTTAGCTCTAAACCAATCAGAAAGCAGGATTCAAGGGCTTGTCCCCAATAGAGTGACATATCGCTGTCTGCAGCTGGTATAACACCCACGCTTGCGTCGCCAGTCTGATTTAATGAGGCTAAAATCCAGATCCAGATTCTGCACAGATCCAGGAATAGCGCGGTGGCGGCGTCTGGACGTCAGAGCTATTTCCTGTGCCCGAGGCGAGTGATTAGTGTAATTGGTGGCGGCGTGAGGGGAAGGGGGTGGGGAGGGGGAATTTAAGATGGGTATACAGTGCCGCCTGGCTGTGTCGGAGTTGAGGCGGGTGTTGCAGATGCGTGCTCAGCCGTTGGTGGCCGAGTGGATATAGGAAGGTTGTTGGTTCTAGTCCCGATCGGGTCTGGTGGTGGGTGTTGAGCAAACGCACCCACAACTAATTACAAACTTCTTCATGGTACCTACCTGTTAAATAGTTACAGGTCAGGCAAGCGATCGCTAATGTGAGTGATAAGCATGTCTGCGCTACAATTACGATGTGTTGTGTGCTACCCGGGGAGTTGAGAAAGATGTAGTGTGAGAAGGGTGCCAATGACCTGGTGTGCATAAGGTTTCGTCTGATCTTGGTTAACGAGGAAGAAGACCATACACCTACACGTTTTCTCCCATTTACGATCGGTGCTGGGTATTTCGGATTTGAAGCGAGTGCATCCCAGTCTACTGTGTCATTTATTCAATTCTCATTCAAACACATAAAGTTACTGGTGTCAGGAACCAATCAGAGCAAGCTACGTAACTAGCAAATGCGAGCATCAAAGTGTACCGTTTCTCAGGAAATTGAGTTGCTAGTTCTGCATTAGTATGGTATTGTTAAAACAGATCGTAAGTCGTCAACGCCGATGCACTAAATTCACAATTACAGTTCGAGGTTTCAAGGTCACACTGTACTTTGCGTGAAATGAAACACACTGCCAATCAGGATCCACTCCCTGTTCAGACCACATTTATAACAAGACCATTTTGCATGATACAAAACCTCTTTATAGAGACCAACTCTTGAACCTCCATAAGGAGATCACCTCTCTGTAGTGAGACCGCTTGAGGACACTCCACCAGGGTGTCATAATCTATATAGCAGAGGTTCTACTGTAATTCATCATACCACCTCTTGATTAAACCATGCCTCAGTGCACTTAGGTCGCGAGTGAGTTCGAGTTGAAAAGCTCTAACTGTATTTACGGACTACTTTTGCTTGTTGCGCCACCTCGCGGAGGAAGGCCAGACGACAGACAGCAGCAGCCGACTTTGGCAGCCACAGTCGTAAACCCAGTTTGCGGTGTATCTGTCACCTCAGTCTGTCACCACGTAGTAACGCTGGTTCATTCATAAACCACAGAGAGGACAGTTACAAAAACGTGGATAAACTCAGTCTTTTTTTTGTACGGTGCTTCATCAACTGTATAGACGAACATTCTGAAAAAAAATAGCTACGGCTATATTCGTTTTAGTGCAATGAGGACAGAATTGTGATAAATGAATGTTTATGAACTCATTATTACTGTTTATATGAGACAAAAAGAAGAGAGGAGTTCAGTTGGATAGAAGCCATTTGCGGAGGAGAAAGTTGCGGTTTTTAGTTGGAAAAGTATCAAAGCTGGCTTCGGGTCGCGTGAACAGTATGATTGTCACGTTCCTGGTGCTCGTGTCACAGAGTAAGACAGTTTGCATGGTTGTTTAGCTTTGTTTTATTAGGATTTTATGATGTTATGACTAAGTAGCCCTTTTCATGATTTTATGTTCGTTTATTGCGTGTAGATATAGATGACTGTTGCATCATATCGAGCGAACCTGACACACCCATGTATCCTGCGTTCTCATTGGTTGAGAGCCGGACATGTATTTCTCCATACATGCAGTTTATAAGGCAGTTTGTATAGGAAAGTTTTATGACTTAATGACTATCGTATTTTTATAGTTTAATGTACTTTGTTTATCACGTGTAGATATATATTAATGTTGCAACATTCTTGCTGCGTAAAATGCACAGACAGCGCATAAAAACCTTTCACTTGCATCATCGATTTTGATTGGCCCGTATGTGTGCGTACTTTTTATAGTTCTTACCTTTTTATGATTTATTTTTCAAAGAAAAGTATATGGGGCTATATATAGAGGGATAAATATTGCTATATTTTTTCTACTCGTTGTGTACATCGGTGGTTTTGTTCTAACACCGCTTACCGGTAGTAGATCACCTACAAAAACACTCTTCTTATAGTCCATTTCTCCTAGTCAGATTACATTAGGATTATTTGGCAATAATCTATGACAACAGTCCTGATTACCACCCCACACACCAGTCCACACTACCCCAACCAACACCGCTAATACCACAAGGCAGACATTTGGGGCGAAAACTATTCGACCAATCCAATGTCTAACTGGAGGCGCATCTACACTGTCTAACCAAATACAGCCCGATGATTGTTACTCACTGCGCAGATTTAAAACTCATACCACGCTGTGAATAACGTGCTTCGCCAACATAGAATGAAACTAAAAAGAGTGATGTCTCAGGCTCAGGTGTTGGCTCATGGCCAGTTTATTTAATCGATGCTGAACAATGTTTAGTGCAACTATCCGCTTTGATGCGCAATTTGCGTATCGTCTTCGTTTCCATGTGGTTACGAACCTGGGCTCATGGCTGAAGGTTGTGTGTTCAAATCCAAATGGGGAAAGAGGTGGGTGTTGAGGGAAACAATTCTATCCTTCTGCTTTTGATCTACTATACACAATAACAACACAGCAATATGTGTATTTAGATCAAGAAGAATAGATAGCCTCCATCACCACTGTATACTCCCACGGGGGTTCAAGCCGATGTTAACTGTACGAATTCGAAGCCCACATTTATGTGTTACATTCCTTTTACTATATATGATCACACAAATATGACGTCGTCACATACAAAATCACTAATGACTTACATGTGTGATGTTACAATTAAAGATCCGGTAGAAACTAAAAGTATGAGTATAAAATGTTCACTATCCGCCCGCTGTTGCAGTCCTGGGCCCGGCCGTGTCGCCCCCTGGTGCCGGCGGCGGCGGCGGCGGCGGCGGCGGCGGAGAGACGCGCTTCCTGGAGGACGACCTGGACATGATCTACTGCGACCAGCCCGACCACGGTATGTACACACTCACGCACGCACACACACGCACCCCTACACGCACGCACAACGAACACGAGCACGCACACACTCACCGAGCACGGCGTGTCCGCACACATAGGATTTAAACACTCAATTGTGTTACAACAAACCAGGTCGTAGGTCACAACGCAAACAGCCACTGCTAATGTATCGCTTTCTTTTTCTATGCAACGTTGGTGATTCTGTTATAATACGAGTCACCATGACCTCTCATGATTTTTAAAATCACTCAAGTCAAGACAGTCAATAGGTAAAGTATGTAAAACCTTTCCACATCTAGGACCCGCTCTCGTGCATATGTTATTGGCGGTATTTTCATACGTTTGCCACATTGAAACCACAAGGAGGCTCACCATCACGTGCTCAATGCAATGAACGCGAACACGAGATTTTACATTTTGCAATTTTAGTACTATGTTCCTTTGCAACCTTTTTCAAATCAGGTTGCTTTGAATAAGTGCGCAAGATATTCTTTTTCTTTTGCACAAGAATAAGTGCAGCATAATTATGTAATTTGCCCACTCTAGTTGCCCTTACCAATCACAATAACCCGCCCACTATTTACATATACACCAAGAGGTAAACTGCATGTTCGCTAATTCTAAATCCTTGTGTTCTTTCAGACATCCCCTGGCCATGAGTCTACAGCTACAGCCCAAACCTCCCTGGGGGACCAGGCTTGGGTCTTCCTTACCCCTTCCAGCACGTGGGCACGCCTTCGGTTCACGTTTTTCATCTACGTTTACACTTACGTCACATCATAGTCACTTACGTCATTTCCACCTCATGACTGCACTGATTTGTCTTCACACTTTAAGATTGTATTAGGACACGGCATAGCCATCTTCTTTGAGTGTTTGGAGGAACTTCAGTAATGAGCCCAACTGTCAGAATTTTTATGTTGTTTTAAACTAGACTGAGGGGTAGGAGGACACTAGCTGTAGTGAATGTACTGAGTTGTGAATGCAACACAAGACTGGGAAGTTATAGTTTGTAGTGAAATAATAAATCAAAGGCAGGGGTGGTAGTGTTGTACACATTTAACCATAGATTCATATATCAGCAAGGCATGAACGACGGGAAAACTACTTTATTGAACTGGGATTTCACACCACTGGAGGAGTAGGAATTGCTTCAACGTCAAGTCGGCGTTTTCAACACAGTATGTGGAGTTTTGGCTTTGATAACTGTTAAATATTTGGCTGGGTTTTTCATTTAATGATGGTTGGTACCACTGTGACTGTTGCTAGATTATTCCTGAGCTGCCATTTGTCTTGGCCTAAAACCTCATGGGCCGGTCAATTTCGCATGCCAGTTGATTCGTAAAGGCCTGTCTTGTCTGTATATTAAAGAAAACAGCTTAACTTTGTTTTTTGGATAAAGAATTGTTTATTCATTTAAAATATTTGATCACTTAGGTACATGAACTCACCAGCAAATTCTCAAAGATTTTATCAAATATCAAATTATCAAACAACCAAAAACAAATTCAAAAGCAACAAAATTTGATTATTAATTAAGCTGTTTTTAAACGTTCTGTAATCATTGTGCTATCAGATATACTGAATTCTTTTAATATTGTTTTAATGTAAAATCTCCGTGCTATATGTATTCACAAATTGAATGATTTTACTTGGTTCTCTTCTGCTTGTTAGACCAATTGTTATTTTCAGACATATTTGATCGTTTTTTACCCTTTAAGTTCCAGTCGTGCTGTAGAACAAGGGTTCCATGAATATGATGACTAGACAAGAAATGCAGAAGGGCCGACACAGCAGCAGAGATGCCATTCTTGGCACCAACATGGGGCATATTTACGAGACAATCCTTTATAACTGGCAACATTTTGGCTCAATACATAAGTCGTATAAAGCACAGAAAGCACATGCAATAAAGTAGCTGTGTGTGAAATAAATGTTTGATAGAATTTCAAAGTGACGAGTTAGCAATAATTCCTGTCGTAATAAAGTGTGTTTATTATTAAGCAATATTAATTTTGACCATAATGCACACTTCACATTTGCATTTTGGTGACACACTCCTTTCACTGTGTAATAATAATTCAATTTTTTTAGCGGAACAGTTCCGCACAGTTCCGCTTATTGTCCGAGTAAAATAAAATGAATATGATGAGAAATATTTTAATCGCAAAACTCTTCAAAGGAAATATTAAAATGCCACAACTATTATTTCTTTTAAATGTATGCAAAAGATTTTGTTAACACTAAATTGTATCATTGTGACTTCAGAACTTATTACATAAATATTAATACAATTTCATCTGGAAATTATGCTTTGGATTGTTCTTTTAAAATTGAGCATTGGAAGTGGTTAATATTGCAATAGGCTTAAGTACTTGTTACACAAAGGTACGAAAATTAAACTAAAATAAACACTTCTAGAAATCGCCTTCGGTGTTGTGCACATGGTTAAAATACTCAATGTAGACTGATATCTTGAAATGTCATCTGATTATATGTTCACATTGTTTGATATGATGTAACCTGCTATATATTATGTGCTGTATTTCCGCATTTTAAAGTCTAGGTGCTAATATTTTCCCACCACATCTAGAAAAGGCGTATTAATTGAAAATTGTGTCTAGGCCGGCGTTTATTGAGGGGGGTTATTTCATTTGGCACTAGGCTTTAAAACGTGGAAATACGGCAAATGTTTTATTTGCGTACACCAGAAAAGTGAAAAGAAAACACATAGTTAGAAGTATGTCCCTATTACTACCAACGCTATTTCATACTGGAGATGAATATAGCAAGTATAGGAGAGCAATTATATCTATAGATAGAATAAATCTGTTTGGTTCATACATTTGTAGCTAACTCACTAAGCTCGTCATTTACTTGCGATCTGTTAATCTCAATGAAACATTTTATACTATTCTCATAATCACAATGCAATCATTATTTATTGTATAGCCTTGTATGGTATATTATCAAATAAACTAGATCATAATGTATATAAAGTCACGTCACTTGAAATGAAAATGAAATACATGAATTACAATATGCATTTGTCTCTTTTTACTTCTACTGTGTTCAAGTATAGAAAATGATAAAAATAAATAAATGTCCTGTTCAGATCATATATAAATTTACGTGGCCCACATTAGAGTTGTTTTCATTCATTTCTATTGGAATGTTTCAATAAAAATAGTTAGATTACCACTGGTATTGTTCTAATTCATGGGTCAATATATTATTATAATAATATCAGATATCCAAAATAGTTAGAATCAGTAGGTCATTGACAATTACGGAGGGGCTGGTTTCTACACATCACAGTTTTTGGTCTTTTACCCAACTGTACCCTATGCCCTAAGCCCACTAAATTTCACGTAGTTTTGTGAATTTCAGAAGAAATATAACATCGTACTGTGTCAAATAACACAATTCACTTAAGTTAAAATGAAACATGAAATGTCAAATTAAGATATTTATATTACAGTTATACCATGAATAAAGACCTGGGTGTTAGTTAGTTTCAAACACTTGAAACACGTCTACAAAATAGAGTTTTCAAAATTTAATATCTCTATTGTTCCTCAGCATGTTTGCATTTCTAAATTATATTGTTGAAATTTGTATAGAACTTCATTATTTCTAATACGATTTTAGTAAATGAAAAATAATATTATGTATTTTGAAGCTGATACATTATGGATATGTGTATTTTGTGCTTCTTAGAGAAGTCTATGAACTAAAAAATAAGAAACTAAATTTGTTTGCAAATTTCAATCTCCCCGTGTTGAAATTACTGCCCATTATCTCTTGCCCCCTATCAGTGCACACCGTATTCTATACACCCAAACCGCCCCCCCACGCCGCCCCCCCAAAAAAAACTCACAAAAACCCAAAAAACAACAATCAAACAACAACAGCAGCAACAGCAGCAGCAGCAGCAGCAGCAGCAGCAGCAGCAGCAGCACCAGCAGCAGCAGCAGCAGCAACAACAACAACACCAACAGCAACAGCAACAGCAACAACAGCAGCAGCAGCAGCAGCAGCAGCAGCAGCAGCAGCAGCAGCAGCAGCAACAACAACAACAACAACAACAACAACTTACATCATTACTGAGAAAAAAACAACTGAAATATTTCACCATCCGCCCCTTAACTAAGCTTTTTATACGTCCATGGGCCATGATGAATGACAGCCCCCTGATTTGTAAATTAGTCATTACAAATATTTGATTTCAGTTTGTTGCTTGAAATAGGCGGAGACTGATAGGACAGTGATAACAACCGACTCCTTCTATTGAAGCATGATATTAGCTATATGAAAAAATAACATTGATCATTTCCTTCTATATATATAGACTACTAATGTCAGGGATTTCACCAAGGAGTTGAATTAAACATATCCTGGTAATACGGGTGATAAAACATGTGGACCAACTACCCATTTATATCACAGTCAAATCCACTATACCACAATATTTTGTAATCATGCGTTTTTGGCATAATGTCTACTTTAAGTCCCCACGTCAGGATCAGACGACTGTATATTCACATCAGATCATTGGCATCCTTTTCAGACTATACTTTTCTCACTCGGGGGTGGGGGGTGGGGTGTGGAGGCGAGTACTTCAGGGGTGAATGGGTAGCAAGGTGTCACTGAAGGTCCAAAATCTTACCCCTTAGTGAAACCACCGGATGAAAACAATGGGGTATTACCCAAGGCGTATTATTCTATGTGATACTGTAATGAAAACAAGATTTTCTACAATTTATATTTACTTTTTATGCTTTTTATGGCTCAATAATGCAAAATCACAAGAAAAGAGAGCTAGATATTGAACCTCGAGATTGAACCTCCTTCAGTGAAACTGGCTGGAATGTTGAAATCATGAGCCCTAGTGAAACTGAGTGGTGGAAAACATGACCCCTACTGAAACTGCGGGGTAGAAAAAGGTGACCCCTATCAGTGGCGCATGCCGTATAGGGCGACTATGGAAGTAACCCCCCCCCGAGTTTTCTCAACTCCCTAGGGAAATACAGCATATCGAAACCTGTAGCGCAGACGTGCTTATAAGTCAACATTAGCGTTCACTCACCTGACCTGTACATATTCAACATGTAGATGTAGGTACCAACCATTAATGACCATGTGGATAGACATCACTGAGAGCCATCAGTGCATCCCTTTTCCAAAAATCTGGATCTGCTATCAGATACAACCATGCTACGACCATGATCGCGGAACACACGGTTTTGCACGAAAAATGGTCACATGCTTAATGTGCCGCCCGTAGATGTACCTATGCCCCATAGCACAGGAAACTAGCCCACTTGTGTTCTTAATAGCACACCGTGTTCATGATTTGTATTTTTCAATGTTTTTTTTCAGTTGGTCGATTGAAGTGACAATGTCAGATAAGATAATGATAACAACCACCAACTTCTATTTTCACATGAAAAATGCCCGTGTGATGTTAAATATACAGAAGAAGACCACCTCTATGAGGGGGTGGGGGTGGGGCAGCTCTATGACACGACCATTTTGCACGGCTCTACACTCACCAAGATAAAGTGAGAATACCTCTCTATTGAAACCACTTGAGGCTATTTCTCTGTGTGGTCTCAACACAGAGGTTTTAGTGCACCAGTATCAGTGATTGCATTTAAGGGGTAGTAATAAATATATACTAGCATTTTCTGTCAATATTAACATGGCTTGGGAAGTGTTTAAACTCAATAAGGTAGCACCAGTATTACACAATTTTCCTTCTGAGAGGGTTCGTGATGGATGGTACGCAACTAATGTAGTGATTAGTGATAAAGAAATCCATCAAATCTCAAACTATAGCTTGGTGATCTAGACTGGCATGTATATCAAAACGCCTCCCCTGGATCTACCCGTGTCTAGTATAGATTTTGACCTCGCACGACTGTCTGTGGGATGCACACAGCAGAGGTTAACGTCTCTTCCTGGTAGCGCCACTTCTTATAATACAACAAAACACACGATGAAAAATTGAACAATCCTTAATTTTATCAATAAGCCAAATTAGCCAATGAGGGAGTGCAGATCGGACAAAAAACAAAAACGAAATTGCACAAGTGATACCAGAGCGTAGACCTACATATAGATTAATAAATGTTCTTTCATTCGGGCCATTTTATGATTAGTCCAGGTTACTTGCACATGCAAATTGTGTTATATTCAGAGTGAAAGACAATATCCTCGTCTTTGTGTCTGGCACTTTTAAAGGAATCTACTTGTGACTAAAACATATTTTTTCGCGTTTGGACTGGAATATACCACAATGTACGCGTGGCTCATAATTTTCTTGTTCACTTTTGCGTTTACAAAAGAAGGCGATAGGTTTTCTTCGTCATTAATTGAGAAATGTAGCCCAACAGAACAGTGTGTAAGTAGCTTTAAACGTTAAGTAAAAATATTAGGGCATATAGCCATACAATTATGTTGGTAGAACTTGTAAGATAAGCTTTTGTTTTGAAAAGATAGATGTTTTTGTTTAATTAAGTTTTCTTTTTCTTTTTCGAAATCTCAAACAATTGGAGGAACTATAAGTGTTACAGTTGTTCAAATATCAGTCTGGTAATAGTGAGTACTTTTGAGAGCCTGAAGATATTATTAGCAGGCCTCCATTTCAAATCAAACCAGTGGCTTGAACATTATTGCTTTGTTTTACCACCAGTATTTCAATGATCGTTGCCACACATCTCTGAAAAACTGCAGTGACGATTGGTCTTCCTGGAGCTCTTGCACGCACAATTGTGGAGGTGGAACCCGCAACAGAACCTTGCATACGTGGTGTAGTTGCTATGGCTGGATAAAGAATCATGGCCGAGGTCGTTGTGAGAATAGGCCAGAGGTGGGCACGAAAACAGAGAATTGCAACGAATTATGTTACAACGGCGGGACGTACTCGAGTGGATGTAACTGTCCAGATGTCCACTATGGCTACTGCTGCCAGTCAGGTAAGGAGATTTTTATTACTCATACCTCCTATGTTAATACTCTAGTGGCAGATAGAGTGGTTGGGGAGGGGCGCCAAAACCTCCATCCAGCTTCAGTTCTCATTATTGTAGCCAGGTCATAGAACTGCTGGATATTTATCTATAGAAAACGACGCGCAAGCGGAGGGGGGGCGTGAAATTCTGTGAAATTCTGTATCTGCCAATCTACTCAATTTTGCATCATTCACTACGCACGTGAGATGTTTATATTCATGTCCATGTTAAGAATCTTAAAAAAGTAGCCTTTATGTTGGGTCGTGAACTTTTGATTGCTTGGCTCCTGGTCAAAATCAGCCTGCAAAGAGCTTTCGGGTAGGCTCTATTTCGTACCCTGCACACTTGAAAATTTTACAGGATACGTCGAGATTAGTGTTCATTCACTGGTCAATTCTGGTACAGTTTTCTTCAAGGACGATTTCAAACAGCTTTGAAGACCAATGTGTTACTTATTTTCTGTTTCTCTTTATGATGATAATCATCCAAGAACATTTATCAACTTGTTAAATGTACTTTTTGATATCGTGGATCATCTCATTTTCGCATCGATAAAAATCACGATCATAACTCTCATTAATACACGTGAGAGTGATTGAGAACACCAGGCTATCAATTTTTTTAGGTCAGGAAGTTGATATAGTTACTATAATTACTTAAATTTACAATAAAACCAACTGAATGGGACTGATGTGAGAGCACGAAATAATGTGGGAGGTGTCTATGAATGGAACGCATTCAGTACCAAATTGTTCATATATTGTTACTATGCAACAAGAGGATGAAAAGATGACTGGTTATTGCAAAGTGTCTCTGTATCAGGATGCAACATTACGCACCCGAGTTAATGTTCAACTCGAAAAGATGCAGACATAACTGAAAGTACATGTACATGGACATGTATAGCCTTTGAAAAACAAAGTAAACATAGCACTTTCATTTTGCCCAATCGACTTCCGTTTATCGGTAATGCACAGGCCAAGCAAGAATTCTTTCTTATTTTTTTCTTTTAGTTTTTAATAACCAAATTCTTGTATCAACCTACGCTAATAACTTTGAGACTAGTAATATGCCTTGTCAAGCCTGATAAAACAGAATTTCAGAATATGATAAATCTTGAAAAAAAGTGCAACGATTCAGGTACCGGTTATAAAATACAGACATATTCTAAAATGAACATTTAAAACTTAATATTGCTTTTAGAAGCATGACACACTAGTGAAACTACGTCTTGTTGTGACGGGTGTTTGTAACTTTCAAATCCTATAATCTGCAGTGTGATTGACTGATGTGATAAAATGACGGGAGAAAGTGGTGGCTAATGGCATAAAACATGGCATTGATCTCTTTATTTTCACGTACCTCGTGCTTCTCCATGGGTGATAAGACTGTCATTGAGGAAGTGTTACACACATATTATGGCAATTCACTTATCAATTGCTATTAAAGTTATATACAGAAAACTCAAATAGCAATTACATGTAGTTAGAAATAATTCACGTGGTACCAGACAAAGTCAAGTGTACGTGTGCGAATGAATGTGTAATACGATGTTTTATTACTGAGAAAAAAATGCTACATCTCTATCAAAAACAAAAGCATAGTAGCTGCACTGTCTAGAAAACAAATAATTGGCAATCATAGAGCATGTAACGTTGTAATTGTGACCCATTCAGTAAATCTACTTGAGCACTGCATGTATTAATGCTGCATATGAGATAGTTAGCTTCTTGGTGAGCTCGTATTAGTTCTACCCTAGGTTTGCAATTTTCCGCAAGTTTGCCATTTCTTCACGGACGACAGAAGAAATGCAGAAAAAATTGGAACGAATAGTGTCTTCCCGGAAGAAATTGAAGATTGGCTGTAAAAATTGAAGATTGGTTGCCAGTTCAAATGATTTGGTCAGTGAAAAATGTAAACAAGATTTGTGTCATATGGTGAAAAATGTATAATTTGCCTTTGATTTATAATGACTGACTTGAGTAATGGGAGCCTTTTATTGGTAAAATAGTTTGAAAACTAAAAGGCTATTGGAAGAAATAAACATAAAATTAATTTTTATTTTATCAACTTTCCCTAATGGACCATTCATTTGTTACATGCATTGTTACATGGATACAGCATCCATTAGATATTGCAGTTTATAAGAATACAATATTATGCACACAGTGTAAATGGATAAAGCATCATGTATGATGATGTAATGCATAATATATAATAACTGTAACAGAAATTTGTGGAGGTGAAACGCAATCTCTGACAGGAAGGGACAATTGTGAATGCAATGCATTGGGTCATGGGTCAGGTGAATGTGAAAATCGACCGGAAACTCCATGTTTCAAACGACTAGTTAATATAGTTCATAAAGTGCCCATCATTAATTTCAATGGACGTTATTTGTTATTGTGTGTATTACTATATGTTTGAATCGGTGAAGATTTTGTTGTTACTTTGCTATTGTTGTGTGTGTGTGTGTGTGTGTGTGTGTGTGTGTGTGTGTGTGTGTGTGTGTGTGTGTGTGTGTGTGTGTGTGTGTGTGTGTGTGTGTGTGTGTGTGTGTGTGTGTGTGTGTGTGTGTGTGTCAGTGTGTGTGTGTGTGTGTGTTTGTTGTTGATTCATTGTTTCTATAGTTTGGCTCTTGTCTATGTGGTCATTTTGAAAGATTGCTTTATAGTACGATTACTCTTATGACACCTTCAAAATGTGGATATAGTATTTCTTTAAGAACCTGTGAAAACGTATAACAAAACAATGTCAACTGCACTAAGTTCTACTCTCCCTGTTATGCAAAGCAAACTCCTACCACTACATTGACACGACCTCTGGGTTGAGATGATAACTGACCAAGTATGTAGGCTTGGATTTACAGAGACTATGGTTCATCCGTGTAACCTTTTACCAGCCCGCTGCTTGGGATGATGGTATCGATCTAGTCTCACAACCTTGGGGTCGTGAGTTCGAGTCCCATCAGGGTCACTTGATATAGTCAAACGGAAGCTATGTCTTCACCTATGTCAATACAGCAGTAGGAGCTTGCTTGGCATAACAATGAGAGTATAACTGAATTTACAAGCAAACTTGGTAAAATATATATGCAGTTGTTCACCTGCACTAAGATGACAGGCATCAGGATAAGTATTTGTTGACGACTTCTATATTTCATACCTATTCAAAAGACATGTTTAGAAGTGTAAAATGATGATGTTGGTGCTTTGAAAATTCACAGACAATATATTGTAGTATGAATATGTGCATTGTTCCTTGCAGATTGCCCCAAGATCAAGTGGTGTGACAAGTACTGGTGCAATGCCCCACCTTCCACGTGTACTCAATGTGACGCGTACGCGGGTCCAGACATGGCCAAGCAGGCGTATTGGCTCAACCAGAACCAATGCTGGCGTCAGTATTAATACTACTTGTATCCATTATTAACATTGCTATAGCAATATTTGGTAGTGTTGCTGAAATACCAGAATTATAATTCTAGCTTCACATGTATTGTGCACACTACAATAAATTTGTTGTAGAAAAGAAATAGACGATAAATTGTTATACCGAAACACTTCCTCAGACATTAAAACATAGTTGTAGCCCCCTTTAAATGTCTAATGAAGTGATGAAGGCATGAAAATTCACAATAAAATAAATTGGTTAAATTTTGATTTAATCTCATTTATATATAACAATAACATATGTAATGATGTGCCTGTATGAACCATTGGATTCTCTGCGTGCAGCTCGCTGTAACTGGCTGGACCACTGGTGTTTTCCGGGCCGATGTGACACCAGCAACCAGTACCTGGCTACAACGTGTCAGTGTGACCCGGGCTTTAAGAAGATAACGCCCAATGAAATGACAACAAAATGTCAATGTAAGCTACATGCGTGTGTAGTTGGTGGTTCTCATGAGTATGTAAATTAATTGGAACATGATATTTCAAATATCCAAAAAAAAGTCAAAGACAACAAAATTACAAATGTAAATAAAATGCCATGTAAAATTCATTTAAAATATCATATGGGCAAGTAATTTAAACAAAGTCTATGAAAAAAGGCAATTTATCGTTTTCTTTTTTAAGTGGAGCACCCTCCCACAGTTGAAACTTGTCGGTCTGGTATTGAAGATGACATGGGCAATGTGTTCAACTCCACTTTTGATGGACCCACAACGGGTTGTGACCACACTATAGATACGTTTGTGAATATCAAACCCCATGAGCTCTTCTTGGCCTTTGACTTTTCATTTCAACTTCCTCAAGACCCTCCTGATGCAGACAAACACCAA
Source organism: Streblospio benedicti (assembly GCA_019095985.1). NCBI lineage: Eukaryota > Metazoa > Annelida > Polychaeta > Spionida > Spionidae > Streblospio > Streblospio benedicti. The sequence goes on from CM032660.1 coordinate 45,326,084, forward strand.
TATATCTATGATTTCCATTTTGGAATAGTTGGTGCAGAAGTTGCTCTCAAATATTACGAAAAGTATGGAGGTAAGTTGGATATTTATAACACTTTTCAACTAGGTTTGGTTTTCTTCGTAATTTCTATTTGTAAACCTATTGTTTAGCCTCAAGCATGTCTCTGAATTATATCATATAAGTAAAACAGTAGTATATGAGAATGTAAATTCTAGAAAGCATTCACCGATCATTTCTATATTAGTGATAGATCAAGATTGGTAGCAAAATGGCCGCTCTCTGGATCTAAAAGTGAACATACAGAAAATCTTATGCTCTGGCATACAACTAACTGGATATTAATGATATATTATGTTATTTTAGTCGAGACGACCCTGCGTAATTTTAGCATGGCCACTGAGGCTGTGTGCAATTCCAACAATTTCACCCTTACTGATCCCGTTAGTGGTCTCGTCAGCTGTGAAATGACGTACAATTACACCTATGATAACGTCACCGACGGCGAAAAGTAAGTGACTCCTTAGTCAGTGTTTGGAAATGGCCTAATGCACACCTCCATCAACTTTTTATTCACATTCATAAATTGCCAATTGCCTTGTTACAGAATTTGTCACCTCTTTGAGCCGGTTGGTAGCGGATTTGTGAGGATTAAGAACATGGTGAATCAAATTGTGGGCCCCAAACAACTGTACGCTCAAACCAAATCAAATTCAGAGAAGTGTTTCAGGTTTGACTTTATTGAAGCAGATCATTGTGGAAACAACAATCCGCCATGTGCAGAAAGTCCCCTTGATATTGGACCCAGAATCCAGAATCACTCAGCCATCCATGCCAAATACTTTGGTTACTTCGATCCAGATCCTCAAAGTCAGGTGACAAATGCTTCTGGAATTCAAAAGTATACAATTGATGTTCATACAATGCAGCATGATCCTATCAGTGAAACCTTGTCCGTCAATATGAATATTGAAAAAACCTTCAATACCACAGCAAACAGAAAAGAGCTTTCATTTGAGCTACCAGACGTAGGGCAACCAATGATGTACTGCCTTCTCCTAACAACCCTTGACCTTGCAGGAAATTACAGAATGGCAAGACGTTTTGTCATTTTCGACAAAAGCTCTGAGTTGAAACTTGATGGTGAGAACCCTTTAAGACCCATCACAGCCAGTCCATCTACAGGTTGGAAGTGGCAAGTGTCCCTTGATCTCATAGTTGTTGATTGGAAAGACCATTTCTACAATGACTGGCACAAACAATCGAACCACCTTACGCCCATTCGGGCAGATGGCAAGGTGGTTGGCATCTTTGACCAAATAGATGAACCATTGCCAGTGACGGGCACCCCCAATGTGCATGGCATCATTGAGTTCCACTACACATTCCATAAGACATCATCCTCTGGAAACCAGACAGCTGCATACAGACCGATCCAGACTGTCACAGACCAGCAAGTGACTCTTGATGATCTTACAATAGTAGATGGTGATATAGTTGATGTAGCTATCAAAGCTATCGACATCATGCAACATACTATTACCAACTCATTCACAATGTACATCGATTCTTCACCTCCAGTGTTGAAAAACCTTTGGTTGACTAAAGATGGCTACAAGCAACTGTACTTACACAACAGCAAAGATCTCTCTACGATGGAGTTTGTGTTTGAAGGATTGGACCCCCACAGCGGCTTGAAGCAAGTCTACTGGCGACTGGGAACTTCTCCACAAGGCAGCGAGATAGGCCATGGTGCTTTGCCAGTTGTCCGCCTTAATGGAACTGTAAGTATTCTTTTACCTCACATGTACTGTATAGGTGCCTCAAAGGTTTAAAGGACACAATATTAGTGTCGTTTGAAGATTATCTTGTGAGTTAATTTATGAAGTTATTACCTGAGAGCTTCCATTTCTGCTCGAATTTGTCTGCAGTCTGCTGAGTGGAATTGAAAGTTCTTTAGTATTTAAATAGCTTCATAAATTGGCTCAACTGGAACCCAAGACAAATAATGTGTCAACCTTTAACTGATTATTATTTAACATATTTATAATTTTGCAGAATGTCTCTTATTCTTATGGTTAGGATTGGTTTAGGCTCTGCATCACTTCACCTTTATTTATCATAATTATTCTAGTTTATGCCACCCTCGCTAATGTAGAATTTGATATAATCACATCCATCCTTATATTTTATGTTTAGCCCAGATAACACAGAACTAAATAAAGTTCTAAATGGGTGACTGCATTTTGCGATTTACAGGTACTTGAGAGAATCAGAATTAGTTAATTATTGTCAAAGATATTGCATATATTTGAATGAAATCGTGTCAGTGTATGTCTAAAAACCTGTCCTGATATTTGGAAGATCCATAAAGATCACCCACATACATGTATTTTATATAGCTTCCTGTAAGACGCTATAATAAAAATATTCAGTTTCACAGCTACATCTATATATGATATACACGCAGTGAAATCAGGTTTTGAATATATAACAATATTAGTGCAATACTTTCTAATTTGAATTCTCTCAAGTACCTGTATACAAGAGTAAATACATGTATCTCATTGTGTAAAACACATTTGTACTGTAGACCACGTGTGAAGATCTGGTTGCCTGCTACTGTCCCATACTTGACCGCTGTAGCTACTCAAACTACACCATCGAACTGAACCACATCATAGAGTTAAACACATCAGATGGAAACCACAATCGCGAGTACCACTTCTGGGTGGAGATTATCAACCACGCTGAGTTGGCCACAATTGAGGAGGTGACCATCCTTGTAGATGACTCTCCTCCAGAAACTGGAGTCGTACTCAATGGCCCCGAAGGGTCTGAGCATGTAGACTTCCAGAGTGATGCAGTACTGCATTGGCATTGGCGAGGTTTCATTGACCATGAAAGTGGAATCAGTAAATATCACTATGCAGTTGGTGAGCACTGCTTCACAAAGAAAGAGCTGCAGTTTTTGGACCAGCTTGCTAATAACACTGAAGTTCTAGCCTTTGATGAGACAACCAACTTGCATGCTGAATCCTTGTCTCTGTCCCCAGCAAACTATCATGTATCTGTCATTGCTTTCAATAATGCCATGGATCCTTCAGAAGTAGTTTGCTCAAGCAGTATTCTTGTTGATAACACGCCACCTGTCATCAAACACATAAAAATGTCAACTGCCCGCACCCAGCCAAGCATAGCGTGTACTGAATCAGAAACCATTTGGTTGGTCACTTCCCAAATGGTCGCTCAACCTCTTTTGTATGACCCTGTATGTGAACAGCACTGTTCAGAATTGAAAAACATCAGCATTCTGTACTTTGACATCAGAAGAAATAACAATGGCTCCATCATCTATCCACCAGTTGAAGAAAGTCGTAGTCTTTGTGCATACTTACCAACTTATCAAGTTGATCAAGATGTATTCATACCCACAGACAATGTAGAAGTGCAATGGGACACTGAAGAGCCAGAGAGCCAGATCCATGATTTTTTCCTGGGAGTATCCACCTCAAAAGACAATATTCTGTCTCCTGATATAATTGACTACAAATCCACCCACAATCACACGAACTACAAGTGTGTCCATTGTGGCCTGGGCGAGGGTGACAGGTAGGAAACTATTTTTCTGTGTTACATGCATATAGTATACCATGATTTGTTTGACGTGTCATTGTTCCACTAGCATGGTTTAAAGATGAAATACCTTGCATACTATTTAATTATTGGTTTTGCCTCTATATGATTCATACACACTTCATGTCTTCATTTATTTATGTTTAATTGTTATTTTCTTACAGTATTTTAATCCTTATCTGTAATTCTAATCATTCACATTTATCCAACCAAGAAGTTTATTCACATACACAGCATGCATTATTGGAAATATAGAAAAATTGTGTATCCTACCAACTGATAAAAAATCTCTTAAAACAATAATTCACCAATTAAATGAGTAACGACAACTGTGCATTTCTTGAAACGTATTTTTCTTGTATGACTGTCAATACTATTCCATTTGCACAGGGTCTTTCTTCAAGTGAAAGCAGTGAACAAGCCTGGCCTGGAGGCGGTAGCTAGTGTGGGACCAATAACCATTGACCTCACGCCGCCCGTCTATGTCTCAGGGCTCACTCTAGAAACTGGAAATGTCTTCAACCTGTCCTGGCCAGCAGCTGCCTTCATAGATACAGAAGATTCTCAACTTCTCACAGAGTATCACTGGGCCTTAGGTAATGCGTTTATTTTGGAATGTCATTGAAAGAAAATAAATAAACCTAGCACACCCATTGACAGTTTTGGCAATTTCTATAACCGGTGAAACTTCTACAGACGTTGGTAGAAATGTCTAAAGCTGTAAAATGCAAGTTAATTTTGTTAATTTCTGTGTTGTGAATATATATCTGAAATGCTTTTAGGAACTAACACCAATCCTCAAGAAGTAGAGAATTGGACACCATTGAGAATTCCTCATACAGATATTGACCCAAGCTTCATTTTCCGTGTGCAATATCCATCAGAGAAGCTGCAAGCACATGACCAAAATCAGGGCAAAACATACATATTTTCCGTGAAGGCCTTCAACAGGGCTGGTTTGTCCACACACATTTCCACAGACCCCTACACCATGCACTCTCAGACACTCCCAACTGTAGGAAAAATATTCCATGTTGACAAGAGCAATATTGGAGAAGATCAAGTTGATGAAATTGGCTTCCAAGAAGATATGTCAATACTGTGTGCAAAATGGAATGGCATTTCACGTCTTGAAAATGAATTAGAATTGGCTCTTGGTGTTGGAAGTAGACCAGGTGAAGATGACATTGTATCGAAGACTTCTGTGACAAAGTTGGGTAGTCACTGTTTTGAACAGTTAAATTTAAACTCTCTTAAACCATATTATTTTGTGCTGTCTGCTTTTAGCATGAATGGAAATGTTGAATTGATATCCAAGGGTATTTTGGTTTCATCTGAAGCTGATGCGTTGCTGCTTGCTAAGGTAAATGATGGTTTGGGCTGCAGTGGCAATTTTGATGTTATTGGACAAAGTATCTACCTTGGAGGAAACTATTCTGCCAAGTATGAATATTCCATACCAGATGAAATGACAAGTAAACTGAGATATTCAATAGCAATAACATATGAATGGAATTCTGACTTCGCACCCTTGTCCATATCCTCGTATGGTGAACCGTTATCAAGGTACACATATGAATTCAGAGATGAAAAAATAACAGAATATTACATGATATACAGGATGAAAGCAAATCAAACATTTTTGATAGAACTACAGCCATCCTCAATGCCACTATTGCTTGACATAATAGCCATCCAGCCCTGTATTAAGGACCAAAACATCCAGTCCTCAACAAAAGGATTGAAGATGTCGTGGACTTTCAGGCCAGAAGTGCTGTCTATGGTAACTCACTATGAAGTGGGAGTGACGGAGCACCACTGTTCTGCTAGTGGTTGCCAGGATGGTGGTCAGATCATGGAATACTTTCCAGTAGGTTTAGAAACTTCTCTTCATCTTCACAACCTGATCCTCACAGATGGTCTAAGCTATAAAACGTTGGTGAGGCCCTGCTTTGGACCAACTTGTATCAGTAGCAAACCTTCTCATGGAATCCTTGTGGACACAACACCAGCGGTGAATGGAGAAATGTCATGTGTCATTAAGCTTAATAACAATTACTCATCCATTGGTGACATGATAGCAGATCGCGTGTTTGAAATTGATGTCTCTTGGGATGCTTTTGAAAGCTCCAAGTATGGTTTGAGGAATGGTCCGTTAGAAGTGTATGACTGGACTCTTGGTTTGAATCCAACTGGTGGTGCTGTGTTGATGCCATGGGATCGTGTGAGACTGAGGACAGGCGAATTAAAGGTAAGGCATGCACATCATTAATTATATTTGTATGATGCCTATGATGAAATTTACATAATTGAACACTATTGGTCATATTACATATCTGTAGAAATGTAATGAAATATACAGCAAAAATGTCACACCTACCACAACACAATCACCTAATTTGCCAACTTACCTGGCCTGAGTAGTCATTAAGTTAAGCTATTTGGCATCTTTTGATCTCAATTATAGCTTTCTGTATTCATGGCATTACCTGATATCATCGATACCAATATCTATTATTTACATTTTCTTCTTCCAGGTGAAAACAGCGTTCCCTCTCCATATATACGAGATGAAGACAGTGTACCTCCTGGTTAGAACCTATGATGAAGGCTACATGCAAAGCCTCGTGTCACAAGTATGCGAGGTCGAGGATGCCAAAGCCCCTCCGGGAGCACCAGTATATGACCTGCCCATGGACTATGAAGATCTGGACACTTTCAAGGATTTCCTTCACTCCAACCAATTAGGTAAGTACTTTGATTACCGAACTGTGTATCAAAACAGCAGCATCACAAACCAGTGGATCAGGTGGCCTGTGCGCAGCCACTGTTTGTATAAATATTGTCATTTTGGGGGGAGCTTGCAAAGCCTAGAAAGTATAGCCCTGTAGTGACATTGTACTTTGGTCATATCATCTTTTATATGATAGCATCACACCTGCCTCTCAGATTGAAGATTAATACTTTCCACTAGTTCAATCGGTATGTCACAATATACAAATTTTGTTTGTTGATAAATTAGTCTATATCTACCCGGTATTTTAGGAGATAATATGAAATATTCAAAACACCAATGATTTCTTTTTCAGGATCATTGACCAAGAAACTTCACGATGGTGAGGTTGACTTTTCTGCTGACACAACAGGAATATCAGGTATGCTAGGGCATGACAATGTGCATTCTAACAGTCACACTAACATCATACCAACAATAGTATGTCTTTATTTATATATATGCATAGCCACTAGCATCAGTGTTTGTGGACAAAACTACTCGTATACTAGTGCACTACTGATTTTAGAAAGTTACATGTAGTTTCATATATATTCAAATGACATGTTTTATAAGATTTTATTTTTCAACAGATACTAATACTAATAGTGAACATTTATGCCTAGCCATTATGAAAGCTCAAAACGTTAACAAATTTAAAAGATAATGCGAATTTAATGCCTCTTCAAATTTAATTTAATATAATAATATTTAATGTAAACAAATTGAAAAAGAAAACATAGTACATGAAATCGTTTGTGATTATTAAGAAATATACTGGTATATGACGTCTGCGCTGTGGAAGCCTCCGGGAGAATGCTTCATGGTCCTCAAGTGGCTCCAAAATATTAACAATTTAAAACTACTAAACAGTGAATTTAATGCCTCTTCAAAAATGCATTGATTTAGGTTCCATATAACAATATTTAATGTAAACAAATTGAAAAAAATAGTAACATGAAATCGTTTGCTGATTACTTAAGAAATGGAAGCAAAAAAACTGGTATATGACAATATCTAAGCCGCTGGCGTAACAAGACTCCACTGTATTCCGTGTAGCTTCATGGTTTAGACTACAGCCTGTAGTTCCTCCAAATTGGGCACTAGTGACTTGAATGTTGAATGCTATAGACCATAAACGTTATGATAGAAAATTTATTGAAAAATAAAAAAGGTTTCATACACTCACTGGGATTTTGTCATTTAGTCATGATAGACATTAGGTGTATTACAAAGGATACTGTTTATCATGACGTGTGAATCATTTCAATGTATGTGAAGAGGAAAAAAGGATTCAGTGCAGGAGTTGGGTGGAGGTGGGAGAGAGGGGAGGCGGTTAAGGGATACCAATCTTCCAACATTTGTCTTCATGTCTCTCTCCCATCCCTCACATTTTTCAGGGCAAGTAACTATCACTCACTCCCTTATTCTCTCTTTTGTGTGTTTTATTTTTATAGATAGATATTTATTTATTGTTTATTTATTTATTGTTTTTATCAGTCATTATCATTGGGTAATAATGCGGATTCTGTGATGCTTAGGTGATATCAAGGACACTTCAGTTTAGTTTAGTAGTTTTTTTCCAAATATCCACGACAGGGGTGGGGGTTAAGTGCTACTAATCTCCGGTCAGCGATCATGAAAAATCAAGTGTTATGGTGTGGGAGTCAGAAAGAAAATTGGAAAACTGAGGGTCTAGTGATGATGGCTAAAAGACATGTAGTAGGAGAGTCATTTTATAGTTAAAAATGTAAGTTTGTAGTTATTCTCATTTCCCATTTTTAGTATGTGACAACCAAAACAATGTATTAGTGTAGGAATAAAAGCAAAATTATACTCCTGGTGTTACATTTTACTTTGACATAAATTTCACACTTAATACAGAACCTTCTAGTATACTACATGTGTGGGGTTATTGGGGTGCTCCCGACAGATGTTTCACTCTCAGCTGCAAGGCAAGGTCCCACACTGATGAGAGTTCCACTTTATTAGCATTATGTACCCAAAAGTACTTATAGAATCTACCAGACACCACCAGACACATAGAGACCTAGGACCAGGGCATACCTGCAACCAATAAAATTATTTCCCAGATCACAACACTCCAAGTCAAAGATTCAAAATTTTCCATTGCTGACAATCCTGTTAGATGCATACAAAGCCTATGAAATTAATCAGTTCTCAGTCAAGCATTCTAAGGTATTGATGAACATTTAGATTGCTATTATTTCAAGTCAATAGTTTGTGGTGGAGCATGTACACATATCGGTCAAAAGGGATATAGAATCTAAAAATTTTATAGCCTCATGCATGAAAAAAGTTTTAAAATATGATCTACTTAGCTATACATAAGTCGCTCCTCTTTATTTGAACACTTTTGACTCACTCTATCATATCTTTTTAACAAGCATATTTCTACAAAGATAGACATAGCTGAAGCTTCCGTTTGACTACGGTTCATGCATTTTTTGTTCTATCGCTGACTTTGATTGCTAAATGTCAACATGTATGGACCATGAACCTATTTTCACAAAGCGCCAGCATATATCAGTGTGTTTTTCATGACGCAACCGGCTTGTTAGTCTTTCAATTTTGGTACCAGGTAAATGAAATCTTTGCAATGTAAACAGCAAGATTTGTTTAATTTAATCTGTGTAAACAGGGAGGGTACGCTTAATAGGGCAGGCGCACTAAGAAAGAATAATGTATATCAAGTGGGGCTGGTGGGACTCAAACTAACAACCTAAACAGAATGATACCATCATCCCAAAAGATTACACGGATGAACTGTTGTCTCTGTAACCCCCAGGGTACATACTTGGTCAGTTATCATCTCAACCAAGAGATAGTGGGCTTAGGCTCTAATTCGACATGAGGACAACATTTTGGGTTGGAAAGCCTGTCTTCATATATACCGTATACGACCATCCAAGTGCCCACCCCCATGGAACCGCTCACCCCCCTCTTTCTGTCAATTTTGTTAAACGCCCACCTTTCCCAGACACACAGGGAAGTCTTATTTCATAGTTTTGGCACCTATTTTTGTCCATGTGATATTATAAACATGTGATTTCTCACCTGATTTCTTTGAAATGCCAACTTAATTAATAGTGCTCAGTTCTTGGTGCACCAAACATTTAAGTAAGCGCCCAACCCCAATTTTGAAATATTTCAATCTAAACGCCCAGGGCGCTTTGATGGTCATATACGGTGTATCGATTCCAATGCACTAAAAATGTTAATAAGACCTCCCAAAATTTTATTCTCTTAGCGTCGTGAGTTTGAGTCCCAATAGACCCAGTTGATATAGTCAAATGGAAGCTTAAGGTTGTAAGACCTGTCTTAAGCTATGTACTACCGGTATATCGTGGAAGAAATAATATGCTGGCTAAAAATGTGAGGGAAGCTTGAAAATATATCTGATATTGTAATTATTTTAAGGACAAATTTAAGAACAAATTAGCATATAATAAACAATTAACATAACAGGAACATCTTGAATTCATTTATTACACTTATTATTAACAATAGAGGTGATCAGTACATAACTAATAATGTAATGCAAATAGAATACTAAAAAACAAAATATTATTGCAATAGATACATGTAAATGTACAGAAACCAAATATGTGTAGATTACGAGATGTAATATTAAAAATGTAAATATTATCACATAACTTCTTCTATAGCAAGGTTTTACAGAATTGTGACTAGTCTAAGTCTTTATCACATAAATATCACATAAATATCACAACTTCCCGATTACTATCTCATGATATGTGCATACTATATTATGTAAATTGAAAAA
>CM032660.1:45336395-45392538 GCA_019095985.1 Streblospio benedicti
AATCTGTAGGAAAAGCAGTCAAAATTCCCCAGATTGACAATGTTCAAGACAGGCAACTATAAGATAAACAATATTCAAGTAACAAAGTACTACTGTATATATTTTATAAATATCATCTCCTTCAGGCCAACGAGCGATACACGAGGGACGTGACGCGGATCCGCGCGTACTGGGGCGGCTTCTCAGACCCCCACTCCGGCGTCATGTATTACAGGTAACAATGCAAATACAGATGATAGTAGTGTACAGTATTAAGTGTTAACTGATCTGTACAAAATAATGTAATGAAGCATGTGTGATAAAGTAGCATCTAACATTTTTGTATATGAAGCACACTAGTATCGGTCAACACTAATCAAATTGATTTTCATACATTATCTATTGATTACATTCTACAAGCTAGTCTCTACCAATGATATATTTCCTTCTGAAAGGTTCTGTGTGGGTTTGTCTGCTGGTCTGTGTGACGTCACCGGCTGGGAAGATGTGGGACTACAAACAGGTAACGACTAGTATTCACAGGGAGATTTGGGACTTAAGGCAGGTATTGACCAGTATTCACAGGGAGACTGGGATAGATAAAGTTGGTAAAGTAAAATTGAAGATTGTCTTCGGCTATGTCAATATAGAGAGGGAGGATTAACACACACAGGAATTATTGAAAAACCCTTAACATGAACCTTCTCTCTTGTTTGTAGCCATTTCCGTTCTCCACGACCTGGCGCCGGGCACGCTGTACTACGTCACGGTGGAGGCGTGTAATCGCGCGCTGCGGTGCGTGCGTGTGTCGTCCGCGCCTCTGGTCGCCGACAACTCGCCCCCCATGCCCGGCCTCGTGAGGGTGGGCTTCAGCGAGGACCACAGCATGTACCACAGCAGTGTGTGAGTACTTCGCTTATGGGCATTTTTTAGTTCAAAATATCCAGATTAAATAAGGCCCTGTATGGTACAATGAATTTATTTTATTGATAATTTTCATGTCTAGCATTTCTCCAGACGTTAATATTGTCTGCAATTATGATATCAATTCTATTATATGTAATCTAATGTTATCGATTTAACATAATAGTTGCAGGCGATTTTAGTGATTATTTATTATTGGACAATGCAGGGGTCTTATCTGGACCACACAATATAAGATCGACAAATTGAATGATACTAAAAGATATTTTTTTAGGAATACAATTTACACATTTTTCTGTTTTCTGCAGGAAATCTATTCAAGCTCGCTGGCTGAACTTCCACGACCCTGAATCAGGCATCAAGAATTACATGTGGTGTATAGGGACGAGGCAAGACAACTGTGACATCATGCCCCAGACAGACGCTCACCAAAGTCATGTCCAATTTGGCACAAATCTCTCTCTTCCAATTGCCACCCCACTCTTTGTGAACCTAGTGGTCACTAACCATGTTGACCTCACCATTACTGGCTCATCACCTCAGTTCATAGTTGACATCACTCCCCCTCAATTACTGTCATCGCCAGTTCTATCTCCTTCCCATTCGCTGATTTCCAACACTCAGTTTGACCGTTCGGTTGTCTCTCTAGAATGGCAGTTCGATGATCCCGAGTCACCAATCTGGACTCATTCTGTTACGTTACACACTCATCACAATGGTCAAGTTCCTATAGATAGAGCTATTGTTGGTGCTGTTCACAAACTAACAAGGAGTCTATCACCAAAAGAGCAACTCAAAGATGGCAATGTATATGTGGCGTCCGTCACTGCTTGCAATGCTGCCGGATTGTGCACTTTGGCTGACACTCCAGAGACTTTGATTGATTCTTCTCCTCCTCATCTTGGAGGATTTGTAGAGCCCATGTTCTGGAGCAATGATGGGTCTAGCAGTCAAGTAACACTAACATGGGAAGGCTTTGATGATGCACATTCTGGAATCACATTCTATCACATAATGATAAGCACAGAATATAATGGCAATGACCTGTCTGAGGGAGTGCTGAAGGTTTCTCATAATTCGAGTCTGAAAACACAGCAGAGGACTTTTACTCTTTCAAAGGTTATTCCAACTTACACCATGGTGTATTTGAGCATTTGGGCAGAAAATGGAGTTGGTCTTTTGAGTGATGCTGCTAAAGTAGGTGTGTTTACTCTCCTTTCTGGACCTAATCAAGGCAAACTGGACATTGAGAAGCACTCATGTGATGTCCATTACTGTTCCTTGGACTGTGCATGTGCTGTTGTGAATCGAGTATGTGATGCTGGTGGAAAAGTCCCTCGCTGTAATGAAATAGTGCAAGATGATTTAATTAAAGTTCATGATGGGCCATTGGGAGCACCACAAACAATCAGTAGCTCAACAACGTGTTTGAGAGCCTTTTGGGAAAACTTGAAGCAGTCACATCCAATAAGTAGATATGAGTGGACTGTCGGTGGTTAAGACGCAGAACCAGGAACTCCGATCTTTGATATCATCAATGAGAAATACTGGTTCGATGTGGAGCTCCACAATCAAGCTATCTATTGTCTGCCTGGAAACTCTAGTTTGGAACATGGTCTTGAGTTTGTCTTCTTTGTTAGAGCTTGGCACTCTTTCAATGATTATACCATTTCCAGTTCAGAGGGTGTACTAATAGATTCAACACCACCACGAATTCCCATGGGCAGAGCAGTGAAGATTATGGACTCTTTGTTTGAAAATGAAATAGTATTTACCACAGATCTGGATACACTTTATATTCACTGGGATAGAGTCTTCACTGATGCAGAGACTGGGATTGATCACTATGAAGTATCACTCGGTACCACACCAGGTGGAAATGAAATGAAAGGTCCGGATAACTTGGGTCTAGCAACCAACACAACCCTCACTGGTTTGACCCTCATCCCTGGCTTCCACTACTATGTGACTGTGAGCGCTTACAATCCGCTGGGAATGGTCACAACAATGGCATCCAAAAATGTGGCTGTTGATATCGATCCCCCAATACCTGGCATTGTACATTCATCAAAAACGTTCAAGGACACTGCACACCAAACAGAGGAGGTATCTGCATCGTGGAATGGATTTGAAGACCTGCATTCATTCATAAAGTTCTATGAATGGGCAATATCCAAGGGCAATGATTCAGAAGACAGTCTAAAATTCACTTCCAGCAACTTTGAGACTTACATGAAAATAAATGCCCTTCAAGAAGGCTTGGAAGATGGTGTGGCTTATTATATCCATGTACGAGCTACGGACGCAGCTGGCCATGTGTCTCCAGTGATCTCATCAAATCCAATCATTCTTGACCATTCTCCTCCACGAGGTCAAAAATGTCAATCCTTTTCTTCTGTGTCTGGAGATTGGGGATTAACATGCTCTCTGTGTAATTCAAATGACTGTTCCTCTGATTATAAGACATGTGCAACAGGTAGCAAATTACATTTAGAAAAATCACAGTTTTATAGATTTGTGATTTCTACCAACAATGCTCTTACTGATATTAAGGCAAGATTAAAGATTGGGACATGGTGGGATTGGATAGACTTTGTAAGGGAATCACATGACAAGTTCGTTCACACCAGTACTATCCTGTCTGATCAAGATGAGGACATTGTCCCTACAGTCTATATATTCAAAGGAGAAATGCCAGAAATGTCAGTTTCAGTACAGGTCTGTAATATGATCACTCAGACAGATGAGCCGTTTTCAATAAAACAAGTAGGTCCTGTTGGAATAAATCTCAACTGGGGAATATCTGATCCAGAAAGTGGCATAAAATCCTTCCAGATAGGCATGGGTACCAATCATGGTGGATTCCAACTCCAGACATTACATGACATAGGTCAAAGTTCCACAATTACAATTCCGTCCAAATTGCAACATGGAATGAAAGTGCATGCTGTAATTGTAGTAGAAAACAATGCAGGTCTAAGATCAGTATTTTACGCTGATCCACTGACTATTGACTGGACTCCGCCCAGAATTGAGAACTTTGTTATCAGCACAGAAGCCTCAGGAGGAGACCTGTATGAGATCATGGCTACTTGGGAGCTTGTTGAGGAAGAGTCCACATCTCAGGACTGTCACTGGGCTCTGGGTAAGTAACGTCAGTTGTTTATTACACCATGAAATTTGTTAGAAAATATGCATAGTACAACCTTTTTATTCATACCAGCTGGGAACTGGTTTGAACTGGTCTGAATATTAACAGAGAAGTAGAGCTCTTTTACATATTTTATGAGACCTTGTAGAACTGTAGCTTATAATGCATTTGGCTATTTAGTGTTGGTATTGTAACACTGCTCCCTTCAAGATGTTGCAAGATATTAAATAATCTGTTCAAAGGCAAATCTAGGTATTCGGGTGCAATTAATTCCATTTGAACTGCAACCATAACCATCATAAAACTAAATTTCATTGCTCCTAAAGGTCTGGCACCAGGTGGTGAGAACTTGATGACCAGTACTCTCACGGATACCCTGAACCGGACCACAGTGGGTGGTATCCAGCTGCACCATGGAGACACCGTGTATGGCACCATCTCCTGCACCAACAGCCTGGGACTCACAGACAGCATCACCTCAGGTAATGCTGTAAGGTACAGATGTTCAAAGATTTTGGGTACGGGTGCAACCAGAGGATGATGAAAAATGCCATTAGTTTCAGAGTACATGTATGCAGTGATAAATGTTCTGATTTTATAAGCATTTATTTGTTAATTGGCACATTGGAAAAATGTGAATGTGCTTTATTTACAGTTTTGCTGGGCTCTAGAAACTTTACATTTACATCAGGTCATTGGCACCAATACCACAATGTATCATTCTCAACTCCCTCGGACATCGCTCGTTTGCTTAACCTGTAACTATTTAACATGTAGATGAGCAGCGTGTAACCTGTTAGAGGTACTAGCTAAGTCTGCTCAACACCCAGCACCAGACCAGACCGGGAATCAAACACACGGCCTTATAATCACCAGTCCAATCGGGCTTAATGCATATATCAAAGGGTTTTGTATATTGTACTTGAAACAATGTCCTATTGTTCTCCCCAGATGGTTTGCTGATTGTGTCCCGTGCACCCCGCGCCGACTCCGCCTACACCGTGTTCCATCCTCAGTCGCACACAGAATTCTCCTCCAGAGACGCCACACAAGCCAGCGCTGATACACTGGAGTTTGAGTTCCACGGATTTGAAGATGTCATTGAAATAGAGGTATGGCGGATATGATGATTACTTGTCCTTGAAGCAAAACACTATTCAACATATACATATATTTTTCGTGTCTGCACTTCATTGCATGAACATTTTCCAATCAAATCTGAAGCTGTACTTGGTTGTACTTTTTTATCTTACTCAAATCTGATTGGCATTGATCTAATGAGTTATCTAAAAAGGTTGCGACTGCCCCCTATTAAGAAAACGTGATCTGCCAGTGCTTATGGCAAGACTAAGTTATTAACATAATCCATGTTTTGTCCTAGGGCTATGAGTACCGCATCAGCTCCATGAACCAGTGGGAGTCGTCCCCTCTCACGGACCACCTGGTGATTGGGAGCCTGGCCCTTCAGAACCCCCAGCTCTACAACATCTCGGTGAGGGCCGTCAATGCTGGAGGCTTCAAGAGTGCCGAGCACACGGCGTTGGCTAAAGTCCAGCAGGCCAAGCCGCAGTGGAGTGGTATGTGTTGTGAGAAAGGAACACTAGTTGGAGACTTTATTGTATGGCAAACTTATAGCTGTTCACAGAACATGAAGCATATTACTTTTAACTAAAGAAAAGCTTATGACATTGCATTATTACAATTTTTACAACCACGGTTAGAAAAATTTCACATACAATAATGTTTTATGCCTTTTATATAGCAATCTTGCCCGTGTCTCACCTATCCATTATCAATGACATGTGTATGTATCACTAGCAGCACTGGATCTTTGGATCTTTAACACGCTAAAAAATCATGAAAAATCTATTTTGCAGGATAAAAAAAACAAGCCGGACGTATACATTCTGCAAACAACACAGTAGATAACCTATTAAACTTACAAACAGACATATTGTTTATATTATCCAATACCCTAAACATGGTCATAAATACAGAAACATTATCGACAGCCCACGGATGTAGAGTAACATGTTTCCACGTATCTGTACAGGCAAGAAGGTGACCTTTGACCTGACAGACAGCACCGTAACATTGACCTGGCAGGATGTGTTCTCGTGGAGCTTGGACAAGGGTCAGCTGGCGTACGTCGTGCACGTGGGCAGTGAAGTGGGATCCGCTAACGTCATCACAGGTGAGAACTTTTTTTGGATATTAGTGGGACTACAAATAATGCTCTCATACAGTAGAGGTAGGGTCTACCAACGTTAGTAAAATACTTTTGGTATTGATATACAGCAGTGAAGTGGGCTCTTCTAAATGTCGTCACATGTAGGAAAGCTCATCTAGAATGTGTATAGTCCAAATTGCAATACCTTATTTTAAGCTTTATTCTATGTTACAATTGTTGGTATCAATGAATGCATCTGCAATATATGTACAGTATTATTGTATGCCTGATTGTCAATTCTTTGTGCATTTATAGGTTTAGAGACATTGGAGACGTCTCTGACTGTGACGTCCAAGCTGTGGAAGCCTCCTCCGGGAGAATGCTTCATGGTCCTCACTGCAGTGGCTCCATCTGGGGAATATGTCACCTACAGGGAGACCATAAACTACTAGAGAAAAACAGTCAACTATTAAGGTTTCAACTTAAGTGGGAAGTGTGAAAGTGCATTGAAGTACATTAGGTGTATTACAAAGGATACTATTTATCATGACGTGTGTATAATTTCAATATATATGTGAAAAGGAAAAAGGGATTCAGTGCAGGAGTTGGGTGGAGGTGGCAGAGAGGGGAGGTGGTTAAGGGATACCAATCTTCCAATATTTGTCTTCATGTCTCTCTCCCATCCCTCACACTTTTCAGGCCAAGTAGCTATCACTCACTCCCTTATTCTCTCTTTTATGTGTTATATTTTTATAGATATTTATTTATTTATTGTTTATTTATTGTTTTTAACAGTCAATATCATTAGGTAATAATGAGGATTCTGTGATGCTTAGGTGATATCAAGGACATCACAGTTTAGTTTAGTTTAGTTTTCACAGTTTAGTAGTTTTTTTTCCAAATATCCACGACAGGGGTGGGGGTTAAGTGTTACTAATCTCCGGTCAGCGATCATGAAAAATCAAGTGTTATGGTGTGGGAGTCAGAAACAAAATTGAAAAACTGAGGGTCTAGTGATGATGGCTAAAAGACATGTAGTAGGAGAGTCATTTTATAATTAAAAATGTAGGTTTGTAGTTATTCTCATTTCTCATTTTTAGTATGTGACAACCAAAAACATAACATACAATGTATTAGTGTAGGAATAAAAGCAAAATTATACTCCTGGTGTTACATTTTACTTTGACAGAAATTTCACATTTAATACAGAACCTCCTAGTATACTACATGGGCGGGGTTATTGGGGTGCTCCCGGCAGATGTTTCACTCTCAGCTGCAAGGCAAGGTCCCACGCCGATGAGAGTTCCACTTTATTAGCATTATGTACCCAAAAGTACTTATAGAATCTACCGGACACCACCAGACACATAGAGACATAGGACCAGGGCATACATGCAACCAATAAAATTATTTCTCAGATCACAACACTCCAAGTCAAAGATTCAAAATGTTCCATTGCTGGCAATCCTATTAGATGCATACAATGCCTACGAAATTAATCAGTTGTCAGTAAAGCATTCTAAGGTATTGATGAACATTTAGATTGCTATTATTTCAAGTCAATAGTTTGTGGTGGAGCATGCCCACATATCGGTCAAAAGGGATATAGAATCTAATAATTTTATAGCCTCATGCATGAAAAAAGGTTTAAAATATGATCTATGTAGCTATACATAAGTCGCTCCTCTTTATTTGAACACTTTTGACTCACTCTATCATATCTTTCTAACAAGCATATTTCTACAACGATAGACATAGCTGAAGTTTCTGTTTGACTACGGTTCATGCATTTTTTGTTTTCTTGCTGACTTTGATTGTTAAATCTCAACATGTATGGAGCATGAACCTATTTTCACAAAGCGCCAGCATATATCAGTGTGTTTTTCACAATGCAACCGGCTTGTTAGTCTTTCAATTTTGGTGCCAGGTAAATGAAATCTTTGCAATGTAAACAGCAAGATTTGTTTAACTTAATCTGTGTAAACAGGGAGGGTGTGCTTAATAGGACAGGCGCACTAAGAAAGAATACCGTATATCAAGTGGGGCTGGTGGGACTCAAACTAACAACCTAAACAGAATAAAACCATCATCCCAAAAGATTACATGGATGAACTGTTGTCTCTGTAACCCCCAGGGTACATAGTTGGTCAATTATCATCTCAACCAAGAGATAGTGTGCTTGGGCTCCAATTCCACATGAGGACAACATTTTGGGTTGTAAAGCCTGTCTTCATATATACCGCATACGACCATCCAAGCGCCCACCCCATGGAACCGCTCACCCCCCTCTTTCTGTCAATTTTGTTAAGCGCCCACCTTCCACAGACACACAGGGAAGTCTTATTTCATAGTTTTAGCACCTATTTTCGTCCATGTGATATTATAAACTTGTGATTTCTCACCTGATTTCTTTGAAATGCTGACTTAATTAATTTGAAGAACCTGTGTCAATCACACTTTGACATGTTATTCATCAATCAAAACCTTTTAGATCCATCATTAAAATATTTAAACCTTCAAAAGGGAAGGCACCCAACAAGAGGCAATTTCTGGCTTAGGGTGTCGGATTGTCTCATAGTTATGTGTAATTAACTTCTAATCTTTGTGTTAAAGTTTCAGATCCAGTTTGCAGCTATACATGATACGTTAAGTGAGTCACTTTTGTATTTCATGTATCAACAAAAAACAAAACAAAAACAAGACAAACAAAAAACAACAGATACCCAACCTTTGAAGTTGGGGACGGCACCAATCTTGGGCTTGTTGTTGGGGTAACTGTGGAAAATCCACAGTTCGGGGGTAACAGCAAAGCTGTTATTCCCCCAACAAAATTAAAAATCATTACATCGCTTGTAATTTTTTCATATGGGGGTAGCGGCAAGGCTGTTACTCTCACAATAAATTTAAATAATTTTTATATTACTTCTAATTTTCTACCCCGAAACAGCCCAATCCGGCATGCTGCATGCAATAGTTCGTTCTTTTCTCTATCTTCTTTTTCTCATTTATACTTATATTTTACATAATGTATAGTAGAATAAGTATTGTTTTTGGTAATTAGGTCAATCAGATATTACATTTATAATGTACATATGTATAGTAAATCAAATATTCTATTTGTGGTAATTAGGTCAGTCGGTTTATTATTTTATGTCTCTCAATTCAGTTATACAATAAATAAATATATTGTCTACTTGGTTTCTAGCTTTGATTTATTCTATGTACTACACCTATGTTCAAACTGTTACTCAATTTAATTTCAATATAAATATCATAGGGCAAGGGCATGGCATGTACAATAAAGTCAAATGGAAGCTTAAGGTTGTAAGACCTGTCTTAAGCTATGTATATCAATGAAGCAACCACTGTCACTAAATTGAATAGTTAGGTGAATGTCTTAACTAGTTGACCAATCAGGTTATTTGTTTGCTGAGAATGATTTCTTTACTGGGAATTTAAGGAGTGTTGCAAGAAGTGTCAGTTCAGTTGTTAAAAAAGACATGTATATCTTCTTAATACTTCATTGAATATTGACATTCAAAAATCATTACATCCTAAAATTCCATATTTCAAATGATACTTATAATACATATTATAATATATATAGTTAATCTTGTTCATATTAATACATGGATGTAACTGTGAATTAAACTTTTAATAATATGATATTGCTAAGCAATTTCATCATATTTTTTTCTTTTCTACTAAAATCAACATTTTCTTCATCCATGCATGCATATGTCAGCACATTTTCCTCATATATCATTCCTGATTCCATTATGCTACCTGTTAACACATTCTCAACATAACCATGCAGTTTTCTTGCAGAAAGGTGTTTGCTTACTTAATTTTGATTGTTTTCTTGGGAGTCCTACTTACAACACTTCATAAGTCCCCAGCAATTAAAATGTTCTCAGCAAACAAATAACCTAATTGATTGACTAGTTAAGACATTCATGAAACTAAGTGTCCTTTATTCAATTTAGTTACAAAGGACAAAACAAAATGTATGCATAATGCTTGAATTCAACTACATATATATGAATACTTCTGACATAAACTTATGTACTAAGTACAATTTCATTGAAAGAAAGTTATTAGTATTACTCGAATTAGGATTTCCACATAACCATCTTAAGCAGTATGAATAATCAAAATTCATCTGTTATTCAAATATCATGTATGCATAATCTATAAAAAGTGGTTGACTATAATTTAACCAAAACATTCATTATAGAAAAACAGAAAAATGTAATCTTCTTATATTTTTTGTAAAAGTGGTAAGCTAATACACTCTACTATTATTGATATTTCCGTCGGCTCCCTAGCTCACACACTGAGGGTAGGCTAGGGAGCCAACAAATGTCGGCTCCCTAGCCTACCCACAGTGGGTTGGCTAGGGAGCAGACGTCGGCTCCCTAGCCACTTCCAAGAAATAATATGCTGGCTAAAAATGTGAGGGAAGCTTGAAAATATATCTGATATTGTAATTATTTTGAGGACAAATTTAAGAACAAATTAGCATATAATAAACAATTAACATAACAAGAACATCTTGAATTCATTTATTACACTTATTATTAACAATAGAGGTAATCAGTACATAACTAATAATGTAATGCAAATAGAATACTAAAAAACAAAATATTATTGCAATACGTACATGTAAATATACAGAAACCAAATATGTGTAGATTACGAGATGTAATGTTAAAAATGTAAATATTATCACATAACTTCTTTTATAGCAAGGTTTTACAGAATTGTGACTAGTCTAAGTTTTTATCACATAAATATCACATAAATATCACAACTTCCGATTACTATCTAATGATATGTGCATACTATATTATGTAAAATGAAAAATATAGTATCAGCCTACACCAAATTTGTTACACAGTTTACTCAATAGAAACAATAAAAGAAAAGCTGCACATACATCCCATAAGAATATAATCATAAACATTAAAACAAATGTCAGCAACTCCTAAAAATAAGAGAACAAATTATTTGAAGAAAAGTTAAGGTTTTCTACTCTGAATCATTCTTCATTTTAACACTGACTGAAATAAATTACAAGTCATGATAATTAGCATTATGTCTTGTCCAACTAATGTATTTTTAAATGCAGTTGATGCAAGTAGAAACCTTGATAGTCCATTGATTTTCCTCTAGTAGTTTATGGTCTCCCTGTAGGTGACATATTCCCCAGATGGAGCCACTGCAGTGAGGACCATGAAGCATTCTCCTGGAGGCTTCCACAGCTTGGACGTCACAGTCAGAGACGTCTCCAATGTCTCTAAACCTATAAATGCACAAAGACTATAGCAATCAGGCATACAATAACAGTGTATATTGCAGGTGTATTCATTGATATAGTATAGTGTAGAATAAAGCCAAAAATAAGTTATTGTAATTTGGTCTATGTGCATCATTTTAGATGAATGTTCCCACCCGTACCTCCTGAATGGGAATACTATATTGTACCCCCACTAGTGTCCCCTAAAATGAAATGCTTCACTGTAGTTGGGTCTTAATGGTGAAAGTTCTCACCTGTGATGACGTTAGCGGATCCCACTTCACTGCCCACGTGCACGACGTACGCCAGCTGACCCTTGTCCGAGCTCCACGAGAACACGTCCTGCCAGGTCAATGTCACGGTGCGGTCTGTCAGGTCAAAGGTCACCTTCTTGCCTGTACAGATACGTGGAAACATGTGTTTACTGTGCAGCTGTGGGATAGTGGAGATGGCGCTTCTGGATTTAAGACAATGTTGTAGAGTATTAGATGGTGTGAAGAATATAATAATATGTACTCTACTTTGCTGTTTGGAGTACACTTGAAACTTTGATTATTTTGTGGTGTTTTCTTTGTTTGCCATTGAATGTTCAAAAATCGAAAAATTAAAATACTTTATATAAATTTCAATGCATCAGCATGTTTGTTTGTTTTGTGTTTTTCTTGTTTTTATTTGTTTTTTTTACATGGATTCCGGTGCATTGACATTTATATAAAACATTTTAATTTCTCAGTTTTTGGAAATTCAATGGCACACAAAGAAACCACCGCAAAACTATGAATCCGTTTGTTGTTGTTTACTACAGTAAAAAGAACATTATTTTGTAGAACATTTGAGTTATTGCACATTTACTGTCATTAGACTGATGAATTATGCAGAAAAATTTATCCATAAATTCCAGTTATCATAGATAGTGATAAATTGGGTCTACCTTATAAGTATACACATTCAATGATAAGGTTTTTACAGGGGGATTGAAAGAAAATATTCAATATTACTAGAATATGGGAGACCTGTTTCTCACCACCCTCATAATTGATGGAGTGGACCCCACTATACATGTACATAGTAGCATTGCACATTGGCTTTATTCTATATACAATGATTACATTAGCCATTAGGACATTCAAACTTGATTCCTTGGATGACGAAAAATTTCACTTCAAAATTTTCCATTAGGTGGGTCGAAATAAAAAAATAATTTGAAGACGGAATTTATCGTAAGGCAGGGGGAATATTAAAAAAATAATTTGAGTAGAATTTAGGAGGAAAGGGTAAAAATAAAAAATATCCAAGAAACTTCGAAGGGAAGGGGTCCCGGTAAAAATATTAATGAATAATTATAAGGCAGGTGATTAAAGATATATATACGTTTTCTCTTGCATGATTTTATGTTGTAATTTTTTTTATTTGCCTTGTGTTTAAAATACATTTGTAGTATTCATTTAATCCACCATCTTTGCTTTGTTGTACTATGGTTTTGGTTCAACAATCTTTATTTTGTGTATGTAACCCACCTTCGCATTCTATTTTATCATTATGCTTTAGATATACTTCAATAAAATCCCTTTACAATATATTTATTAAAGGATTGAAATGCCAAGACTGTCCAAAGTCTACCTAAGTGGAGTGGCATACAGACTATGAAATAAACATGATTGTGTGAAATATAAGTAGTACCAATATTGTTTATTTTCCTTTAAACACTTTTTGCTTTCATATACAATGTTGTCATATAACCCATGTACACTGCCAGCATGGTATCAATCAGGACCAGCGTTAATGAATAACATCTAGTTACAACATACTAGTATCAAAATGTAACTATTTAGTGTTCCAAACAACATACATATTCTAAAAATGTCAATGAAGCTTTGTGCATTTCAATCTGTCAACCATCATCAAGTCTGGTTTTCTTTTCATACTTCTTTATACTCCATCTCTGTTTCTGTGTAGCACTAACAGGGTCACCACCACAATAGATACAGCTAGAAAGACGTTCTTGGTGTCATTTAATAGCCTATTTCATAATACCAATTCCTTGTGTATAACATATAGGAACATATTGGAATCATCGATAAAACACAATCAGAAACATGATGTGTGATTAGTCAATCACACATAACGCTAGCCTGTAAAAGCCATCTAAACACATTTTGGGACACAAAATAGTGGTGGCCATCTAAACAAATTTGGGACACAAAATAATAGTGGTGTGTTTTGATCGTATCAGAAATATCATATTCATAATCTAGACATTTTCCCCGTTAAATACATGTATTAAACTTCAAAATCGGATGAAAATTAAGCAAGGATCGGCCGACAAAACATTAAAAAGGCATTTTTTCTGGGTATTTGGTGGCGATACATAAAGAATAGGTTTTCTAACCATTTTGTTTGATTATCGGGGCTAAAACTTATGCATTGACGCTGGTGTCATCCGAGGAATCAAGTTGTGATCGCCTTAAAGGGTTAAAACTACACATACCACTCCACTGTGGCTTGGCCTGCTGGACTTTAGCCAACGCCGTGTGCTCGGCGCTCTTGAAGCCTCCAGCATTGACGGCCCTCACCGAGATGTTGTACAGCTGGGGGTTCTGGAGGGCCAGGCTCCCAATCACCAGGTGGTCCGTGAGAGGGGACGACTCCCACTGGTTCATGGAGCTGATGCGGTACTCATAGCCCTAGGGCAAAACATGGATTATGTTCATAACATAGTCTTACCTTAAACACTAACTGATCTAGTTTTTTTTAAAAGGGGTAGTTGCAACCGTATTATATTACTCATCAGATTACAGCCAATCACATTTGAGCAAGCAAGTACAGCTTCGGATTTGCTTGAGAAATGTTCTTGCAATGAAGTGCAGACATGAAAAAAGTATATGTGTATATGTTGAATAGTGTTTTGATTTGAAGACAAGTAATCATCATATCCGCCATACCTCTATTCCAATGACATCTTCAAATCCATGGAACTCAAACTCCAGTGTATCAGCGCTGGCTTGTGTGGCGTCTCTGGAGGAGAATTCTGTGTGCGACTGAGGATGGAACACAGTGTAGGCGGAGTCAGCGCGGGGTGCGTGGGACACAATCAACACACCATCTGGGGAACATACATGGAGAAATATGATTTATTTCTGTTAGAAGACATTGTGCCAATTAATAACGGCTACAAAAACGAAACAAAAACATATCTGATTCGGCTACAATTATTGTCTATCATCAGAATTCGCGGATCATAGATTAAATACTGGTAGTCTTTCTTAGAGTACTTATTTGATAATTTTGACCCATATGGTCAAACTAGTACCTACTGGATAATAATCTTAATCGCCTCTCTGGTTACGCCCTCAACCAGCACCCCACTTTTCTGACAAGCCTCGCCCTTCCAACATTACCTGAGGTGACGCTGTCTGTGAGTCCCAGGCTGTTGGTGCAGGAGATGGTTGCATACACGGTGTCTCCATGGTGCAGCTGGATACCACCCACTGTGGTCCGGTTCAGGGAGTCCGTGAGAGTTCTGGTCATCAAGTCCTCACCACCCGGTGCTAGACCTTTAATAAGTTCACTTTAATGATAACCATTGTTGCAGTTTATATTGAATTAATTGCACATAGATATATTGTCAATAACGACCTTGTGTGTGAGTATTGACATAGATGATTCTTTCTAAAAGTCTTAGGGCTAATTTTCATATTTGTCTGTAGAAATGTATGCACCCCTCAAAGATACTGGGGTGACTGGCCCACTATGTTAACAAGGTCTATCTATTGATTTAAATGATTAGGTAGTGAACAGAACATAGTGCTGTGCCTATCAGATATTTGATTATGTGTAAAGATACATGTAATAAACAACTGACGTTACTTACCCAGAGCCCAGTGACAGTCCTGAGATGTGGACTCTTCCTCAACAAGCTCCCAAGTAGCCATGATCTCATACAGGTCTTCTCCTGAGGTCTCTGTGCTGATAACCAAGTTCTCAATTCTGGGCGGAGTCCAGTCAATAGTCAGTGGATCAGCGTAAAATACTGATCTTAGACCCGCATTGTTTTCTACCACAATTACAGCATGCACTTTCATTCTGTGCTGCAATTTGGACGGAATTGTAATAGTGGAACTTTGACCTATGTCATGTAATGTCTGGAGTTGGAATCCACCATGGTTGGTTCCCATGCCTATCTGGAAGGATTTTATGCCACTTTCTGAATCAGATATTCCCCAGTGGAGATTCAATCCAACAGGACCTATTTGCTTTACTGAAAGTGGTTTGTCTGTCTGCATGATAGAATTACAGATGTGCACTGTAACTGATATATCTGGCATTTCTCCTTTGAAGACATAGACTGTTGGGACAACATCCTCATCTTGTTCAGAAAGGACAGTACTGGTGTGAACAAACTTGTCATGTGATTCCCTTACAAAGTCTATCCAATCCCACCATTTGCCAATCTTTAATCTAGCCTGTATGTCAGCAAGAGCATTGTTGGTAGAAATTACAACTCTATAAAACTGTGACTTTTCTAGATGTAATTTACTGCCTGCTGCACATGTCTTGTAATCAGTGGAACAGCCGGTTGAGTTACATGGAGAGCACGTTAATCCCCAATCTCCAGACACTGGAGAAAATGACTGACATATCTGACCTTGTGGAGGAGAATGGTCAAGAATAATTGGATTTGATGTGATCACTGGAGACACATGGCCAGCAGCATCCGTAGCTCGTACATGGATATAATAAGCCACACCATCTTCCAAGCCTGCTTGAAGGGCATTTATTTTCATGGAGGTTTCAAAGTTACTTGAAGTGAATTCTAGACTGTCTGTTGATGCATTGCCCTTGGAGATTGCCCACTCATAGAACTTTATGAATGAATGCAGGTCTTCAAATCCATTCCACGATGCAGATACCTCCTCTATGTGGTGGGCAGCATCCTTGAATGTGGTTGATGAATGGACAATGCCAGGGAGTGGTGGATCGATATCAACAACCACACTTTTGGAAGCCATTGTCTCCACCATCCCTAGAGGATTGTATGCACTCACAGTGACATAGTAGTGGAAGCCAGGGATGAGAGTCAAACCAGTGAGGGTTGTGTTAGTTGCTAGACCCAAGTTATCTGGACCGTGAATTTCATTTCCACCTTGTGTGGTACCAACAGATACCTCATAGTGATCAATCCCAGTCTCTGCATCAGTGAAGACTCTATCCCAGTGAACATTAAGTACGTGCATATCTGTGGTGAATGCAATTTCATTTTCAAATGAAGAGTCCATAATCTTTACTGCTCTACCCATGCCAATTCGTGGTGGTGTTGAATCTATTAGTATACCCTGTGAACTGACAATGGTATAATCATCAAAAGAGTGCCAAGCTTTGACGAAGAAGACAAAATCAAGACCATGCTGCAAACTGGAATTTCCTGGCAGACAATAGATAGCCTGATTGTAGAGCTCCACATCGAACCAGTATTTCTCATTAATGATATCAAAGATAGGAGTTCCTGGTTCTGCATCTTTACCACCGACAGTCCACTCATATCTACTTATTGGATGTGACTGGTTCAAGTTTTCCCAAAAGCCTCTCAAACATGTTGTTGAGCTAGTGATGGTTTGTGGTGCGCCCAAGGGCCCATCATGAACTTTAATCAAATCATCTTGTACTATTTCATTGCAATCGGGGATTATTTCACCAGCATCACAAACGCGATTCACAACAGCACATGCACAGTCCAAGGAACAGTAATGCACATCACATGAATGCTTCTCAATGTCCAGTTTGCCTTGATTAGGTCCAGAAAGGAGAGTAAACACACCTACTTTAGCAGCATCACTCAAAAGACCAACTCCATTTTCTGCCCAAATGCTCAAATACACCATGGTGTAAGTTGGAATGTTCTTTGATAGTGAAAAAGTCTCCTGCTGAGTTTTCAAACTAGAATTATGAGCAACTTTCAGCACTCCCTCAGACAGGTCATTTCCATTGTATGTTGTGCTTAACATTATGTGATAGAATGCAATTCCAGAATGTGCATCATCAAAGCCCTCCCATGTTAGTGTTACTTGACTGCTAGACCCATCATTGCTCCAGAACATGGGCTCTACAAATCCTCCAAGATGAGGAGGGGAAGAGTCAATCAAAGTCTCTGGAGTCTCAGCCAAAGTGCACAATCCGGCAGCATTGCAAGCAGTGACGGATGCCACATATACATTGCCATCTTTGAGTTGCTCTTTTGGTGATAGACTCCTTGTTAGTTTGTGAACAGCACCAACAATAGCTCTATCTAAAGGAACCTGGCCATTGTGATGAGTGTGTAATGATACAGAGTGAGTCCAGATTGGTGACTCGGGATCATCGAACTGCCATTCTAGAGAGACAACCGAACGGTCAAATTGAGTTTCCGAAATCAGCGAATGGGAAGGAGATAGAACTGGCGATGACAGCAACTGAGGGGGAGTGATGTCAACTATGAACTGAGGTGAAGAGCCAGTAATGGTGAGGTCAACATGGTTAGTGACCACTAGGTTCACAAAGAGTGGGGTGGCAATTGGAAGGGAGACATTTGTGGCAAATTGGACATGACTTTGGTGAGCGTCTGTCTGGGGCATGATGTCACAGTTGTCTTGTGTCGTCCCTATACACCACATGTAGTTCTTGATGCCTGATTCAGGGTCGTGGAAGTTCAGCCATCGAGCTTGAATAGATTTCCTGCAGAAAGCATAAAAGTGTTAGTTTCCCGAGCATAAGCGGTGTTATGGTTATAAACTTATTACATATTTATTGTGCGCTTAAGTTGTAGTTTTCTGTGTGTTCCATGCACAGTGTCACATTCAAACTCTATTAATATATAGCATTTGCTATTCTTCAATTTGACTATGAAACATCGAGTGTGCCGGTAAGATCCCAACATTGTCAGACAATAATGTTACTTAACTATGTTCAAATTAGTTTGAATTTGATTTATAATAGTAGTAGAAATGTGTGTAAGCTAAAAATCTAAAACAAAAATGTTCATTTAGCTGTTTGTATATGCTATACTAAATAATCAAATTAAATAAAGACACTTCATAGTACTCTAAATTTGCTTCATTATGAATGTTTGTGACTTCTTTGCTTCCTCAGACATTAAAACTGGCTGCCAATATTATATAAATCGAACTCATTCTATTACATATGGAATTGGTAGTTACAGCCAGTATTAATGTCTGAGGAAATGTTGACGGCTCGACACTTTACAAAAATCTAATGTACTACAGAGGATGTGGATGTTTTGAACTGAGAAATGAGAAGTACTCACACACTGCTGTGGTACATGCTGTGGTCCTCGCTGAAGCCCACCCTCACGAGGCCGGGCATGGGGGGCGAGTTGTCGGCAACCAGAGGCGCGGACGACACACGCACGCACCGCAGCGCGCGATTACACGCCTCCACCGTGACGTAGTACAGCGTGCCCGGCGCCAGGTCGTGGGAGAACGGAAATGGCTACAAACAAGAGAGTAGTTTCATGTTATGAAAGTTTTGCACAATTGCTTGTGTATTCAATTCTAATTGTCTGGCATGTCATAGAAATGAGATACTTTTTCATAGTATACGTTTAAGCCACCTCATATATTTCCTGCAAACACAATGCAATATCTTTGCTCAGCTTAACTTGTCATCTCTCTTCATTCTCTATATAGCAAGCAAGTTTCTACCAGTTTATTGACATAGCTGACTTGGGTGCTTGGGAAACGCACTTCAGATTTTTGTGAATGTGGCTATGTGAAATTCTAGCAGTTATTACCCAATAAAAGTTTGGCTACTCCATTGTTGTTAGGGAGAACAAATACAGTTGCCAAAATAACTTTTACTTTGAGACTCTCGAATAATTATTTTATTCTAGGTTATTATCATATGCCTTAACAATGGGAAAGGGTGGTTGGTACATATCCAGTGTAAGATGGTTCCTCTGGCTATTATTGCTTTTTGTAGTTAGACTATCATCACTATAAGCAGGGCGATTGCAAGCAGAAAATTGCATAGCAAATATGAATGCCACTTGGTAATATTGGTAATTACCTGTCTGGAGTCCAACATCTTCCCAGCTGGTTACATCACATAGTCCGGCAGATGAACCCACGCAGAACCTTTCAGAAGGAAATACATGTATATAGATAATATTGCTGTGTGACGTATGGCCTCAGAGCTCATAACTCACACTAGCCTAACCAGACGGCACACGCCGTGAGCTAGAACAGAGTCTGTGCGGGAATATAGGCAGCGGGGGTATGGCTCTCTGGGAGTATCTGCAGAGAGGGGTGATGGAATAAAGTGATACAAACCATAGCGTCCCTCTTCAATGAAAATCAGTTTGATTAATGTTGTATGACAGTAATAACTTGTCTGATAATAGAATATGAGTAACCATCACTAATTTCTCACACAGTGCTTTACATTAATTTACACAGATTAGTTGACACTTAATATTGTTTTACTATCATCTGTATTTGCATTGTTACCTGTAGTACATGACGCCGGAGTGGGGGTCTGAGAAGCCGCCCCAGTACGCGCGGATCCGTGTCACGTCCCTCGTGTAACGCTCGTTGGCCTGAAGGAGATGAGCTTTAGACTATTATCATTCACCCCACTATGCTGAGCCATTTATCAGTGCCAGTTTCAAAATCCATCAATTTACTGGTGTTTGAAGCAACCTAATTTGCATATACCAAAAAGGACGTTTTTAACTTGCAATTTTCATTTTTTGTGACGGCTAGTTTTGCAGCAAAACCATTTAAAATTCATGTCTGAGTATTTTTTAGTAGGGCCTATCGTCAATACCCATCATCTTGAGATTCCATCACTAGGTGACAGTAAGAAGTCAATCAGTGCTTGTTGTGGAATACCAAGTGACTTCCTAATTCAGTTTTATCATATTTATATTCGTGTAGATTTTGCTCTTTGCATAACTCACGGAGGTAGCGGCGTCTCCAAAGCGCACGTATCCGGCTGTGGGGGGCGTGGAGTCGTACAGCACGGGCTGGGAGGAGACCACCGTCCACAGGCCCACACGGTTGATGGCCTGAAAGATTAATGATGTCATACAGAGTGGAACACAGTATCATGCATGCTTCCAGGAGTGGGGTAAAATGACCCTGTTATGGTGATATCTTTAGTGATGAAATATTGTAGGTAATGATATGAACGAAGTTAATATGGGTATGTGTCGCGGATGGTATGCAGATCTCACAGCAGTTCAAGGACAAGACCTTTCACCAAAAAATGCCATGTTTTATTTTTGCTTTTGTGTTTACAAAACTCAAAGTGTTAATCTAGCTGCTAGCCCTTTTCTGAAAACCTGGATACGACATTGTGTTATTATTAATGAGTTGTTAACAAAGTCAAAGACGAGGTTTCCTGTATAACATAACCATTAGGTCCATAGATAAAAAGTATAAGTCATAAACAAATTTCATAACCAGCTCAGATAACAATGAATCAAATAGCAAACACGCACCTTTATTTGGAAGTGGTAATTGTGGCCATCCCTCAGTTTGTCCTTTCCATTGACAAAAGTGACCAGACCATTAACAGGACCAAATGGTATCGCATCTTGGATCGTGGGGAGAGATCCAACGCCAAGCTCATAGCCTGCAAAATGGGAATATTATAAAACTGTATTAATAGTCTAATTTGAACATTGAAACAGTTAGAACCATTGTATTGGTTATGAAATATTGAATCAATGTATTACCGATACAGTGGGACTCTAATTCAAACTTGAAAATATCAACCTATCCAACAGTATGAGTTTACAGAGGGAACTATTTGATGTGTTTCTTTTTCTTTTCAGCTACTTGTGTTACTCCGAAATAATCAAAGTCAAAATTTAATCTCACATTTTATTTTAAACTCAGTTTCGAGACAAAAGTCTCCTTTTCAATATATAAATGCTGCATTTTCATATATATATTTTTCATATATTATTTTCATATATTGAAAAGGAGACTTTTGTCTCAAAACTGAGTTTAAAATAAAATGTGAGATTAAATTTTGGACAGTAACACAAGTAGCTGAAAAGAAAAAGAAACACATCAAATGAGACCATACGCTACATACCAAATCCACCATTTAATAACAGAGGGAATTATGTTGTAAAATACACTAAGGCACTTGAGATAAATTCATAAATCCACCTTATCAAAGATGTTCAATATAAACAGGTACAAATGTATCACTGTTTTTTAAAATTCTTTCTATTCGATTTGACTTCTCAAAAATAAACAAGTCCAAAACAATACTACTTCTTATTCAAGCTTTTCAGCTCCACAGAGCCCAAATCATAGTCTATATTTAGATTAAATAAAAAACCGTAATAAAAAGAATGTAATGAAACAAATACGGCCATATACCATGATTTGGACACTTAAAATTACCAATACAATAAAATGTATTACTATCACATACCTTTTAAGCCGGACTCCTTGTCCTTGAAGTTTTCCCAGTTGACCACCATATCTTCCTCGCTAGAATAGAGCTCGTGGTTGAAGACCTTGACAATGACCCTGCCCGGTGTCGGGGGCGTGGCATCTACCATGGTGGGCATTGACGACACAACGGTACACAGGTCCACGTGGTCACATGCTGTAAACATAAATTGTATGAATGCCATGGAAATTCTTTTACATATACTTCTCATTTTGGTTTTTACATGGAGTCCTATTCATTTGTTTTCTTGCCTAATTCAGAATACATTATACCATTTCTACAAAATATAGACCAGATAATAATAAAAAATGAAATTCTGTCCAGGTTTCTAAAAAGGAACCTGTGGGGTTTGAAAATCAATTAAAATTTAACAAAACATTAATTGTATTTAGGCTTCTTGTGGACCAGTAGCAAAAATAGTAGAATCATAACAGCCATGTGGTTACATATTATCTGTAATCTATTGACTATTGACGATGTGTCCAACCTTACCTTTGACAGACATGTAGTACAGATGTCCTGACGTGAGGCTGAGCCCCGCCGCGAACACGTGGGTGGAGACGCCCACTGATGTCCAGTTCACGGTGTCCACGTCACCAGGAGAGGAACCTGAAAACAGAGCATTCTGGGTTATCTTTTTTAGAATCTGACTAATTATGATGATCAGGAAAGTAGCGTAAATATCAGAGCACAAAATAGGTGAGTACCTTTTCACAAAGCCACCTTGTTTTAGTCTATTCTATCTAGTTATATTTTAGAACTTGCAACAAATGGTTGAACACATTTTCATGGACTTTTCTTTAGTTTTCAGCTTTTCATGTCATAAGAAGCATGGCAACAATAGACAATGAATAACAATGGCCTCACGCATCAACAAATATTGAATAAAATGGAAAAGTCAAATTAAATAATGCAAATTCATGCATTAATCCAGGGGTATTAATATCTTTGATGTATGTTATAATCCCTCATAGTATACAGACATATTTCAGTGATAATATTTTACAAATGTTTTAATTGCTTTAATTTACACGATATACAATTGTCAACAACAAAAATAGTCATTACTCACCAATAGCATAGAAATACTCTTTTATTCCTGCCGCGTAAGGAATCTCCATCTCTTCTTCCAAATCAGAAAATCCCTCAAAATGGATCAACACGGAAGTATTGTCAGAATGTACAGGTTCATTGAAATTTTGTCCGACAAACACTTTTCCTCCCATGGGTGGTTTTGTGTCAATTATAAATCCATTACTGCAAGCTTTAAAAGAAGTAGTGCACTTCCCACCAAATCCATGAACACAGATGAAATACTTGCTGCCATGAGACAGAACCATGTTCTTGAACTGCACAATGTTCTCCGTGGTGCTCTTTTTTCTGATGCAATGGTCATGTGACTTTAGATCCTTGCAATTGGTGGAGACATCGGTTTGGAGCCACCACTCGTGGTCGTCACAGTCTGTGCCTTGGAGCGCACCTGCAATTTACAAGCAAGTGGAAATAATATTGATTCTAATTATGTTTGACAATAATCAGGTAAACTTCTTTCATATAGCTTACAGACCAAATGTGTTGTACAATAACGAGTTGTATTTACAATTTTTGATAAATTCTAAAGGATCTATTGCTTATTTATAAGAAAAAAATCATTTAACTTTAGAAGGAACCTGTGAGTTTGAAATTTATGATTAAAATGCTAAAGAATCATTAGTAGCAGTAGTTAGTTTAGGTACTAATGTTCCAAGGATAGCACATGAAAGCTTACATATATATGTATTGCTTATTTCCAATGTGGTCATGTTTGTTTGGCAGGTTAGGTAACCAACTGAGCCATGGGTGTGTGGAGCGATCACACTAGCTATTGTTTTCAAGCTAGGTGAGTTCTTTTGCATGCAGAGGGGTGACTCTCCTCTACACGGGACACACCTTTTAACGAGGCTTCTGAACATTTGTTTCATTTAGGATTGTTTTCATATTAATTAAGCAGGCATTTCTAAGATGTTATTAACAATCATGATAACAGCATTTACATTTATACCATCTAAAAATAATGAACTAACCATTGAATATGATTGTATCTTACATTGAATACATACATACTTCTCCGGTATAATTTGAATGTGGCGCTTTCTTTGAAAAGAATCCCACAAGACAATAATCATATCTTTCATACCTGATATTCCCCGTGTGTTTGCAGAAAAGTCGAGCTCATCATCGTGCAGCTTCCGGGCCACCCAGCCTGGACAGAAATAAAAGTCCTCTGAACATTTATGTTTGATCTGGTAAAATGAAAAGTTGTAATGAGAATCTACATATAGAAAACTAGACTTTTAATTTTTGAAGTTTTCAAGCTCCATTTCAAAATCAAAACACCAAATGAAATGAAATACAAATAATTGAATAGTATATTTTACTTGTATTTTATTTGGTGTTTTGATCTTAAAAAGGAGAATTTATGAGCTTGGAAATGTTTAAAGATTAATAAAGAATAAATTTCTGCATACAGATTTCATTATAACTTTAGAAAACAATAATACAGGCAAACTAAACTGAAAGATTATAGAGTGAGACCAAGTGCTGTAAACCAACTATACAGAATTTTTAGTAAAGTGAATATAGACTAATATAGAAGCTACATGTAACACACTTGTAGAAGAAGTGAAAATTAATAATCTTCAATATGTTATCTGTAAATATGATAGTAGGAAATCTGCAGAAGTGCATAGTAGGAAAACTATCTGTGACTAATTTATTAATAAAAACCTATATCCATATTGATAAAATATATAAAATATTCATGGTTGTTGCTTAAAGTATGTAGTATGCACTCTATATATATTGGCTGGTGGCACACTCAAACGTATTGAGCCCTTGGTATTCAGGGTGGTAATATGTAAAATTTAGGTTAATTATGTTTGTAAGTCATTTAATAGTAACTTGAAGAAGAATATAAATTGCAAAACATTGTTAAAATATGACAATATAGCATCTCAATTTATTTTTGACCACAGTTCTAACCTAATTGGTTGGAGTGAAGGAAATCCTTGAGAGTGTCCAGATCTTCATAGTCCATGGGCAGGTCATATACTGGTGCTCCCAGAGGGGCTTTGGCATCCTCGACCTCGCATACTTGTGACACGAGGCTTTGCATGTAGCCTTCATCATAGGTTCTAACCAGGAGGTACACAGTCTTCCTCTCATACATATGAAGAGGGAATGCTGTTTTTACCTGCGTGAAGTACATGTACATAATAACTATTGGTTTCAATTATGCCAGATGCAGCCAAATTTAAGCTACAGAACACTTTGATTGAGATCAAATGATGGTACACAAGTTTAATTTCAACACATGTCAAGCCAGTAAGTTTCGAAATTAGGTCATTGAATGTTAGGTTGAGTATTTTGCTTAGCTTTCTTATGTATCACAATTCATTTTATATTCCCCTCTACTAACATGTACTTTGATAAATATACTCAATGATATAAAATTAATCAACAGGTTATCATAAAATACACTGAACAATGTGCATGACATACCTTCAATTCCTGTTCACCTGTCCTCAGTCTCACACGATCCCATGGCATCAACACAGCACCACCAGTTGGATTCAAACCAAGAGTCCAGTCATATGCTTCTAACCATCCATTCCTCAAACCATATTTGGAGCTTGTAAAAGCATCCCAAGAGACATCAATTTCAAACATGCGATCCCCTATGATGTCACCAATGGATGTGAAATTGTTATTAGGCTTAATGACACATGAAATTTCTCCATTCACAGCTGGTGTTGTATCCACAAGGATTCCTTCGGAGGATTTGCTACTGATACAAGTTGGTCCAAAGCAGGGCCTCACCAACATTTCATAGCTTAGACCATCTGTGAGGATCAGGTTGTGAAGATGGAGG
Source organism: Streblospio benedicti (assembly GCA_019095985.1). Classification (NCBI taxonomy): domain Eukaryota; kingdom Metazoa; phylum Annelida; class Polychaeta; order Spionida; family Spionidae; genus Streblospio; species Streblospio benedicti. The sequence continues at coordinate 45,362,293 of CM032660.1, forward strand.
GAAGTTTCTAAGCCTACTGGAGAATATTCCATGATCTGACCACCATCCTGGCAACCACTAGCAGAACAGTGGTGTTCAGTTACTCCCACTTCATAGTGAGTTACCATAGACAGCACTTCTGGCCTGAAAGTCCACGACGTCTTCAATCCTTTTGTTGAGGACTGGATGTTTTGGTCCTTAATACAGGGTTGGATGGCTATTATGTCAAGCAATAGTGGCATTGAGGATGGCTGTAGTTCTATCAAAAATGTTTGATTTGCTTTCATCATGTATATCATGTAATATTCTGTTATTTTCTCATCTTTGAATTCATATGTGTACCTTGATAACGGTTCATTATTCGCGGAAATGGACAAGGGTGCAAAGTCAGAGTTCCATTCATATGTTATTGTTATTGAATATCTCAGTTTACTCGTCAATTCACCTGGCATGGAATATTCAAACTGGGTTGAATAGTTTCCTCCAAGGTAGATACTTTGTCCAATAACATCAAAATTGCCACTGCAGCCCAAACCATCATTTACCTTAGCAAGCAGCAACGCATCAGATTCAGATGAAACCAAAATACCCTTTGACAACAATTCAACACTTCCTTTCACATTGAATGCAGAGAGCACAAAGTAGTAAGGACTGACAGGGTGTAAATTTAGTTGTTCAAAACAGTGACCACCACTATTCGCGACAGAGGTCTTTGGTACAACATCATCATCACCAGGTCTACTTCCAACACCAAGTGACAATTCTAATTCATTTTCAGGATGTGAAATGCCATTCCATTTTGCACAAAGTGTTGACATATCTTCTTGGAAGCCAATTTCATCAACATGATCTTCTCCAATATTGCTCTTGTCAACATGGAATATCTTTCCCACAGTTGGGAGTGTCTGAGAGTGCATGGTGTAGGGGTCTGTTGAAATATGTGTGGACAAACCAGCCCTGTTGAAGGCCTTCACGGAAAATATGTATGTTTTACCCTGATTTTGGTCATGTGCTTCCAGCTTCTCTGATGGATATTGCACATGGAATACATAGCTTTGGTCAATATCTGTATGAGGGATTCTCAATGGTGTCCAATTCTCTACTTCCTGAGGGTTGGTTTTAGTTCCTAAAAGTATTTCAGTCATATATATAGCACAGCATTAAATCATTTTTATCACCATCTTCAAAATCTTCCGTTGATCAAAGAAATGACAAAAACTGTAAATCCATATAATAAGTAAATGTTTTATGGTGCGTCAGAAGAATTGTGCTACAGTAAGTATATATTAAATAACTCTTTCAATGATATTCCAAGTTATTTTATTACCTTATTAGAATTGAAAACAATGTAGCTAGACCAGTCAATTTTGATGAAAATTTCATCAGAAATGGGAATTCAACTCACAAACCAATATACCGGTATATGTTTTGTAAATTCTTTAGGATTCTGGGGATGAGGGAAAATCTTTTTTGAAGAATTCCATTATGGGCAAGTTGTTTTTCATGTGATTTTCAAAATGGCCACAAAAAAAAATAATTGCATCATTGCACATATGTTGAAAAGTTCAATTACCTAAGGCCCACTGGTACTCCGCAAGAAGTTGAGTATCTTCTGTATCTATGAAGGCAGCTGCTGGCCAGGACAGGTTGAAGACATTTCCGGTTTCTAGAGTGAGCCCTGAGACATAGACGGGTGGCGTGAGGTCAATGGTTATAGGTCCCACACTAGCTACCGCCTCCAGGCCAGGCTTGTTCACTGCTTTCACTTGAAGAAAGAACCTGTCCAAAGGGAACAGTATTGATAGTAATACGTCCAAAAATAACACGTCTCAAGTAATTAATGCACATCTCCAGTAGAACATTTTGTCGTGAATGCCATTTACTGCTACAAAAATGCATATTGTATATGTGAATAATCTTGTTTCTTACCTGTCACCCTCGCCCAGGCCACAATGGACACACTTGTAGTGCGTGTGATTGCGCATGGATTTGTAGTCAATTATATCAGGAGACAGAATATTGTCTTTTGAGGTGGATACTCCCAGGAAAAAATCATGGATCTGGCTCTCTGGTTCCTCTGAGTCCCATTGCATTTCTACATTGTCTGTGGGTATAAACACATCTTGATCAACTTGATAAGTTGGTAAGTATGCACAAAGGCTTTGACTTTCTTCAACTGGTGGATAGATGATGGAGCCATTGTTATTTCTTCTGATGTCAAAGTACAGAATGCTGATGTTTTTCAATTCTGAACAGTGCTGTTCACATACAGGGTCATACAAAAGAGGTTGAGCGACCATTTGGGAAGTGACCAACCAAATGGTTTCTGATTCAGTACATGCTATGCTTGGCTGGGTGCGGGCAGTTGACATTTTTAGGTGTTTGATGACAGGTGGCGTGTTATCGACAAGAATACTGTTTGAGCAAACTACTTCTGAAGGATCCATGGCATTATTGAAAGCAATGACAGATACATGATAGTTTGCTGGCAACAAAGACAAGTATTCAGCATGCAAGTTGGTTGTCTCATCAAAGGTTAGCACTTCAGTGTTATTAGCAAGTTGCTCCAAAAACTGCAGCTCTTCTTTTGTGAAGCAGTGCTCACCAACTGCATAGTGATATTTACTGATTCCACTTTCATGGTCAATGAAACCTCGCCAATGCCAATGCAGTAATGCATCACTCTGGAAGTCTACATGCTCAGATCCTTCGGGACCATTGAGTACGACTCCAGTTTCTGGAGGAGAGTCATCGACAAGGATGGTCACCTCCTCAATTGTGGCCAGCTCAGCGTGGTTTATAATCTCCACCCAGAAGTGGTACTCGCGATTGTGGTTTCCATCAGAAGTGTTTGAGGCTATGATGTGGTTCAGTTCGATGGTGTAGTTCAAGTAGCTACAGCGGTCAAGTATGGGACAGTAGCAGGCAACCGGATCTTCACACGTGCCCTACAATACAAATGTGTTTTACACAAATGCCACATTTATGTACATTATTCAAATATCTGAAAAAAATATTTATTCATGAAATTATACCAAGATATAATGAAAGATGTAAGGTAAAAATGTCCTTTTGGTAGATGAAAATTTATTTTGTATCATCAGCTCTTCCCCAGAAAAAAATGTCTAGAACTGGGATATACAATGTATATACATATTTTGCTTTTTACACTTTTACTGTAGCCCATTTGTACATTGAGCCTTTTCAGTGGTATTTAGGATAAATATTAATGTAAGGATGGTTGTAGATATGTCACAATGATAATGCCCTGAGGTAATGTTTTACTTTTGCATGGATACCATAGACAGATCAATTATTATGTTACAAGAAAGGTGAAGCACTTGAGAAAAGCAATACTACCCAGAGTCATGATAACAAGATAGAATCTGCAGCTAAATATTTATCTGCCCAATGTTGATATACTATTTGTATTTAATTGTCCTATATGTTGAGGCAATATGTGAAGATAGTCAATCTAATATATCAGAAACCTTTCAAGTTTTGTCAGCAGATTCATGATGATTCTAAGAAGAAATGAAAGCTCTGTTTTAATAGTTTCATAAAACGGATCACAAGATAAAAATAAAACTACTAAGACTGTGTCATTTACTACAGTAGAAAACTTCTATCTCACAACTACAGTTGAAATGCTCAAATAACCTTGAAATTGCAAAAAAATTGAGGTAAGTAAAATCCAGATACTGAAGTTCTACTGCATTGATTTTTTTCATTGATTTTTTTAGCTTTGATAGTGTTTGATTATTTTTTTTATATATTTTTTTACTGCATTGATAATATATTACAGAAATAGAGATTAAAGCCTTTAACATGAGGTTCACACAGGAAAGGTAAAAGCATACTTACAGTTCCATTTATCCGAACCACTGGCAAAGCACCATGGCCTATCTCGCTGCCTTGAGGAGAAGTTCCAAGTCGCCAGTAGACTTGCTTCAAGCCGCTGTGAGGATCCAATCCTTCAAACACAAACTCCATGGTAGAGAGGTCTTTGCTGTTGTGTACGTACAGCTGTTTGTAACCATCCTTAGTCAACCAAAGATCTTGCAGCACTGGAGGTGAAGAATCGATGTACATAGTGAATGAATTCGTAATGGTGTGTTGCATGATATCGATAGCTTTGATAGTGACGTCAACTATATCACCATCTTCTATTGGAAGATCATCAAGAGTCACTTGCTCGTCTGTGACAGTCTGGATTGGTCTGTATGCAGCTGTCTGGTTTCCAGAGGGTGATGTCTTATGGAATGTGTACTGGAATTCAATGATGCCATGCACATTGGGGGTGCCTGTCACTGGCAATGGTTCATCTATTTGGTCAAAGATGCCGACCACCTTGTCATCCGGCCGAATGGGCCAAAGGAGGTTAGTGTGCTTGTGCCAGTCATTGTAGAAATGTTCTTTCCAATCAACAACTATGTGATCTAGGGACACTTGCCACTTCCAACCTGTAGATGGACTGGCTGTGATGGGTCTTAGCGGGTTCTCATCATCAAGTTTCAACTCAGAGCTATTGTCGACAATGACAAAACGTCTTGCCATTCTGTAATTTCCTGCAAGGTCAAGAGTCGTTAGCAGCAGGCAATACATCATTGGCTCTTCTCTTTCTGGTAGATCAAATGAAAGCTCTTCTATGTCTGCTGTGGCATTGAAGGTTTCTTCAACTTTCATATTGACTTTCATAGTTTTATCTCCATAATCATGCTGCATTGTATGAACATCAATTGTATACTTGTGAATTCCAGAAGGACCTGTCACCTGACTCTGAGGATCTGGATCAAAGTAACCAAAGTATTTGGCATGGATGGCTGAGTGATTCTGAATTCGGGGTCCAATATCAAGAGGACTTTCAGAACACGGAGGATTATTGTTGCCACAGTGATTGGCTTCAACAAAGTCAAACCTGAAGCACTTCTCATCATTCGATTTGGTTTGAGCGTACAGTTGTTTAGAGCCCACATTCTGATTCACCATGTTCTTAATCCTGACAAATCCGCTACCCACTGGCTCAAAGCGCTGGCAAATCCTGTAATAGGTCAGTTAGCAAGTTATGAATTTACAAATAATGTTGATATTTTAGAATAAGTCAATTCAAACACTAAATTTGGAGCGCTAGGGATCCAGACAGATGGCAGGATAGCGAGTGACTCCTGGGCGTAAGAACAACAACACAAAATTAGAATTCTCTCACTTCTCATGACAATGATATATGAGACATTATCCTTTCAAAATCGCTATATTTTATTCAAGTTACGGCTGATATGAACATGTTCGATGGTAAGTTGGCAGAAAGGTTACTCTCACCATCATTTTATATTTCGCATGTTACGTACTTTTGGTAGTATCGACATGATTATAGTTCACTATAATGTCACCGGAATTTAAAGAAAATGAACACTTCTCTCATCTTGGGTTTCTTCATTCATGATATAGACAAGAATTTAAAGATTCCAACAGAAACCATTGGGACTCACATTTTGGCGAGACTTTCGCTCTTATTGCAAGAGCTTCTTCAGGCCGAATGACAGTCCTTAGTTTGTCACGTGACCGCCATGGCGGCGGCAGTCAGATGACAGCAGTGGCAGGAGAGAGGGCTGTCAGAGAAACTAAATCGTGTGTTTCATGAACACGGTGTCAGCACCTACCACAAACCTTTCAACACCATTAAATCCATGTTGCCCACTCCGAAGGACAAGTCACCGAATGACTCTAAATGTGGTATTATTTACAAAGTACAATGCTCACAGTGCAGGTACACCTATGTTGGTGAGACCGGAAGAACTTTAAGTACTCGTATCAAAGAGCACCTGAACCCCAAGAGAGTGCCCATCGCTGCAGGTGATCATATTAGAGACACGAGCCATACCATCAGCCCCAGAGAGTTCAGAATTGTGGCGCGTGAGGACTTAGAAATCCGTAGAAAGATCAGGGAAGCCGAGGAAATCCGCGTACGGCGCCCCGAGATGAACCGAGACACCGGCTACGACCTGCCCCCCCCCCCCGTTTTCCTGCCACTGCTGTCATGTGACTGCTGCCACCATGGCGGTCACGTATCAAACAAAGGACTCTCATTCGGCCTGAAGAAGCTCTTGCGATAAGAGCGAAAGTTTCACCAAAATGTGAGTCCTAATGGTTTCTGTTGGAATCTTTAAATTCTTGTCTATGTCACCGAAATTGTGTTTGTTATTTGTGTTGCGCCCACAAGCAGTTCACTAACCCAACCTAAAAGCTTTTGACTTACTTTTCGCCATCAATGACATCATTATAGGTGTAATCGTATGTCATAAGACAACTGATGAGACCAGAGACGGGATCTTGCTGAGTGAAGCTGTTATTATTGCATACTGCCTCAGTGGCCATGTTCAAAGTGCGCAGTGTTGTCTGGGCTAAAAAATATATAATTTCTAATTTCATGCAGTTATGATCTAGTTGAACGATGAAGCATGATATTTAAATAGAAAATTATATATACATTGGATGTAAACTGGCAGATACCGGGGCACGTAATTCAGCGTAATTGTGGATCTGATAGATGTATAACCGATCATTGAATTCTTTCTAGTATTCCCCTCTTACGATATGACTTTTTATTTGATTAGTATAATTTGTTATATACTTGAAGTTCAATGCTAGCATCACAAATAATAACAGTTAAATAATAACAGTACCAAAGAAAATCGCTATTAGTTGAAAAGTGTTGTAAATATCTAACTTACATCCAGACTTTTGGTAATGTTTGAGCGAGACTGCTGAACTAACAATGCCAAAGTGGAAAATCATGTATGTATGCATGTCTTTCTGTTTCATTTGGAGGGTCCTGAGGAAGATGAAATGAAAAGTCAAAGGCCAAGAAGAGCTCGTCGGGTTTGATATTCACATATGTGTCAATGGTATGATCACAACCCGTTGTGGGTCCATCAAAAGTGGAGTTGAATACATTGCCCATGTCATCTTCAATACCAGAGCGACAAGTTTCAATCTTGGGAGGGTGTTCCACTGGAAAGGAAAATTGTACATGGAAATCGTCATAGACTTTGCTTTATTGACTTGACCAATGATTATATGCAGGTTGGTTATATACATGACATTTTCAGTTAAATGCATTCCTTCGTCATTATTTTTCTTGTGTAATCAAAATATTGCGTTCCTTATGAGTTGGATATTTATAAATAAATCACATCAAACAAATACTCATAATGCTTACATTCACATTTTGTCGTCATTTCATTGGGCGTTATCTTCTTAAATCCCGGGTCACACTGACACGTTGTAGCCAGGTACTCATTGTTGGTGTCACATCGGCCAGGAAAACACCAGTGGTCCAGCCAGTTACAGCGAGCTGGAAGCAGGCATTTTATGAGGGTTACACAATCTCAATTTAATACATCTTATTCATACTTCTCTTCAAGCATTTGTTACTCATGTTGATTAGCTTTGTCAAATACATCAGATGTTGGCTAAAATTTGAATAGAAATTTGTTTACATTTATTGTAATATTTATTGTAATAAAGTCAATTTGGTATATTATTGTGCCCATACATGTGACGCTGACATTGAAATCTTGCTTTGTCAACAAAACGTTCAAGTATGCTATAGCAATGTTAATAATGGATACAAGTAGTATTAATACTGACGCCAGCATTGGTTCTGGTTGAGCCAATACGCCTGCTTGGCCATGTCTGGACCCGCGTACGCGTCACACTGAGTACACGTGGAAGGCGGGGCATTGCACCAGTACTTGTCACACCACTTGATCTTGGGGCAATCTACAAGGAATCATGCACATATTTTCATGATTTATAATACATAAGTCTGCATGTCTCAAAGTCACCAGCATCATTCTTTCCACACTTCTATACATATCCTTTGAATAGGTCTAAAAACATGTAATTTTTGATGATGTATTATTTTTTCAATATAGTTTTCTGCTAATCAACTTGTAGTCCACAAACATCGATGCTGGTGCCTGTGATGCCAATGCCCGCGTGTAGCTGTTGATATTCTCATCATATGGTAGTCAGAATGATGGTGAAGGCCGGGGATGTCGGACTCAAATTTAAATGGCTAGGTATTCTATGTGGCCTGTATGAGCTTCCTTTCGCCCCGCTCCCTTAACTGGCTCTGCCCTTGGTTGAACCAAGTGGCATTGCATGTAGGTTGAGCCACAGAATTATTCTCAATTTATTTTAGATTTTTCTGAGTGACATTTAGATTATCCAAAAATTGCTAAAAATAAGAAAACTGGCTACGGAAATCAATAAAAAAACACATTGACGCTGTAATAAATCTTATCCCTTTTAAATTGTTGCCTAATAGTAATTATTTCTGCCACTTTACAATAGTTATAGTTTGATGTACATTACTGGGTACTATGAATAACTTAAGAGAGGCATTTCAGAACAAAAATTGCAACTTTTTCCGATTTCCTCAATTTCCAGCTATGTCCTGCGCAATTTCCATGCCTGCCCCAGATGTACCAGTGAGAGATTTTTTGGTAGAGGACAAGTGTGCTTATTTCAGTTTGGGTTACTCCTTCCAGATATCATAATGATGTGGGGTCCGCTGCAGTACTATTATGTCAGCCTCACCATGTAGATCTGGTTTACAAAATTACTAGTGAAGTACATCAAGACCAGCTGCACAGTTGTAGCAATTGCATTTCATTTGTATATACCAAATTGTGTGCATGCTGCATATGCATAATGGGAACTTTGATTATGAAATAAAAAGAAAGAAGTAACTAAAATCTAAAATATTCAACTGTAATGAAATGCGTGATAATGTCTCTAAAATCAACAATCTATTGTATTATTAATAACTACATTCACATTGATATGTCATAAAGTATGCTACACTTATTATGTCAAGTGTCATTGGAATGACATGTCATGGCTGTGCAATAGATGGACGGAAACCAATAAAGTAAATGCCAGACAAGTCTCTGATTGACAGTTAAAGTCACAGTCTGATGATCACGAAATATGTCTGTGATGAGATGACATGCCAATTAACTATGTAAAGGCCGCAATATGACAACTGATTAGGATTTAGTATTCTCATCGTCGGTTTTCACGGCTTGATCACTCACACTGCCTTAAAGTCCTTGTTCATACCAACTGCGTATATAGTCGTGAGATATGACGATGTAGTATTCTGGACTGTCTGAATCTTGCATCATTAGTCACCTTCACTATAAATGTATATTTATTATCGTTGGTAGATTTCATTCTGACAACAAGTGAACAATTATCACTGTAAAGTGCTTGACGCCAACAATGAGAGGACTACACACGCAGTCGATGGATATTAAATACGTTAATTAGTATTTTAAAAGACAATGAAACACGCAATTGTCGGATTTTACCACTTTTCAGTGTTCTTAGTACAAAAAGCAATGCATAGTGTGAGTTTTGAATGACTCTTCACATTCTTAACAAAAACATTCACAATGTTTATAAACACATGTACACGTATTTAGCTGTTATGACCCGTACTAAATACAAAAAAAAAACCCAATAAACTGCGATACACAGAACAGAAGCCAGCAAAAGAAAGCACACAAAAAACACAAGAAAAAACAAAAACACTCCAAAGTTCCAAACATATGAACGTGCCTTTGACTATAAAAATGTAGCAAATAACATCCATTAAAATTAATGATGGACACTTATCGAACTATATTAGGTTATCATTAATCATTTGAAACACAGAGAGATTGAAGCTGATCAAATTATACTTCTGTGAGATAGCAGGTGACAGGTTATCAACCCGAGGATGATCAATATTGATAGAAGTGGAATTAATAACAAATCCGTATTGATGATTCAAAGTTGTTTATTGTCAATAAGAGAACATTGCATGTACAAACAAAAACCGTCAAACACAACAATTATAAAATTTTATTAGTCTTGCAGGTCGTCCCTGATTTCAGGTCGTCTTTTTCCTCCGCACGTTGATAAAACAGGAGTTGAACATGGAAGGAATGATGGTCTACATATGTAATTTTAATCTACTGGAACGATGATGTCTGTGTATGTATATAAATATCCGTCCTACCAAGACCACAGCAGTACCCATAGAAGATGTCGCCACATTGACAGCTATCTCCCTGGAAGCTTCCTTGGCCTGGCTGGCAAAATTGGTTACACCCATCATACTCCGTCTAAAAGGGATTATTAAAACTGGATAAAACTATTCATACTTTGAGTAGAAGAACCTCGATGTTAATATAGACTGTTCCGTAATTATTTTTACTATTGCGTCATTTCAGAAGCTGAAGCAAAGCCTTTTATTCACTTTGTGTATTTATGTGTCTATGTATGCCTCTGGACAAGCTAGAGTGTTTACTGATGATCCGATTTCATTAAAACTTTACACAACTATGAGGTATGACGCAACAGCAAAGTAATTCGATTTTGGGCACTTTGCCAATTAAAGTGTGCTTTCCACAGGGCCATTATTGGCCCATTTTTAACATTCAAACTTGGTACAATGCTTATATGCCTACTGACCATCAACCGTGTCCACTCTTGGCACTTTGCCAATTAAAGTTTACCTTCCAGAGAGACATTTTAATTATTTCTTATCAAATTGGCATAATGGTTATATAAGATTAAAAGAGCTCAGAGAGCACAGCATCATCATATTAATGTTGACTCATGGTCAATAGATATTTACCTTAGCCATGTTTATAAAGCACCAGCAATTGAATGCAAAGAACATAGATATAATGTGAATCACATATCATATAAGACGTTTTTCTGCTTTGATTGCAAATTAAACATCTTTATTGGCCATATGTCAATGTTGTTCTAGCAACGCTGTGCTCTCTGCGCACTTTTGATCTAGTTAAATACCAATTTTCATGACCCTGTTTCATGGTAACTGGTTGTCACACCAATACAAAATTATACCTATATTGAACCTTGACCCCACTTCTCATTAAGATTACGTAATGATGTAAGTATGAGTACAATACACATAACAATAACCCCCAATAAACATAATAGTCACGTCTTATAATTGTAATACACATTCTGGACTATTGTCTTATCATGTCAACATGCCATTTTTAATTATGTACCAAATAAAGTATTTTATAAACGTTGATTCACATTGAAGAAAGTTAAGTGGGAAAGGCGGGATGATGTATGTTGGTGCACTTCACGTTTCCGTGCCTCCAGGAGTCGCAGTGGCACCACCGCTGACCAGTTCTGCATGTGAGCAAATAATATGTTTGCTAATTAATGTTAATGTTGCAATAGAGATCATTTAAAAACATTCAATACGCAATAGTGTAATGTACAAATCACATATCTATGGTGGGAGACGAGATGTACAACTGCCACCTTCAACCTAGACACAAAAACGTTGTCTACATGCATGTTTTTTTCATCTTTGGCATTCTAGAGTAAGGTTCTAATTCAATGCTCCATCGTATGTCCCCTTTATCTAAGTTAAAAGTCACAATCTCCAGTTATTTGGACTTATTTGATTGCATAATAAGTCAGTGTAAGCAAAATAATACTTTAAATATTTGGACATTTAGGATGCTGACCTGGACCTGGTGCCGCCTCCGCACGTGTGAGAGCACGATGACCACCCTGACCAATCCCACCACCACCGGCTTGCAACTGCTGTGCCCATCCTACAAACCAGACACAACGTAACAAGGATGGGTTATAAGGTATCCATAGTTAATATTAGTAGAATTCTACCCCTATCTCATCTTAGAAAATATTTTAACATTTTGTACACGACTCATACTGTCTAAAAAGAATTAGTACAAATTTTCCTGATTTTTCTCACACCTCTCTGTCTGTTCTGCAAGTAAGCCAGAGTTGATATTTCAAGCATGCATGTTTTAAATATCCTAATGTGGCAAATACTATCAGTAAGTAAAGGTATATAATTAAATAACTCTAATTATTGTAATCAGCCAACCAACCATAATATCTTGCAAGCTTAACAGTGTAACTGGACAATCTTATGAACTAGAAGCGGTACTCACACAACTCTCGAAAGGGCTGATATCCACATCCACGAGGTTTCCGTCCTTGTCTAGTTGATATTCTCCTCGCGCAAAATGGTTCAAACAGCCAAATAGACTCAGATATAGTGCACAAATCATAAAATAAACCCGCTTTTCTTGCAAAGCCATTATATCTCTCTACGCAAGAGTCATTCTAGAAAATGCGTCCAGCTCTAAATATGCACACACGCAAAACTTAAAAACGTATCCAAATTATGTGATTGTGAAATGGAAATGTTGATTTTATATGTTATGTTTGATACCCCATTGATTGTTTCAAAATAATGTTGTTGCTTGCACAGCGCTGACTAATCTGAGATGCTGAAACAGGATTTATCTATAACAGTGTGAGTGTTTATAAACATTTTAGGCCCGTTTGTGACAGCGATCTAATAGACATGTTTTGTTTACTTTGTTTCAGTGATAAGTTACATGAATGATGTCACCACTTTGATTGCAGAGGCAACTGTAACCAAGATTTGGTAAAGTACAGAACACCTGTGCGGTATAAATATGTGTCTGCTGGACAGCTATTTATATGCTGTATCTTAACAGATATACATACATTGTATATCTCACAATCTCTTAAATATACGTATATTGACACCATTGAAAAGAAAACTGAACTAAGAAAAGAGGAAAGCATGAAAATAGGCCTGAGGGCTAGAGGGTATTGAAAATGAATGATAAAAATATGGTTCTTATGAGGCCAAAGGAGCCCGACCAGTACAGGTTAAAGGCCTAGCAATGACCTGTAGCCTGGCGCTACGAGAATTAGGGGTGGGGAGTGAAGACAAGGGTTCATATACAAATACATTCGTTGTTTAATGTTTATGTGTATGTTAAACATCAAATGTCATCATAACATTGTAAGTACTATGTTCCGTTTTGCTTTCTTCTGTTTGTCAGCTTGTTCAATACAGGTGTGTTATTAACCATGTAACACCTTCTATATAGATGTGATTTGATGATCTATTTCAAGCCATTCATGCATTGACATCAATACAAATACAAGTTACCAAATAGTATACATGGTCTGAACTAAGGATTTTGGATCTCTACATTGGTTGGCTTTTATCAAATAAATTTTGCTCAAAACAATTTTTTCAAACCATCTTACCTGAATTGCAGCAGCTGTCGTAAAATATGTCAGGACATTTACACTTGCTATCTCTGTATGTCCCACCATTGTAACAGATCTCTTTACAGTTGCGAGTTTCTCTACGCGTCGGTCGGTTTTCACATTCACCTGACCCATGACCCAATGCATTACATTCACAATTGTCCCTTCCATTCCGAGATTGTGTTCCACCTCCACAAGTTCTCGAGCAAGAACTCCACGGATTCCAAATAGTGTGGCAGTCAACATTTCCATGACACATGATGCCAAATTGCTGCATGCACAATAAAGACAGTATGACCACAAATATATATAAATCAATTGGACAAAATTAAATAAATTCTTCCTCATTTAGAGTGATTAACTGAGATAAAATCTCACATTAAGCATACAAATATTTTTCTAAATGCTCAGTTAATGCAGTTGTCAAAGTGTAAAAAATAGTACTTGAATTTTCTATAGGATTGTGAAATATAGTTATTCCAGATATATCATGTTTGAATTTATTTTTCTAAATCCCCTTATTTATTAAGACAAATGAAACCAAGTTCATACCACGGTCAAGTTATTCTATTCCAATCATTTCAAATGTAAGAGTTGGTATCAATCAAATAAAAACGACAGAAAACTCACACATTTCTCCAATTCACAATACACCACGGGTTCTCCATCATCAGTATACAAAGTTTCATATCCAGCTACATATGATGAGGTCAAACAATGACACAGAATACACAAGAGAACTCTGTTTAAGCGAGTCATTGTTGTAGAATGAGGTGAATTCTATCGTCCATCCCCTTATAAAGTGTGGATTCTTGAGCAAACAGCATCCACTCAAACACTTCCACGTAAAATACTTTCAAGAAGCCACCAGCGCAGGTTCCAAGTTTTCACACATTATGTTACTGGGTTACATAATGTCAGTTAGTTACACTGTGGTTTCCAAAGAACATCCATGGTTAGAAATGTCATGTAGTGTCAATCGTTTACGACATTGACATACACATCACATTTACAACATAGACACTGTGTGATATTAAACATGAATGAAGATATCTATAGAATCAAAAACATTTCTTAGCCACTAACTGAAGCGATTATAAATCATGACTATAACATATATGAGAATGCTATATTCTACCATGTACCAGGGAAGGCAATTTATAACAAATAAAACCACGCTCTTGACTTCATACCAGACTACAGCAATGGGTATCAATATTCTAGTCATGGATCAATTATCTATTTCAGATGAAGGGAAACCGTGAAAACTATCAAAATGAAACCCGATGTTTTTATAATGGTATCATATAATTATCTAGAGACAATTATCTGCGTCCAGTGTTAGCAATTTGCGAATGAAAGTATGTACAAGTAAACACTGTTTTTATCTAATCAATCTTCGCAGATTTTTTCTTTGTGGCCGGCTTAAATTTTCCTCACATTAAACTTCGCTACATAAAAAATGACTCAAAATAAAAGATATTAATCGGACAAAGTAATCCATAACATGTTTATTTTGCATGAACGAATGTATCTACCACAGTTCCGACTGCCGCTAGGATGAGCGTTTAAGATACATAATATCACAACGAAAGAAAACAGACACAGTCACTTGCAACTACACAGGAAACAAATGCACACATCACTTGATAAAGTCTCTCATGGCATAACTTTATTTCCTTTAATTCATATTGAAGAGCGCGGTCGTTCTAGACGTATGTATATATAAGCAAGTTCAAATAAAGCAAAATACTGATGATTCTAACGACACGTTTATTGAAGTGTTCACATTTATACGATACATTTGACATGCTGTATGTGTGATAATATACATAATTTATTTGAGAAAAAACAAGAAAACAAGTAAAAATTAGTATGTAAAGAGACATGCAATCAACATTTACAAAGGAGACTATGAAAGCGATCCTTTACAGAGTTGTGGGAAGAGTCGTATTCTTTTAACAAGTGAAGAATATTGGTGATTGGATCATACCGGAGGCGCAGCAGTAATCGTAGTAGATGTCCCCGCACTGACAGCCGACCCCCTGCTGGAACACCCCGCGCCCCGGCTGGCACCACTCCTGGCACCCCTCCGTCTCCGTCTGCAGTGAGAGCAAGCAGCATCACATGCACGCAAATAGGTCTGTGTCACATGTTATTAGTTGTGTAGAGTAGGACATATAGGTCACACTGGGTCTCGTAGTACTTTATATGTCTATGTAATGCAAGAGTACAGCAAAACTCATTATAATGAGTGACACGTCCATCTAATTGAGATTTTTTTCATCGACCTGTGTGACTTGTAATTAAGATGCTATACATTACAGCGATACCTCACAACTGGGAGAACTTTCCCTTAATCTAACTAGTGTATACGCGTGTAAGTACATACTAGCAATTCATTCCAATCAATGGAGCATGTAGAAGTTGAATTTAGATTAGGATATTGATAAATAATGAAGGATAACTAGACATCAACAAACACAAGTGAGCTCAGGAAAACACTTCATCTGTCAAAAATGCTGTTATTCTTCCTATTACATACAAGAAGCTGATTGTTTGGTACAATGTTCAACTTCCTGGTAAGCAGCGATAAAGTTTATATAAGCTATAGCTTCACTGATAAAATAAATGTTTACGTTATGATGAATTCCTGGCTTGCCATTACAGAACCAAAATAACTCCTTAATAAAGGTGCAAAACAACATTGGATCAGTGACAGAGCTATAGTGGAGGGGCTTAATCCCCCCATTCTAGTTACATTTTGAGCATCTTTATAACTTTCAGGTCGCTGAAATCAATAAAGAAAAAAAATATGAATAAATACTTTGTGTTGATCTGCATATTCTTCCTATATTGGCATCAACTTTTATTAAGAGACGGATAGAACGTAACCCTATTGTTTTTCATATATGTGATGAGGAATTTACTAATCTAATTTGATTTTTTAATTAGTTTTTACCACAATTATTTTTTCACAATCGAGTCCCATCACAGTCCTTACTAATATAAAAATCGTGTACTCACTATTGGTGGAATGTTGGTGCACCTAACATCGCCGTGTCGCCACGAGTCACATTTACACCATCACTGTCCGGTGCGTGTGCGCGTGCCTCCACCGCACGTGTGCGTGCAGAAACTCCACCTCGACCATTCCCACCACCAACGCTTGCAGCTACTGTGACCGTCCTAAAAACAATATTATATAGTACAATTACAAGAGTGTATTCAATGTTTTGATAGGATTTTGATTATTGCTGTTCAATCAAATCAGAGTATTTTAGAATATTTTTGTTCTTAACTTTAAAAGATATCAACCAAACGTTCTTATGTCGACCTATTGTGAGGTAAGTCATCAATGACTCCTCAATTTATTATTACAGCTTTCTCAGGCATCATTATAAGGATAAACTCATTCTTGAAGCAGTTAAGATCTCACAGCGTTATCATGAATATCATTTCAGCTAGTTCAATCAAATCCATTTTCTGAAGTATAAATAAAAAACTTTAAAAAGAAATATACTCACACAACTTTCGTAGGGACTTATGTCCACGTCAACCAGACGTCCATCTTTATCCAACTTGTATTCACCTTTTGCAAAATGACTTGTCGTGCCCAAATAGAGGACGCAGATGGAAATTTTAACTACATGTATTATTCCCATCTTACGCTTTTACAATTTGTCATTTGGATGTTAAGTATCCACACAGGTACGCAGTGACGAAAAGAAACACAGCATCTAAAGGTGCTGACTGAGAACCGCCCAAATTATGAATAAAAAATCATTTGCGAACAAATCACACCAACAATGGCATTGTGAGAGTCTGTTAACGTATGAAGACCACTCCCGCAAATAAACTTGGTCAACTAGCGGTCAGCTGATAAATACCAGGAAATGAATGCTGGTCATTTCTTATTGTCATTTATTGGTTGGGATTTTGATAATCTATTTTAGTCACTTGCCTATCAGCAGGACATTAGTGTTGGAGACGAACGGGAAGACGATGGAACTAGATGGAGTGAGTCAGTATCTTCTAAACATGCGCAGGTATTTAGATAATTATGCTAGGATGACCATTTTAAAGTGCAAGTTCAAATGATCGTTGTTTATATGAGTGTTGGATCAAAAGAGAAGTGAGCTGAGGGAAACAATCCTTTAGATATTTATGATCTTTAATTCTTCCACATCTCACATATTAAAATATAAGACTTATCAATAAAGAGCTCCATTTATCACATTGGTGAGATCATCCATGGCTCATAATGCGGTTTGACCATAACGTTCTATCCCTTTCTAACAGAGATAACATTAACATGAATTGCTTAAAACCAAATTTACAAAACCGTGTGAAAAACTAGATGTACGTAATACAAAAAATGTCACATGTAATACAAAGTTTGAAAAAATCAAAGATATTGCAACAGAGATCACATTTTTAAAGAACTCCACTCATACATCCGGACAGTGCAGGATTATAATCAGTATTGCTTGGCAGAACAGTGAGTAAAGTTTGAAGTAATTTCCCACATCAAGATATGGCAACAAAGATCACGTTTCTACTTTTTCTACAAAAGAACTCCACTGCGGCATACATCCGGACAGTGTGTACATGAAACTATATTACATATCTCATTTCTCTTTGCTTTAAGGATGACTGTTTTATAATTCAGTATTGATAGTTTTGGAGATGATTTTTTATGATGACCATACTAATTTTCAATAACAAAGCGATGAATCGAAAAATAAAACCTGATATCATAGTAAATGTCTGGCGTATGTGCCTCCATCATAGACGTTGGACAAGTTTCCTGTGTAGCCCGGTTTTCGCAGTAACCCATATGGCAATATCCTTCCATATTGTGTTCACCTCCACAAGTCTTACATAGTAAAATACATGATCCAATTTTAGCACCTTGTATACCATGTATGGAATGCGGCACAGTAAACCAAAAATACATTAATGCTAGTGTGTAGGCTTTATGAAACTATATTTTTTGGCCATTTTTATCCCTTATGGGCGTTTGAAAACTTCTGGGGGATGCCTTTAAAAAATATCAACTTTGTAGTAGACTTTGTAGTAGAGACTTCATAATGGTTTTATTTTGTGCAGACTAGTATGCTGAACAAACTTTATAAACAAATATATGCTCTAAAATCAAATCTTCATGGGGTTTGGGGCCAGGAGGGGGGGGGGCGAAAGCTACATTATATCAAATTTTTTCTGTCCTTTATCATTGAGACTTGAACACAAATGTATCCCCTGTCATACCAGATGGTTCTGGAGCATCTCAGGCAAAGAGCTTTCTGTGTGAGGTAACTGCTCAAAATGCCATTGTGGGTCAGGTATTTGACACCACCATACTGGGCATCATAAAGGGCGTCGTCAGACTTGAAGTCTTGCCTAACAGACCAGTTATGTGGCTAGCATGTCGCCATCATGTTGGTGAATTACATGTGTTTTGGGTTTACAGTGCCAAAAGTCCAGAAAACCAGCTAGATTCCATGCATCCTGGCCCAATTTAAACACTGCCCCAATTCTCTAGCTTTGTGGGCGTGGCCAGCAAACCAGCATGATTGGCGCTTCCAACATGCTGAATCCGCATGGGCTAAAGAGATGATGCTCAATGAAACATTCCGTCAAAAGAGACCACAGGGAATTTCTAAGTTGACATCTTTCAACGCCCCATTCTTGGCCGTCCACCAGGAATTGGTTTCGGAGAAAACCGGATCCACCAACCAACCCGTTTCATGGGCATTGCACTACATGAGCTGAAGATAACAATGATGCACAGGCAATTTACTGCAGACAGCCGTGAGGAGACAGCCTTTGTGAATATTTGGTGCTGATCCATGCCAAATATTTCCTGCGGTAAGGTCTGCAATATCTGAGACTGCCCCAATACCCTTGGCCCTTACCCTGCTGCTTCCTGGGGGCAATTATGGCTGATGCTGCACTAAAAGGCCTTAACTCAAGAGATGGTAGTTTTTTTGCCCTGTGGGATAAGCAGACCAATGTGTGACGTGCTATGGCACGGAAACTGATAGAAATGAGGCCCACCTATCAATGGCAAACAAAACCAAAATTTCCATAGGAGGTTTCAATTGAGTGCATTAATAGGGCAGTGCTCTTGAATTTACTCTTCCACCTCCCTGGATGCTGGCACAAGAATGGATTCACAGACCTGTAAGGTGCTGAGAGGACTGCTCAGGTACAAAAGGGATTGGGGAATTTCTGGGTGATTTGAGTGTTGTGAATGATGCCGCCAGATGTGTGACGGACAGTATGCAGAAATGGCACAGATTCTGCTCAGAGAGAGAATCAATCCTTTGGTCAAAAAATCACAGAAATGTGTCCCAGATTAACCCTTAGTAGACTAATAGTAGTGTCCCAACATGAAAACCAGGATGTTTATTTTTATTGTTTGTGTGATGTTTATTTTGATTGTTTTGTGTGCTATGTATTGATACATTTGTGTTCAGTGGCATCTCCATAATAAAAAGGACAGAAAATATTGATATAATGTAGCTTTTTCCCCCCTCCCCCTTTGAGCCCCCATGCATTAGACAACCCCAAGAAGACACATATGTTTATTTATAAATGAAGTCTGCACAAAAAATAAAACCATTATGAAGTCTCTACTACAAAAAGTTGGATATTTTCATATAGGCATCCCCAGGACAGGGGGGGAGTTTTCAAACGCCCATTGGACTTAAAAAATGGCCAAAAAATCTGAAAAAAAATCAGCAAACTTCTGAGTCAAAGGGATCAACTACATTGAAATGTACTAAAGCCTACTCAAAAAAGTGTTATTTTGGAACACCCATGGTCCCACACACACACACACACACACACACACACACACACACACACATATCCTTTTCACAAAGTATTTGCCATCTCAATCATGTCCTAAAACCTGGATGTTGCGGTGTATTGCAATAATAAACGCATATAAAATAATTTCCTCTGTAGAAAACTACAGTGATTTTATTTTTAAATTTCACTTTCATACAGTAAGTGCACGATGTAATGAGAAACTAATTCACTTACACATTCATGCTGGCCACAATATGGAACCGGAAGACCAGCATCGTTCAGAAGCAATCCATCAACAGCAAAATGTGGGATAAACCAACACAGACATATAACCAAACTCCTGGGATGAGACATGACCGCCTTCTGTGGGAACTTCCTCCTACAGGCGCTTATATAGCATCTTTGCACTTATGGCGATGGTAAGTGGTTGACAATATCAGCAAAAAATGTGGCCATGGTTTATGGTTGACAATATCAGTAATAATGATGATCAAAAGTAAACTGATAAAACTGCCCATAACCAGATCAAAAGAGATGGGCGAAGTATTACTGGACAAAGGATCTATTTATTGGACGAAGTTATTTTTCATAAGTCACTCAATAGCTCCTTGTTCTGCAAATAGAGCCACTTACTAATCGTACCATGGGCACATGTATCATAGAGGGGCAGAAATCTACTGAGATTATGACTCGCCATTTTTCTTCCTCTTGAGTGTTTACTATATAGACTCTATAAGTAAACAATGACGGGAAAAAGAAAGAATGGCCACACATTAGTCTCGATTTGGTTTAAACACCCTCTACGATGCATGCGCCCATAGATCGTACCTCCTTTGAGCACAAAATGGTTTTTGCTAACCAGAAGTAAATGTATCTGCTAACAGAAGTGCACTCATAACATTACATGTTTGCCAAAATATTTCCAAAGTGACGATGCTAAAATCGCGATACCATAATTCTATGTATTATTATAGTATTTACCTTTATTGATCAGCTTTCATTTTACCAAAAATCCCAAATGAGTTTGATATGGGAATGAAGATCAACATCAACTACTTTGAAGAAAATCTGGTAAAACATCATCATAAACAGGATTGTTTACAAATGAAGGACATGATGCAATCGTTTCACGGATCCCCTAATTATTTCAAAACGAAAATTCTCCACTGAATACATTTAGATTACAGGTAATATAATATAGAGTTAATCAATTGGTTATTATGCCTGAAAGAATTGTATGCATACAGCATAGTGTAGGGATTATATAAAGCTAGAACTGACAAAAAATAGTCACTGGTAACATTGTGAACCTTGAATTCTTACAAAGAAACACACATTATGTTATTGAGTTACATAGTGTGATTTTTTTACACTGTGGTTTCTAAGGAACGTCCATGCTTGGAAATGCCATGAATACATATGCATAGACTTAAAGAATGCTCATACAATTACCAGAAATAAAGATAAATCATGACTATTATGTATGTGGACTTGTAATGCAATTGTAAACAAAAATATGTAAACGGTTTGTAACACAAACCACGTTGATTCTTTCAGACCATGTTCAAACTCTTGATCATAATTCTACCTTTATGGTCGATGAAGGTAAACTGTGAAGTACCAAATGAATCCTATGATGTTGTATTTTTATTGTGCACGTATTACAAGATAGGCATTTCACTAATAAATACAAATAATTGTCAATAAAGAATTTGTTGGAAACTTTTTTGGAATCACACTCCATAGCAATGTATCTCTGATAGGACATGAAATAAACACATACACATCAATCGCGTATTTCAAAATAATGAGACTAAGAGAAAAGGTAAAAGTAACATTGGAAAGTGTCCTATCTCAATGGTAATATCTCTGATAAAACATCTGTTGAAAATATGATGTATATACGCAGTATTGTGAAATTTGCACTAAAAGCAAGCAGTAATAAGACAACGTCTACAATAAGATATATAAGTATCACAATAGTTTTTAGTCAAGGATAACACTCAGTTCACACACGAAACTTTCAATGGCATCCGCCATCTTGATCACAGTGGTTGACGTCATTCGTCGTCACTGGGACCTCGGGAATTCCCGGGTTGCGCCCCCCCCCCCTCCCCAGGTGAGGACATTGTTCCAGATGGAAGGAAGCTGGTACCTGCCCCCATCTCTATTTAGTGAGGGCTTGAGTTTCCTGATATTAATGGCCTCCTTCACGCCACGTTCAAAATATTTAGGTTCTACACATAAAATGTTGGTCCCTTCGAGGCGAGACACTGTGTCCTTTACTGTCTATGTGCAGGTGGCGAGAACACCTCTGATCCAGCTGAACTGGGTCTGCGGTGTTCTAGGAACCTATTTTTTAATGCACGTTCAGTCTCTCCCACGTATGAGGGCCTCACAATCCTGGCACTTAATCAGTTAGACAGGTCAATTACACGTTCTTTCTCCAGGGCGCGCGCAACCCGGGAATCTCCCGAGGTCCCAGTGACGACGAATGACGTCAACCACTGTGATCAAGATGGCGGATGCCATTGAAAGCTTAGTGTGTGAACTGAGTGTTATCCTTGACTAAAAACTATTTGATATATATATGTTATATCCAGGATAAATGAATTTCCATCAAAAGTCTACAATAAGGATATATTTCAAATTTGACAAATTGGAATCAAACACTTCAACAAAACTACTGAAAATTGTCACCATGTGGCAAATATAATTGATAGGTCCTACCGGAGGCGCAGCAGTAATCGTGATAAATGTCCCCGCACTGACAGCCGACCCCCCTGCTGGAACTCCCCGCGCCCCGGCTGGCACCACTCCTGGCACCCCTCCGTCTCCGTCTGAGGGAAGAGCAAGCATACATTCATCACCACTTGTCTTTGAATTCCATCGTATCTTACCGGCCTGTCTATTCCAGTGTTTATACTGGCTAAGACACCATTAATTGCGTCAAACCGTATTTCACAAGAATCCAAACGGTCCATATTTGGGTCCATTCTGGACCATTATTTGGTCCATGTTACCCCTCTACTGGTCACATCGTTTGAGTTTGAGCTAGGATGCTCAAATTTGGTTTATCAATTGAAAATAGTGACTTCTTGTACTATCAACATGAAGCCAATCGGTCCATATTTGGGTCAATTGCGGACCATTATTTGGCCGATTTCTTACTGTTACCCCTCTAAAAGTCATATCTTTTGACCCAGGATACTCAAATTTGGTTTGAAGCTGAAAATGGTGACTCCTTGTAGCACATTCAAGATGGACCCAAATGGTCTATATTTGGGTCCATTCAGGACCATTATTTGGCCGACTTTTTTATTCTTACCCCTCAAGTCACATCGTTTGAGCTAGGACTCTCATATTTGGTTGGTCAATTGAAAATGGTGACGTTTCTGCGCCTAATTGATATGGACCATAGGGTTGGTTTATTAGTCACAAATGTTGATCTTTTTGGGACCTATTTCATATGGCTACAATAACTCCTTATTTGAGTGCATTATGGTTATTAGTTGGTTTCTGGATTATTAACACTCCATATATATGTATCATTGTCCATAATACCTAAGTGTCCACTTGAAAACTGAATTTGAATACTCTAGCTGGAACAATGTGACCTGTATAGTGGTAATAAGCTAGAAACCAACTAATGACCATAATGCACCCAAATAAGGAGCTATTGTAGAAGTGTACACGAAACGGGTTACTAATGTCGCCTGCTACCCAATATTTGTCGCCGTTTGGTACAAACATCCGTCATTGGTCGAACTGTTTGATAGGCAGTTTGCCCTGTTTGACGGCATACTTACATCATATGATTCTAGTTTACGGACACTCGCCGTCGAAATTAGCGCAATGGAAATGTTAAACATTTCAACATTCTCGTGGCGCCACATTCTTTTTCTGATCCTTTAGTCAGTGTTTTTCGTCCTTTAGCTGTGACTACACTAATCAGTTCTGCCTCGGTATAAGTTAAAAAAGATGGACACCGTATCTTATGATCTTACTATCCTATGATAAGCGTTGGGGTGGGGAAGTATAAGAGTATTATAAGGACACACAAATAAGGCCAATATGGGCCATTCAGAATTTATTTGTACGTCTCACAAACAGTTCACTATACATAAGAGTGCAGTTGTAGGAAAATCGTTTAAATGAAAAAAAGGAAATATAAGGACATACACACATTAGGATACAGCACATGATAGGGTCACGTGACTGACCGTCATGGGCAGAAGGTCCTGAAGACTGTCACGCGTGATTAACACTGGCATTTAATTTGGTATTGTGTAACAGAACAGTATGGCCAAGCTATGCAGCTTAATGGCAATAGAATCATCATTCGATGCAAAGCCTACTCACTATTGGTGGAATGTTAGTGCATCTAACATCGCCGTGTTTCCACGTATCGCATTCGCACCACCGATATCCCGTGCGTGTGCGTGTGCCTCCACCGCACGTGTGCGTGCAAGTGCTCCACCTACGCCATCGCCACCACCAACGTTTGCAACTGCTGTGACCGTCATAGAAAGAATATTCGAAACTGTAATCGTTTTTCATATTTTATACAAATAACACTCACATTATTAGTATGAAAAACATTTTCAACTTTCTCCCTCTCGTGCATCTCTCTAGCAAGCACATACACCACGATAGACATTGCTGAAGACAGGCTTTACAACCCTAAACGTCAATTTTAACTGTATGAACATCATTATGAAATATAAGATATAAAAAAGAGAATACTCACACAGCTTTCGTAGGGACTTATATCAACATCGACTAGAAGTCCGTCTTTGTCCATCTTGTACTCTCCTTTAGCAAAATGACTTGTTGTTCTTAAACAAAGGACGCAGATGAAAATTTTCATTGCATAAACTATTCCCATCTTACACGTTTACCGTCTTACTTTTTTATCCCAGGAAATTGAATGTAAAATATCCACATAGAAAAGAAAAAGAAAACAACCGAAACAATATATCAAAAGACGATGGCTAAGTATTGCTCATTTAATTTGAAGAAAAAAATCAGAACACGGCTATAAAAATCAGGAGGTACTCCTCCAAGTTCAGTTTCCCTTATTAACGAGGAAAGCCCTGTCTGTAACTGGGGGGTTACTCCAACAAAGATGAAGGGATAGTCTGTCATTAAAATGTTCATATGTTGATTATTACAATTGCTGGTACTATAATTCATGGTTCAATTAGTATGTATCAACACTAGGTGTGTACAATAAGATTTTTATTTCAAAAATGAAAAAGGATTTGGCATGGCAACATACGGCTTGAGCCGTCTCCACATGCAATCAGATTGAATATATTGAACGCATATCATACTAGTCAATCTGGTTTTGAAAATCACATTAATGTTCTCCCTAATGCCGTTTGACCAGTCTGGTCGACACATTGTCCATAGCTGCAACAAAAGGCCTAGGCAACTGATGAAAATCTATATCTCACAGCTGTATACGCAGTTTATAGCCGTGATACAACCACCGTTAATATTGTGGAACTTAAGCTAAAAATCCAACCAATCATAATCAAATATGTTGAGTGAGAAAAACAGGATATTGATTTTGTTTTTGACGTAAGTGTAACATAGCAAATATGTCCCCCTAAAAAGGTGATTCTTTACCCCGAGTTCTTAACCCACGGGTTGAAATGAACATGGACTTGTAAAGGCAGTGTGAGTAATCAACCCGTGAAAACCGACGATGATGGAAATTCCAAAACCTGATTTGTGAACTTATTGACAAGTTTGACATGTGTTCAATATGTATAATATAATTATACATACACCTATTGCAGTGACAATAAATACTTATTAAATCCCTGAATTTGAATACCAGAATTGTAAATAATCAACAGAGGAGAAAATACTATTCAATTATCTAAAGGTATTTATCTGCTTTAAATTTCAAATTATAAATATAGAAAACATAATATAAAATAAATATAGAAAATAAATTTGAATACACAGACCACATCTCCATCTTTGCCGACGTAACTCCCAAGTTACGGCCATGACTTTCGGCGCTGGTGCTTATGTGAACTTGTCGGCAGATAAAAGGCAGGATCTAAATGTAGTTCACTTCTATGGTCAAAGGCTGGTTGGCATTTTGATAAAGTATTTTTAACTCACTGTTTTTATCATTAATATTTCCAACAACTTGACACGGGATGAAAATAGCTAAAGCACAAGTGACGAGTAAAATGTTATTAAGCTGATTTCTTGCTACACTACCAAATATAGAAACGACAAAAACGGTCATTTATGCTACATTACAATTATTTAATTGTAATGTTAGTGCCTTTGGGCACTTCCTCAGACATTAACACTGCTTGGAACAGAGCTTAACTGAAGAAAAACAAAACAAATGTTTTATCATAAACATGGCTATATATCAATGCTCTCAACTGAATATTGTATGATATGACCCCAGGTAATACCATATTAGAAAAGTTGGCTTGTATCAAGCTTACGTTTACATTTTGATATATAATTGCTATGATGCATCAAACTTTTATGACACTTCAATCCTAAATGGATCATAATGAAAGTCTTTTGGAACATAACGTCTTGTCCCTGATAACTGATAACTAATCTTTACCACCATCGTCGGCTTTCACGGGTTGATCATTCACACTGCCTTTACAAAAGTCCGTATAGCCGTGATATATGATCATATACTGCGTATAGAGTGCCGTGATATATGAACAGCATAGCTTTTTACCAATTGACCTGTGTTTAAAACCAGTTCAAAACACTGAATAACAGCCATCAATAAAAATATATCATGACAGTCTACTATCGGCTTGTATTTTTTATGTCAACTGAACAAAACTTTGGAAGAAAGCTGTTTAGGTGTACTTGAAAATCTTGCTCAAACTACATTTAACCAAGATAAAAAGGAAGTATACAATGTACATTGCCAAAACCCTGTTCTATGGAGTATAGCTAATGGTACACCATGTCCATTAGCATGGAGATAATAGGAAAAAAATACCAGCATTGATGATTTAGGCCTGTGTAAGAATTGGAATTAGTGGATTATCTCAAACGATATGAAATGACTTTGAATGAAATTTGTTTCTAGAAACCTGACACAAATAAAAGTTTCATAAAAGTACAAGTATTTCCTATTGTTTCCCTTATATGAGCCCTATTGTAAAATACCTACTTTAGCGCCGTGTATTCTGTATAAAATGCACCAGTAAAATTAGATGTCTTAATACAGGGTGTACATTAAACTATATTAAATATCTCTAATTTCTGTTTTTAAAACCGTTAACATATACATGAAATAGACGACATTACTAGAAACAACATTGCAAAATTCCACTAAAGTAAATATCATACTTTTAGAGATAACCTTCTTATGCCAATTCTTACAAGAACCTGCAAAGCTCGGGCCCCCCGAGCTGAAAAGACCAATACTAATGGATCCAAATGTTCTCCGCTAAACAAGAAGATAAGAAGAAAACGTCATCCAAACTCACCAGAACCACAACAGTAATCATAGTAGATGTCGGGACACTTGCATCCATCCTTGTACTTGACCCCATTGTAGCAGAAATCATTACACTCGCGTCTCATTTTCTGTGTAGGCCGGTTGCTGCAGTCTCCACATCCATGCCAGAAGCCTCCACAGCAGCAATTGTATTTTCCATAGCGAACTTGGGTTCCACCTCCACACGTTTTGGTGCAAGAGCTCCAGCGTCTCCAGTTAATATTACAATTGTTTGTACCATGACATATACCATTGAAACTCTAATGGAAGAAAAAGCAAATCAAGAATTTATAAAAACAAAAAAACCGAAGGCATGTGTCACTAGCATGGTTCATTGGCAGATCCGGGAATGCATAGGGCACACGCTCCCCTTTCCCAAACAGAAAGAACACACACATTTATTTCATGAGGTCTTCGCTATTTCAATGAGCTTTTGCAAACACAAAAAATGGGAAATCCACTAGTCGCGGATTATAATAAAAAACTGGATCTGCCAGTGTAACACATGTATAATACATTCCTTTGCAGAACCGTAGTGAAACAGTGGAAAATATTTTTAATGTATTACATTGATATTGTAAATTCCACAATGTAATGAGATTACAAATTCGACTTACACATTCATACTGGCCACAATATGGAACCGGCAGACCAGCCTCGTTCAGAAGCAATCCATCAACAGCAAAATGTGTGATGCACCAAGATAGACTTATAACTAAACTCCGAGGATAAGACATGACTGCCTTATGCGGCAACTAGTAGACCACCATCAACAGGCGCTTAAATAGAATTTTAAGACTACTTATACAAATAGGTGAAACAACCAACCACTGTCCACTACAATCAAACAATTGTATACAGTTACAATTGTATCCAAACACGATAGGGCTTACTTTGTATTTATAATTTGTGATGATTTTATTTTAACCGTATCAGTCTCAGCGAAGAGATGGAGAAAGTTCTACCCGACAAAGGAAATTTATGTCCCGATAGATTCATTTGACAAAACTCTTTTGTTCAGTTTTGCATCCACTTATCGATCGTATCTCCTTTTAACACAAAACATGTCTTTGCTTATCGCAAATAATTATCAACAAACATGTGCACATGATCTTAGTCATGGCATTACATGCCTGTCAAAGTATAAGAAAAAGGTACCATACGGAAATCACTACATAATGATTAGCTAATAATGAAGTGACGACGAGGGTAGCTGTTATGGATACAACTGAGGATTTACAGTAAATCATGTTATAACGTGAGGTGGCACCTGGTAAAATATGAATAAAATAGCATAATTTTCAAAACATTCAGCAATATCTATTAAATATTGTCAAGACAAAAAATGATTCATCTTTATAAGGGAATGCGAGAGTGTATAAGCTTTATAGAACTTCTTTCAAAATTGCTTTACGCCTGTTCGTGCACTGATGTACATTCTCACCAGATTT
This sequence comes from Streblospio benedicti, assembly GCA_019095985.1. Lineage (NCBI taxonomy): Eukaryota > Metazoa > Annelida > Polychaeta > Spionida > Spionidae > Streblospio > Streblospio benedicti. The sequence goes on from CM032660.1 coordinate 45,391,222, forward strand.
TGATTCATGTTTGTATGAATGAGAAGGTTAAGAATTTAATGAAGTCTACACTTAATGACAATATTGTTAGCATATATTAATATATGTAAGCACACTATCGCTCTGCTCACGCATTTATTAGATATGCTTTAGGATGACTATATGTTGCATCAAAAGAAATATGCTCCGATGGAAACAGTACTTTTTTTGTTAAAAAAATTGGGCATAACTAGTGTAAATATAATGATAATAACAATATATACATATCTATATAGCGCAACTTTCCAGGCAGTAAATGTTCAAGTGCACTGTACATGTATTTCGAGGAAATATCCTCAGCCCTCAGTGAACAAACGGGTCTTTAAAGAGGATTTGAATTCGTCCAAATTTATGGTATGAATTACTCGTATAATAATCGGTTTATCTGTACGATTTACTAAATAAGTAAGACCATCCGAAGAATATAACATCTTTAGAACACAGTGATAGCTTTCAGATGAACTGCTTCAAACCATCTCAAACCCCTAAGAATCAATGGCAATGGAACTCTCAACATCTGAAAAAACTGAGTGTAGAATGTGTGTCCTATATAAAAGATATGAGGCGAATTTTGTTTCCATTTGAAAAAACGTTTTACAAACGATAAAAAAATACACTAAAGCATCATTGAATTTGACAAAATATGCATGATCATTTTCAGAAATTATAATATTTAATGAACAATAGTTTGCTTTACACAGCACCAGGGTCTATCTTGGCATTTTACCGCCACACAGCATAGTAACATCCAAAGGAGCACACGCGTACCCATCACAGCTTAAAACGGCCTAATTACTGCTAGTCTATATGGATACTAACTGGGATGTCTAACTTGAGTCCATTATAAAGCCCATTAACACACTTATCATAAACATTATCATATTTCCTCTTATCATAATAGAATCAGTTTATGGTGACAAAATATGGTTTGGGGATTTCCAACACATCATATCACTTAGATATATCAAAAGCACACCATTGGTTTGCGTATAGATTTAAGTTTGATAATAGTTATGGTTCCCAAATTTAAAAATGTGTGTCCTAACAAATAAAAGTATATATGCTACAGTCACACGGCCACTTACGGACGTGCGGATGCTCTCCTAATGAAAATACATGTACGTATATAATAAGAAAATGCGCAGGAGAGAGAGCTAAGACCCCACCCACCATCCTGACCTCAGAAATAATGCTACAGTCACACGGCCATGTATGGTAGATACGGATCAGTACGGATAAAAAAACGTAACTATCCGCAAGTATACCTTTCTTCCGTAACCTTACATATCTATCGGTAAT
>CM032660.1:45406653-45444541 GCA_019095985.1 Streblospio benedicti
GGTTTTCCCTTAAAATTTTCCAAATAAATTTTTTCAATATGATATAAAATTAATTTTTTTTTTGTTGGAATATGAATTTTCCAAAAAAACCCAACCAAAAAAGAAACTTAAAAAAATACATAATTTAACCAAAAAAACAAACAAGGGCCCCGGGGGGGGGGGGGTTTTTTTTTTTTTTTTTTTTTTTTTTTTTTTATACAAAAAAAAGGGTTTTATAAAAAAAAAAGTCAATTATGGGCAAACCCACTTTTGGGGAAAAAAAAAAAACTTAAGTGAATGTTTGGGGTTTAACCCCCATCTTGAATAAATTTGCATTCAAAAGAGTAGTTTATATATTTTGGGAATTTTTCTTTTTCAAAGGGAAATATTTTTTACTGGGGAAACTTAAAAAAAATTCATTCCAAAGGGAAATTTTATAAATTTTTAAGCCTCAAAACTTTTGAAAAAGGGTTTTGGGTTGAAAAAAAAAAAGTGAAAAAAATTTATTGGGAAATTCTGGGGAACTACAGCAGTAATCATAGTAGATATCCGGACACGTGCATTCTTGACTGTAAGTGCCTCCATTATAGCAATGCTGATTCCAGGACCGAGTCTCTGAGTTCAGTGGACGATTTGTACAATATCCATTCCCATGCCAGTTATTTCCACAGCGGCAATAATCACGTCCTGTGCGGGATTGAGATCCACCTCCACAGGATCGTGAACAGGAACCCCACGCATTCCAACGGATCTCACAATTATTGCCGCTATGACACCTCTTGTTGTAATACTACAATTAGATAAGTATGTGTTTACCAGTGCTTGCGGGTGCATTTTAAAACTTCTCTCAAACATCTCTAACAATTTTACGATCAGAAAAAAATAGAAATTGAAGACAAATTATAACGAGGAAAGGCTGATAAAGTATATACCGGTATCGTAGTTTACAATTTGTAGGTATAAAGCATTGCCTTACGCATTCATGGTCAGCACAGAATAGAATAGGTTGATCATCATCATTTAGAATGATATTTTCATCAGTAGCCGACAATTGAATCACCAAACACGGACAAAGACACCATATCAAAGTAAGAGTCCTCAGATTCATGATCGCCAATATAACAGAATATGACTCGAGATGCTTATATACTCCCTCTGATAGAGAACAATCGAAACTGTGATTGAGGAAGTAATCAAACAGTAGCAATTTTTTTACGCAAAAGACATTATTCACAACTTATCAATCTTATCCATGGGCGTTACGCCAATAAATATTTGTATTAGTGTTAATTGCAATGATAAGCATAAGTCACATGCAACCATTGTTGTAGATGGCGGGTAAATTTGATGTCAACAGTATAACTAACTGTGGACTTCACCCCAACTACCAGACACTTGTAACACACATGTACATGTATACATACTCAACAATAGCACATTGAGTATACAATGCACATATAGTTTGTTTATTGTCATGTAGCCTACAGTAATGGTTTATAAACATAAACGTAAATATAGTCTACTATCTCTACGCTTCCTTGTCACCCTATATTGCATTTCTCAACTCTATGTGGAACATACATCAGAAAAGCAATTATGCTAATCTGTCCCATTATAATTCACCCGCTTAACCTGTACCTATTTAGTGGAGCAATGCGGAACGTGTGAGGGATGAGTTTGCTCAACACAAGGCCCCTCCACCAGCCACGACCACGAATAGAATTTGTAACCTTTTGATTACAAGTCCGATTCACTGTCCACTTGGCCACAGAAACACACTGAATACATAATATGGATGTGGACATGAAATAACTACACTGTAAAAAAAAGTCTATGGGCATGTCCAGTCTGTACTTCTCAAACGTCAACCAGAGATTTTCTAACGTAAATGGGTTTTCGTTTTACCTCATATCCATCATTCACAAGCGTTTTGAAATATTTTAGCGAAATGTTTGAATAAATCGCTTGTTTCGTTGCTTAGACATACTAATTTTAGTGTAAAACGTAAATGGTAGGAGCCCAATTTGAAGGCCATTGCCGAAAGTAATAGGCATTCGAGAATGGGCATGTATGACCTCGTTACCAGCAATTGATATTTGTTATTTTCACAGTCTCAAACTGCATGAGAGACTACTATAAACCTTCATCAAGAAACTACTTCTCTATTGAAACTACTTGACGTCAGCCATCTGATGGTCTATTAAGGAGGTACTGATATATCAAAAGGTGAAGTGCCTGTTCAAGAGTTATGTAAAGTACAAGTGTGACTTTCGAAAAACGTCGATTAAGGTCAACACACAGGCCAATACACTCAAAGTGGATCGCTGATTAAACACAATATCAATTATGGATCTGGGTGGATGTCAGGGGTTCTGATGAAGGCCACTTGAGATGAAATAAGTGACATTCCAGTCGTTATCATTGATAAGGAACATATGAAATGACATATAAAAGAAAAATTGAGTTTTTACTCTGGCTGGGATCTATGAGTTTAAAAAATAGGTGAAACAAACATTAAATGTCTAAAGTCCACATGGTTCATGCACGACGAGTTTTAGTTAATTTAACCCTAAGCAGATCACCTTAACCGTTAGTGGCTGATGCACTTTGGTTGAAATTACTCATGATTGAATTGACCAAATGTCTAAAAGCCCCATGAAGCAACTTTAAAAAAAAAATGGCAAACCTGCATTTCTTGACCGATCTGGAAGGTGACAAAATTGGATTTCAAAGTGTGTTACTGTGAGCTGTTTCACAAAAAAATTGCAATTATCAAAATCGTCACAATCAGGACATGTAGCAAGTATGAAATTTTGTAGGAACATATACTCAAAATGAAATGAATTACAAATGTTATGACAATTGAGTCAAACACAAGTTTCCTTGGTACTGGCAACAGTGGAAAATTATCTGGAAAATTGACAGTGTACCATTGTTAAATTCCAGCACTGGAAAATATTGCAGAGTAGATCCTATTCTAGAGCATTATTTCCATTTAGAAAGAAATCTCTCTATATATCAAAGACAGAAAATAGCTTACGGGACAGACAGCAGGAGTCATAAAATACATCCGGACATCTGCAATATCCAGAATATGTGCCACCGTTGTAGCATTTCTGATTGCAATCGCGTCTCTGGTGGTTCCTTGGCGGCCACCAAGGACTTTGCATGCATTGTACATCATGGTTATATTGGTTCCAATTGCTCTCTCCTTTGCAATGGCACCAACGTTCTGTCCATTTCTCTTGCGTTCCTCCACCACAAGATTTGGAGCAAGGAGTCCAGTCTTTGTCGACATCCCAACAACTGCGCAATCTTGTGTGGCAACTCTCGTTAAACTGAAGATTATAAGAAATACGCTACAATTTTAGTTAGACTTAGACTGCAACATACTTATAAGAGGATATTGCTATACCTTAATTGCTAATTGCATGGCACTGTTCAACGAGTGCTTATTTTCTCTCGTGATACTGGTAGCAAATCAACAGGTCGCTTTTTTTACATTTAGTTATAAAATTTATTCTATATAAAATAAGTCAAATTATAATGACTCACACAATATTGCTCTTTGCAAAATTGCTCTTGTTGAATAGTTATTTCAACACATAACATACACACGACTATCCAAACAGTTATGGCCTTATTTTTACCCATCATCTAAGAATGATTTTACTGTTCCACAGACTCAGACTTAAATGATAATGTTGCATTGACCAGTTACTTTTATACACTTATCATGAAAAGGTGTCAAAATAACACATTGGTGGCTTTCGTATAAATCATAAATACCCTGATACAGCCATGCCGTTTGGGCCAAAAGAGTCACACAAACCATCTTAAGAAATCCATAAGTCATGCATCGAAAAAGCTATAACAATTCATTATAACTGGTGCTTTGGTTGAAATGAAATAGATTGATATGAATAATTTTTGAAATATTGAAATTGTTGAATGGGAAGAACAACTTAATATTGAAGCATTCATGTACATATCAGTAGGTGAATCTAATATAGTATCTTAGAACAAATTCAAAAGCAGAAAATGTCATCAAAATGACGTATTAAAAACACTCTTTACATGTGATCGTCAACCGCATAAGGGTTTAGAAAAAATAGGCCCATGTAAGTTTTAATTAAATGGCTATTGAAGTGTTGCTTTTTTAGCAGGACGATATTAAGGTCAACTTAACCATGTACATAGATGAGCGTGGACTTTCAAAGCGCTGAATTCCTGAGTGCTCATCCTTGTCTATTTTTGGCTTATTATTCAAATCACAAGTTATTGAGAATATTGGAAAACTGGATTATGCACAGTGTAAAAGAGATTCCTGTAGACCAACAACATGATGGGACGTTTTGACGCGGGACAACCTGTCGCATGGATCAGTCCATGTACAACTCACTGATTACGTGTTGATGACCACGCGAAAAACCCGCATGTCGCATGGATCGTTCTTTGACCGATGGAAGGTGACAAAATCTGTATTTTAAGCGTGGTACTGTGAGTTTGGATATTGCAAATGTATACAATTGTCAAACACCGGTTATAACCATGAACGTTTGAGAGCTATGTGTTAATGGAATATAACTATATACCTCAAACTGGAGTGGAAGTGTGACTTCCAAACAATTAGCTTGATTCATTGCTTGTGTTGCAATTTTACAATGTACGGTCAAAATTGGAAAATTGCAAGTGTGCCATTGTTTATTTCATCCCTGATAAATAGGTCTACAATCGTGTTGCAACAGTAGATTGCATACTGGTACAACATTAACATTTAGAAAAGGAATATCTTTACTATATCTATTAAAACATAATACAGCTTACATGACTGACAGCATGAGCCATAATGTATATCCCGACATCTGCATGATGTTCCAGAAAATGTACCACCGTTGTAACAGTTCTGATTGCAAGATTGTGTCTTTTGGTTTCTTAGTGGAATCCATGGCGAATTCAGGCATTGAATATCATGTGGTCTGCTCCAAAACTCCCTTATGCAATGACACCAACGTTCGAGCCCTTTCGTTTGAGTTCCTCCACCGCATGATCTGGTGCAAGGACCCCAGTCTGATTCGTGATCCCAGCACCTTATCAATTGTGTGTGACAGCTCCCGTTAAACTGAAGATTAAAAAACTCTAGAATTGTTAGGACTTGGACTAAATAAATTTACAATATGTTATGGATATTGGTTTCATTTCATGATACAATTCAACAATAGCATATGTTCTTTCGTAAAAATTCGTTGATAAACATGCGTGCCATTTATACAGTTTTTTAACCTTTAAAACCTGCGTTTTACACATCCAAATTCTACCTACGTACATTACCCAACTGGCGAGTTCGTCAGGAAAATGTAGACATGTTCAATATTTATTGACGAATATGCGGTTTGGTTAACGTTCGTTACAAATAGTTATGCTGCGTCTATGGAATGTAGAACATTCGCATATATAAGTAACACTTCGTTTGGGTCATAAACTCACAGCAACGTGCATTTTTACTACGTTCAATGCCGCTTCAATACCGCCAAGTTGACGACTTCATCTAATTCGCGTGGATGCGTCGCACGTATACAATATATACAATATTCACACTACACTACTAAATAATTATGCACAAGAAACAGACATATATATATACAACCGCCATATTTCTAGTGTGACACGTGATTAGTACGACGTAGTGACGTAACACCAAAATGGGCGGGGCTACTTGGGTACTGCTCTGCCAGGGCCCGGGTCCCAGTGGAAGAGAGAACTATTCAGTTAACCCAAGAAGATAGTACGAAATTCGGAATGGTACACTGCCATTTTGGACTCTAATCTAGAGATGATGGAAGATGAACATATTGAGGTGGAGATGTACAGAAACCCCACTCATACTGATCAATACTTGGCAATTAATTTGAATCCACCATCCACTTGAAGAGAACCTCGGAGTCATAAAAACCTTGTACTATAGAGCAAATACCATCGTTACCCCAGAAGAAAAAAGACACTTGAACACCAACATCTCCATGATGCTCTAACCAAGTGCAGTTATCAAAAGTGGTGTTTTAACAAGACCCTGAAACCAACAAAGGAGTCAAAAAAGAAGAGTAAGAACATCAGTTCAATTAATACTTCATTATAGATGGAAAGAAGACGACCAATGTTACCATGCCATACATCACCAGCCATGGTTTGTTTAAACAGAAAAGGGGAGTTTTTAAAGTGGAATTTGTGCCCGGCACTTTGTGGATCCACCCATATTGGGGAAGAATCACTTGTCAATATCCAATATTTATACGTGAGCACTTGGACAGACAAAGGAAGGTTGATCAAGTATCCAGACGAATTATTTCTATTTACCCGGAAGATTTTAGTGGGTTCAACTTGACCATGTAAATAGATAAGAGCAGCATTAAAATGGGTACACTTTTTTGTCATTTGGTGCCTTATCACTTTGTGGTATGATAATCTGGACACTTCATCAAGAGTGTTTATCATTCTTCAGCACACTTTCAAGTCAAACTGTCATCTGCAAAACAAAAGCAGCCTTTTCGATGCCACACTTTGGTTCGACTGTCACGTATAAGTATCACATGTAACAATAGTGTAATGTACAAAGTACGTTTGTACCAAGTGTTTCAAGTGGAGAAAGACGCCCTACATGTATGGCCTTAAATAATCAGGAAGGGTTAAGTTATAACGTAAACAACATCACACATACATGAATGTCTGTCAATTTACAATACGGAGGGGAGGGGAGGGGGGGGGGCGGGCTGGGTAGTATAACTGTTCAAAACTTCTCGCATACATTTTGGTCTTGTCGTCTTTACACACATCTTCGTTTTGGTTTTTTTCCCCACTTTGCACAGGTTTTCAGTCTTTTCCCCCCACAAGTCCCACTTCTTTGAAATCTCACATCTCTCTTTTGTAGCCGTTTCCCACGTTCCTGTGGTGTTCAGCATCTAGTTCACATATCCAATGTCCTCAAAACCCAGTGCCTTTGCAATATGAGCAATATGTGGTTGAGAAAATATATCCTTGAACAAGCCAACATGTCTGTGACCAGACAATGTGAAGATCACCAACGACCAGCTGACAACGACTGGAATACCACGACTGCGTTCATATCAGCTGTCGGGAATGTTCAACAGTAGAATTAGAAACCTAATAAATGTATTTTACAATCTTACACAATAACCAACTCTACCCCACTAATACGTCATCATTCAGTGCAAAATGCATTTTGATGCGTCACGTAAAATCACTTAAAAAGTAGCCCCCTTCCCCTCCCCCCGCCCCCAACACAATGTACAAAAAACCCGGATGCACTACTGCCATGCCTCCACCCCTAATCTGTGCATCCACGTTACCCCAAGTTGGCAACATTTCCTGTCGGTTTCCAACGGCCACAACATATCTGTACCACCAAATCACCCCACCTCCTAACACAGTCGAATCACCTGACACAGACCTCAATATACAGAAGCCAAATATATACATATGCTTAACATTGATCTGATCTTAACTTGATCTTAAAGTAGGAAGTTGTCACTATTTTCATTTACTCTTATAATACGATCACTGGCAAGGGTGGTGTTTATATATATATAATCATTAAGCAAAAGCTACTGTACACACGCTTTAGACATACCCTTTGTTAGGTCCAATATTATCATTTGATTTAGTGTTGCACATATTTCTTATCATTATGTACCTGCACTTGTAGCTGACAGTGCCATTAAAGCTGACACAGTCTAACATGTATATCAGTTTAGCGAGATGAAATTTAACCCCTCCACAGTTTATATCAAGAGGTAGTCAAACTTGTGACATACGAACATAGATGATCTGTTTCATATACTGCACGATTTTGTCAATGCTTTGGGCATTCTATTAAAAGTAAAGCCTTCAACAAGGCTAACCTGACAGGCAGCACGAGTCGTAGAAGACATCGGGACAGTCACAACGTCCTCCAGCGAACGCGCCCCCGTTGTAGCAGGTGGGATTGCAGGTGTCCGCCTCGGTGGCCACTTCATAGTTCTCGCACACCATGTCGCCGTGCTTCTTCTTATTGTTCCAAAAGCCACTCTCCGAGTTGCAGTAGCACCAGCGCGTGCCTGTGCGCGTGTGCGTCCCGCCGCCGCACGTCACGGGACAAGGCGACCACCCGGACCAGACGTAGCGGCAGTTGGTGAGCGGTTGGTGGAGGACGTTATTGTTGATCTACGGGACAGTGAAAGGAAAGCGGACGTGCAGTGATGATTTTGTGTGTTTGCATACATTTAGAATACCATTGAAGTGATGCTAGGTGTAGTCAGATTTTTTGTAATCTAATATTGTGATTGACATAGTTTCTTCCTCCAGTTGATGGCCTACTAAAATTTAAGAGTACTAGACCGTACTACTGTGTTTTATTTGGCACATGCATTTAATTTCAAAGAGCAATACAGACCCATAACGCAATATTGCATTTCTCAACTCCCAGGGGATCATGCAACCTATTCCGACTGTGGTCCAAACAATCTAACACACTCACATGAGCAACACAGTGTGTCGCCGTATCACTTTTAGGCCATGTAGCAAGGGGCATAAAAATAAGCTGATAGAACTCTTGAAGCAATCATAATTATACTATATCAAAAGTTTGTACTTTGCAACAGTGTTGTCACAATATCTATTAATTTGGCATTTATGAGTACGTGAAATCCGGTAATCAAGTACGTTCAGTAGAAAACAACTTGACACCACTCTGACTTCTATCTTGACATCAACATTTCAATTGTAATGTTTTATGCATCAGGTTCCTTTTAGAAGGCAAAACATCACATTTATATCGATAGCAGTCAAATATTGGAATACTACGAAATACACAGGTGATTGTTACACCAATCATAGCATATATGCATTCATGTGATAAAACCTTACACAAATCACAAATGCAAGTGCCAAAGTAACATTTTACAATTTTACACTAAGAAACAAAATGTAGTGCGAGCTAGGGCATTACATGCCAATGCTTCATGTATATAAAACATTTTAAAAGAAGTTACTAGTAGCGGTACCCTACTGCAAATAGATACTACCTAGAATAAGTTGCCTCTATCGTTGAATGAGATACACATTCAATTTTTATAAAGTTGATGATATTTTACGCTTTATCATTAACTACAACAGTACAAATGACATAGTTACACATTTAGATACTAAACACCAAATAATTGAACTAATCTAAATATCCCGGCTAGCAATAATCAACCTTGCAGGATAACAAAAAATATATATGCATCACTTACACAACAAAGTTCCTCGGGCACTCCCAATACATCACAAATATCTTCTCGCTGGTCTTTATCGCTAAGGTAGATTTCAGTTTTGCTTGATGTGAATAGTATGAATAATAAATATATCCAGCAAAGTCGCTTATCCATGTTATAAAATGTGCACAAAGAAACGAAATGACAGTAAAACCACACACAATCATCTCATATATTCGTTGTTTGAAAGATTACTATATGCTGCTGCAAAATATCATTTATAATCAAAGAGTTAAGATAAAGATGACAATGCTGACATATTTAATGGCTTTTAATGGCTACATATATTCAATAATGAAGATTAATTTCATCATAACAGTCTCCAGTCAATTATTCATGCACTTGACTGACTTAACGCAATGGTAATTATTACCAAGCCGTACAATTACAATTGTTGATCTACGGGCATCTCTTTCACTGAAAATACATGCATTAATTGTCTCAATATCTACCAGATATTTCTAGTGTTGTGAAATAAGTGTTGTTTCAAGGCATAAACATGTATTTCGAAGCTGTTGATATATTGATGAACAGTAGATTGACGGTTAATGCTATTCGTGACTATCAGACTACGGCTTTAAATATAGGACAGTGTCGCTGGAAATGGATGGACTGTGTTTTGATTCCTTGCTATGTAGCAAATTAAAGCACCAATTAATGCACTAAAATGTTGGTTTTGGGTGACACCAGAAACAACTCATTATCTCAGATTGCTGTCTTTCTTAGCTTCTTATATCCATATTATTTCTGCTCAATAAACTAGCCTAGCCAGTACATGATATGCTATTCGATTGCAATTAATTTGTTGTTTGTATAAAACGTTTGGCTCGTATGCTTCTGTTTTTTGAAAGAGCATTTTTCTTAGTTACAAAAACTAGCATATCGCGCATTCAAGTTTCTAACGCAAGTACACTTGACTTAGGGCATTGTATATAATTCATAGATTGCTATTTGGTGTTTCTATATCTAGCTACAATAACTGCATTTAATCAGCGAAGTTTCATCATAATTGTGTTATTTTTCCGGAAGGCCTTATCACACAAGTCCATAAAATGGAATGGGATCCATTACTTAACCCGTTGCTCAGCTTATCTGTGCTATCAGCTTTAAATTGGTAAAACTAGGATCCTGGATATAATCAACAAGAAGGTCGATAGCTTACATACAAACTAGATCAAAAGTGATCAGAGAGCACTGCATCGCTAGAACAACGTTGACTCGTGCGTAATAAAGATGTTTACGAAACTATTATGGAAATCTTGATTAAAAGCACACAATTACAATGTACGTAATCACCCACAAATGATCTCTGCGCCATTGTTTAATCATATTGGCTCTGTCATGCTACATGTTTCCTTGATCTGCCAGTGGACATCTGGGCATGGGAAGCTGCCATTTTGGAAGACTCCTACATTATAACGCTGAGTGTTGCAATATCCCACGACCATTCATGAAACATTCTCACAAACAAAATCGCCATGATCTACATCACATATTATTGAAAAGACAATAATGTCAGCGTTTTCATGGTGCCTCGTGTGCATATGTTGTGGACGAAACGTATGGCATTGACTTGAATGGCGGTCTGTGACATTTTTGATGGACTGGATGAAAAAGCAGGCTCGTAGCACCATTCAGAAATAGTACACCATGATACGGGAACATTTTTGAACATCATTAGCAATGCCGCATTGAAGCAAAAGGACCGCACGATGATCAAGTTATCCCCCCCCCTCCCCCCCACACACACACACCCCAGAAGACCCAGAAAAGCAAAAGTGATGATCCCAATCAAGAACTCAATAATCCAAAACGGGAGCCCACAAGCTGAAAAAATCAGAATCACTTCTCCAGAAACAATTTTTGGGGGCAGAACCAGGCAGAAGTGAGTCATTTACTGTAGAAAGACAGCATCAGCAAAAAGACACAGAACCAGTCAGAAGTGCGCCATTCCAAACCGAACCAACCATTCACTCCAAATTTGAGACCAGAACACCCAGGATCAACCTCGAAATGACACTAAGCTGCAGTTTCGTAGATCGCAAGTTTACTTTCCGTTATTTTCCTGTATTGTCATTCTTAATTCCACTACCATTGTCTCTCTAGCAAATTATTTATAGAATTGAGAATGGCGAAAACGTTCATTGTGTGATCTATAGTATTATGTTGTAAATTGTGCTATTAACCAACAAAATCAGTTTAAGATTATCACCGCTTGAGTGAGTGAAGCTTACGAGAGTAGGCAAAGACATCACTCGTGCAAAGACATGTTGTTTCCACTACTAAAACACACCTTATATAATGAAATATACAATTGCCCATATAGTATAGCAGAGCGCAAAAAAATAGAAATGAGTCTGCTCTGTAAAGCGGTGAAACAAGAACATCTATCACAGCTCTGAGCGAGTCAGAATAAATCATGATCTGCAAACAGAAGACTAATGTTGGTGTCGAAGAGTATTAAACCTTATAAAATGGCGTATGCACATGACATGCGAGTTATTAAATCTTCCTACCTGACAGGCAGCAGGCGTCATAGTAGACATCTGGACAATTGCATCCACTGGAGTACGTCCCGCCGTTATAGCAAAATGTGTTGCAATTCCTTGTTTCTCGATCTTTCTCGGGTCTGTTCTCACAGAGACCTCGGCCATGATCAAAGTTCCAGCCATTGCATGAACACCACGAATTCAATGTTTTATACTCAGTTCCACCTCCACAGGTTTTCGTGCAAGAGCTCCAATCAGACCACTGATTTCTACAGCTACTGATACCTTGATGGCAACTGTTCTTGAAATACTGTCGGTAAATCAAAGATATACAAGAGGGTAATTAATTGGTGTCTGCACATAATATCTACAATTTCCGTATTAAGGTACTCAGTATTACAAGTGATTTTGAATAGTTGTAAAAATGTATAACTGAATATATCTCATTTTTACACGGACACTAGAGTTGGTGGGTTGCGGTATTGGCCATTCATTTCAAATAAGCATATATTTCAAACATTCATATATAGAATTGTATTTCTCCATTTGAAAATAGACTTTGTTTTTCTACATGTTTAAGCCTAATACATTTTACTAAACTTTTATAACTACTTACACATTTTGAAGTGCTGCATTGCGATGGGTCACCAAACGTATCCTTTATTACTGCCAGCATAAAATTCACTGACAGAAAAAGTGCGAACCACGAGTACATATTACTAACACGGTATAGTAATGGAAGAAATATATATAATATGCCAGGTAAACGTGTTTTTCATAAGTGAATTCTTTACAAAAGTATTTGTTTAGTACAATCGACGAGGTACCACACCAATCAAAAAGTTTCAAAGGAAGTAAAAATCTTCATTTTTATACATTTTATGTTATCACTTCTCTTTCTCTTATTGGTATCATTTCGATTAAATGTCTCTAATGTGGATTGATAAAAGTAACAAATTGTATAAATTAAGGATGGTGAACAAGTTACACGACATATTATGTGACTTCAAGTGCTCTCCATAGAGGAGCATAGGGCAAGGAAGTACTTTAGCGCCAAATTAGGAACTTCTGTGCTATTTTGAAGTCACTGGATGCACCCTGATATCGCTTGTAGTATAATTATGATAGAAGAAATAAACCAATCAACTTTGACCACATGTAGCTCAATAAATATAGAGAAGTTAGCATTCTCACTTACATATATCACAGATAATCAAAACTATTTCCCTTTGGTTCTATAGCAAAACTAGCTATGAACGATCATTATGAATGCATCTTTAAAGTTTTGAAATATTTGCAAGATTCTAGAGCACAGTGAGTCGCTTGATTCAATTCTATTGATAGTTTTTTTTCTTCAGTGGGAAATTGGAAATTTTGTGCGATTTTGTACACTTTCTAAAACAGTGAATTAAATCGTCACTTTTTGTTACCAATAATCCATATAGTTTGCTATTACGCAATATCTGTATGTTGTCGCCAACTTTCGGATGTAGCTTTTGTAGCCTATTGTTATGTTTTGTGATTTTCGGTAAGATATTTTTGAATGTTTATGATTGTGAATAACGCTCTTATTATAGAGGTGGTCTCTTTCCAGAGTGGTCTTAATTCATAGTAACAATTCGATTTAATTCACAAGCAAACTTGTGGAAAACACATAAGGAAAACATATTTTAGTAACAATGTGTAATAACACGATTAAAAGTCAATGATAGTGTGTTTGTAACCGTCAGTAAGTTGTTATCTTATCACGTGATAAAGAAACACATCCATCCATAAGTCAGGCATGCAGGCATGAGACAAGAAGCTTTCTGTTTCAATACTTTTATATCAAGAGTGTATTGAGGTGACTTAAGTATTCAGTGAAAGTAGTGTAAACGGCACCTTAATAATAACTATTGTAAGGAAATTCAGGAGACAGGCTTGTAAAATTGGAAAGTCGTGGAATCGAACTCACGATCTTATGCACACACTAGACCAGTCATATATGTACGAGCAGATTCGTTACGCTAACTCCCCCTACGGCTTATAGACTTGTTCACACTTCACCTGTACCACTATTGCAAAACACCAGGATACTACTTTAGCCTCATACAGCTTTGATCATTTAAATCATCCCTGAATCTTTACCAAGTCGTCAGACGCACGTGCTGCTCTCTACAGGAGGTCACCATGTTCTGGCCCCCAACTCCCTTCTCCTCGACAATTGCAAGGCCGATGGCGCTCACCCCACAAGCTACCCTTAGTACCTATGAAGGTGTAGCTGGGTTGTAGCTAGGAACTTCCATCGACCACCCTTGGGCTACCGTTTTTGGCGAGAGAGACAGGAAGTTACATACCATAAGTGTGCAAGGAACACGGGTCCAGTATTCCAGTATACGAGGGTGCCACACCCATTTAACTGTACGAGTTTCGATATTCCCGAGCAGTAGCCCCCCCACACACACACACACACACACTATTCAGGACTTTGACCAATTCAGGTCAAATGGACATACATGTACGTTATCAGTATACATGATACTAATGACCACTATTCAGGACCTATGGACACACTAATGGCACTATTCAGGACCTTGCATCAATTGGTCAGTTCAAATAGGTTACTTACAGGGAACCACTTGAAGGCTTCAACAAAGTACCCAGGCCAGTTTCATTCCGACAATTTAAACGAAATTCAGGAGACATGTTTGTAAAGTTATTTGGAAAGTCGTGGAATCGAGTTCACGATCTTCTTCACACACCAGACCAGTCAAATATGTAAGACCAGGCGCGTTACCTCTACCCCCTACGGCTTATAAGCTCGTTCACACTTGTTCACACTTATCCAATACCACTATTGCACAGCGCCCGATTACTATTTCTAGTTTAAAACAGCCTTGATCATTTAGATTATCCCTGAACCTTTACCAAGTCATGAGACGCACGTGCTGCCCTCGATAGGAGGTCACCATGTTCTGGCCCACTTTGTTGACGCTAAAATGATTCTTGATGAATTTTCAAAACCTATGCAACCATAATGCAAACTTCCTTTGCTATTTTTTATATTTCATACTGCATTTTGAGCCTCCACTTTTCACACTGATTGTCGAATTGACTGTGATATTCACTGTGCTTCAACTGTCATTCCATGTTGGAAAAATCTCTTTATTAAACATGGGTTGTGGTAAAGCGATGTTGGCACTAACAGCACCATGTTGTGAGCATAATTAGTACACATAAATGATAACGTTCACTTTTATATACTGAGAAGACTTATGCCACGTGAACTGTAAGATGGATTGCATATCTGTTGTTGATACTACAATAATAGCAACATGCCTAGCAGGTAATCACATATATTATTTTGATTCAAATATATAGGTAACTATTGGAACCTGTCATTTTGTCTTTGGCAAGACTTTCGCTCTTGTCTCAAGAGTTTCGTCAGGCGTCCAGTTTACATTCTGCGATATATTATTTTGTCCACACAAAATTTCCATCCTCAATTTCGTCTGTCAAAAAATATCTGTTGCTAAAAAGCATTGCGTTATATAGAATGCATTGTCTTCTTCATTCGGTCATTTCTTTACCATTTGTCCATGAATATAAATGTTTGAAAATTGGTTAACAACATCAACAACTTCCAACATGGTTAAACTTGCCCAACATGGACCGACAGCTGAAGCCCCGTGAAACTGAATGACTCAGACTGGAGCTTAAACAAAAGGGATGGAAACATTGACGAAATGTTGTTTGAAGGGCTATAGTTAACACCATCAAAACAGCATTCATTCACGTTTTGTGAACTTATTTAAAGCATTCTACTTTTGCTTGCAATCGGGAAAATAGGATCACTAATCAACGAGAGCACTCACAAAACCTTTGGAAAATCTTACTTGAAGAGCAGCAAGAACCATAGAAAACGTCGGCGCATGTGCAGCGGCCATTTTGGAAGACTCCGCCATTGTAACACTGGGTGTTGCAATCTCCCCACTGGTAGTCCGCTTGAACATTCACACAAACAACATTTCCGTGGTCTACTTTGTTCCCCCAGGAGCCGTCAGTGTCACTGCAGTAGCACCAGTATTCGTTTTGCCTGTACCGCTGACTGCCTCCACACGTAACGGGACATGACGTCCACGATGACCATTGCCAGCGACAGTTAGAGAGCTTTCTGTGGCAGAATTCTCCGTTTTGCTAAATATTCACAAGGCATGAGAAGTGAGATATTGCGTACAGAAATGCTTCCATGTGATACATTTTTAATGATGCATAATAGCGTTGGTCATTTATTGAGATAAAATAATCAAACTGAATTATTTAGAAAAAGAATCTTACACAAGTATCACCTGCACAACCTTTTCCGCTCCACATATCTATATCCCGTTCTTCAATAGCAGTAATCAAAATGGGAAATATTGAAACTAACGCAAGAGAATGAATGTACGTCACGTGCATGGTTGAACTGATTTTGCTAAGCTAAAATAACTGGGCTATAGCTTGGGGTTTTAATCCATGCTTTATCAGACCTCTGAATCTCTCATAATTGTTGTGCTTTAACATCTTAATTGGTGATAAAATTATCTTCGAAATGATTTTATCAGCATTTAAGACGTTAAAACATAACAATAATGAGATGACCTGCTGCCGTTCAAGTAATGAATGAATGTACCTTATCAGTCCATCACGCGTATATATGGATTCTGGTAATTTACAAAATTGATGACTTGTTTCTGGACTAACGACAGATGAATGCTGTATATTTATAACTTGAATTGCAGATAAATATACTTTCTTTAATCAATCTGTGTTCTTTCTTCCGGATAACAGTTGGCTGTGCTATCAGTAAGATGAGAATATATTAACAATATTGACAGTATCAAGTAAGAGGCAGTTGGTAGCATATTATGTTTAATTATGTTCAAAAAGATGATATAAATTGTTTCAATTTTATTTTTACATAAATTGTATTCATTTTAGATAGATTGTATTGTTTTATTTCTAAATAGAGAATTTTCATCTCGATTCAGACACTATCTCATTTTTTATTAGAATTCACAAAACAATACTTCTCTGGCCACACAGACAATTAAACATTAAAAATCCCATTTTTCAATAAAGAGTCTATAGACCTATGTAATACATCCATATTGAAACCACTTGCGGCCAGTCCACTGTCTGGTCGTATTACAGATCCTCTAGTTCCACCTAGCACTCTATACTAAATATGCACTTTGTTTACAATAATGCAAAGTTTTATATAGCTCTATTCTACGTCTGGACAAACATATGAACACACCGTTTGGAACTTGCCACTTTGAATCATATAAAACTCGCATAACACAAAATAAAATTTGCCTCACTTGCCTCAATATCAATAAGGCTCTAAATTATGAACAACAAGAACAACAAGAACACGTAAACAGACTCATGACTCCGAGACCTCCAAGAAAGACACTGAAAAGCAAACAAACAATCCTAATGGACGCTCAGTTCTAAAAATTAATGGTTTATCAAACGTTTTAATTTTGGAATTGAATCATAATTGATAAACCAAATATTATTTGTTTCAGATTTTTGTTGCAATTTATCAAACGCTAAGCGCTTTCATATGTGTTTCCCATTTGTGCTCCAAGTATTTACATCTCTACGTTTGTAATTATTGCATTTTAACCGCTTGTCTTATTTTTGTGGCGGTTTCCGTCTTGTTGCATCCAATATAATTGAATTGTTTATAAAGTTGAAATTAAAAAAATCATAAATAAAATAAATTGATATTTTATCAAATCATTTGATCTTGAGTCAAAATCGACCAATTCTGTATGTGAACGTTAGTGTCGTTAAATAGTCCAAATCCACGCTACGCATGCTCAGAGGCAGCGATATTCAACTGGCCATTGACATCCATATCACACTGCATAAGTTCATCCGTAACGCTTAGGGACGAACTTGCACAATATATACACTATCAAACCTGGATTCGACCCAGGACATTCAGATCAAGAGTCTTAATCCCCTTTGAATTGAACAATAAGCATGAAATATATGAGAATGACTTCACTCATACAAACTCTAAAATTGGAAAACCTTACTTGAAGCACAGCAGGAATCATAGTACACATCTGGACATGCGCAACTGCCGTTCCGGAAGACCCCGCCATTGTAGCATTCGGTGTTACAATAAATCCACTGCTGATCTGTCGGAGGAACGTTCTCGCACACGGCCCTTCCATGAGGTCTCTTGTTCCACCAAGAGCCGCTGGTGGCGCTGCAGTAGCAGGACCTCTGGTTGTACCGGTGTCTGCGACCTCCCCCACAGGTGACGGGGCAAGGAGTCCATCGTGTCCATCTCCAGCGACATCCGGACAGTGACTTGTGGCAGACGTCTCCGCTTTGCTGGGCGGTCAAGATTTATTTTCAAATCTTATTACGTGTGATTGGACACTTTATTTTGTATTTAACTTGAATGCCAGGTTTTACGAGCATTTAAGACAGTTCAGAGATTTATCAATATTCGGTATGTGATCATCCAAACTCTTGTGATCTTATGTTCAATGTTGCTATTTTAGAATTATTTATATTTTTACTAACGAAAATGTCTTGATTCATTGACAAGGTAAATTGAATGTTAAAATAGAAAATTTTTAAAGAACAGTAAAAAAAAATCATATAAAAACTTACACATGTTCCGTCTGGACAACTTGTCACCTTACTATATAAACTCCTTATTAAATGCGTATCCTGACACTTTGCAATTGTACAAAAGTACATTATTAAAAGTACTTTTAGAAAATACATGTCCATGTTCAAAAATATCACAATAACTAGAACTGGCAGTCAAATCAAACAGGTTTTATTCCGTTTTATCAGGTCGTGACAATAGTATTAACGTGGGCTTAACTGTAATTGTATCAGAAGGACTGGTCACTTGAATAAATTCTTCTTACTTGTGCATTATTTATAAAAGGAAGACGATTGTGGAGAAATGAAACTGCAATAGTTTTTAAGTTGTCTGTAATCAGATCACAGTCATCCTCATCTATTTCGGGCTTAATATTCAAATCACAAGTTATTCAAATAACGTCGATGTCGTGAGACTGCTTATCTCGATCAAAAGGTATTACTTTCAGTTTTGTCTAGTAGTTATTATCATTGATATTCCCACGTGGTGGTATGTGAGAGAAAATAGATGCAAATAACTATTATCTCAAATCATCAGATGTGGTTAATTGAGCATGCAGATCCACGTTTTCTAAAAAGAGGATTTGGTGGGTTCCGTACGCACGAGCCCTTGTAAAAGCCCAATGCCCCATGCAAACACACACACACACACACACACACACACACACACACACACACACACACACACACACACAACACACACACACACACACACACACACACACACACAAAAACACACACAACACACACACACACAAATGAAAGAAAAAGGAGAGGTAGTGTTCTTGCACCCATGCGTTCCCTTGGTGTGCCTATGGAAAGAACGAAGAGACACTTGTATTCAATTCAAATTGAAAAATTGAAACACTGACATGGGTGCATATTGCCACTTCATTGTACAGTTTAACCTCGCCATGGGGATACCTACCTATTAGGCACACCTTTACACTCTCGCATTGCTTATATTTATTTGCTAAATATCTTTTTCAATTTATGTGGACACCTGCCAAAGAGGAGACTACCGTTGTCTTTCTATTGGGTTATTGCTAAAAATAGGATGATAAAAATTTCCTACGCGTGTTTTTTTCTCGCATTCAAAATGGTGCTACGAGGAAGAGAAATCGTGTTCACATCCTACATGCAATCGTGCATGGTCGCAATCTATACATACACACTGGTACATAATTATAGACACATAGAGAAGGGTGGGGTCGTGTTTTTTTCAAACCACGACAGCCTAGATGGGCTTACGCATCAACACGAGATTGAGAATATAGATTTCTTGTATACGTACATAACTGCTTGCTTTAAATATTGTCTTCAAAACATATCCACCAGTGCAACATTTGTAATCTTGTTTCATTAACTGCATTAGGTGCACCCAACAACTTAGTCTTTCAAAAGACCTTATATCTAATATTTTTTTTTATTTCTATTATTACATAAACAACTCGTGTCAACCATATATTAAGTGCAAAGATAAAGAACAAGTACAATTGTGACAGCCTCTAGCTTCATGTCAGATCATTTAAAGGCCTTGAGATAGGCTACCAACAATTTAAACCGAACTATGTCAAACGCGTTGTGGTCTAAAACAAGTGAACACCAAGCGACTATATTTGGATACTAATTTGTAAGCATATTGATGTGAAAAGCTCTCACAGCCCGCTTGTGAACAATTTTCATGTGGTTCCTTTCACACAAAATCCAATTCCAAATGAAATTGTCTCAAAATTGTTTTAGAGTTTCAATGACATGCATTATTAATGCGACTCGATGCAGAACAATTACACTTGTTCTTTTCACACACACAAAGTCTTTGTCATCAATTAGACAATTACTAAGACACACTCTCTACACTACCTCTTATAGAATATGCACTTGCCTGACAAGCAGCACGAGTCGTAGAAATGGTCGGAGCACTGGCACCCCGTCCCGGCAGAGTACTGGCCGCCATTGTAGCACTCGGTGTTGCAAGGCTTCGACTTGATATCGTGGGCAACGTTGAGGCAGGGCATGTCCCCGTGCTCTTCTTTACCCCACCAGTCACCTTCTTTGTCTTTGCAGTAACAATAATATATCCATGTTTGAGTCATGATTCCGCCCCCGCATGTTTTAGAACACTGACTCCATCCACAATCTGGACTTTGGGTGACGTATGGTTTCCAGCCATTTGGATCGCAGTGAGTGTTGTCACGTTGTTGGACCCAGCGGCAGTTTTCAAGGTTATCATGACACATGCCACGATATTCCTGAAAACAATATTAATCACATGTGATTTGACTAAAAGAATCAAATTAAGATAGCAAACAAGAATATTTATTACTGTAGAATACTATCATACCGTTGTTTGTTTGGAAAAGGTATATGCTTAACAATGTAATAAATTGCAGATAAAATAGAAGTCACAGCCCATCTTAAATAAAATTAATTGCAAGTAGCCCATGCTTTAGAGTAAATTATAAAGATTTAAAATAAATCATGCACAACAACTTACACATTCGCCTGGTTTACATCCTAAATTTTGGGCATATCCTTTGAAACAAAGAATCCCAAATAATATCCATGTTATTCCAAAAGCCGCCATGTCTAGAAAACTGTGCTTCTGAATGCAAAGCCTCCTTATATAGATGTAGACAAAGTGGTATCCAGGTAACATATCAATAAATTCAAAAACGAAAACATGCCAAAAATCAAATTAACACCTTGAGCAATGAACGACTAATACTAGGTTACATCACACAAGATGTGTTGATAACAAGGAATGATAAAATTGGTTGCCATGGTGAATCACGTCTCCACGGCACATGACTACTTTTGACAAGGAAATATAATCATATTGATATTCTCATACATGGATTATAGTTATCTCCTGCAACTAAGCTACAACTTGAATGGTCATAAATAATAGCATGCAGTTTAAATAGATGTTGTGTAACTGACATTTAGAGTAAATATTACTTGTTTGATAGATATTATAAGGAAAGCAACGCCACTGGTAATTAGTGTCCCTACCAGTTTCCATGTGAGCAATCCCACATTGTCTATAAAAATGATAAGTAAACCCAACAGTATCTGACATTTGTTTAGTACGGTATCACAGAAACCACAATGTTATAAATCTTATATGCGATAATGCGAACCATTTTCAGCTACAATATCAACGACTCCACAAGAAAAGAAAATACCAAGATCACGCACACACAGTGCAACTGGCAGATGATGTCCATAACATATAAAGTTAGTTGTCTTGCAATATCACAACTTCACGTTAGTGTGTGATTTACACTTTTACGCGAACCAGCACATTTATAATTTTATCTCTCGTATAACTGTTAGAATCACCTGGCATCACAGAGCACGCACGATAAATGCGTCGTTGGCATAATCTTCCAATTGATGCTAAGATACACATACTGAGCAAAGCTGAAATGGATTGAGTGGCATATAAAGCAGGGACGAATTCAGAAATTTGAGACCGGGGGGGGGCTAATTTTCAAATTTGAGAGCGGGGGGGCTAATTTTCAAATTTTGAGAGCGGGGGCGGGGGATTTGTCCGTGCGTGGGGGCAGATCCAGGTTTTTGGAAAAGGGACGTAAGGAAAACATAAGGAGAGGGGGGGTTCACTTACGGGATTTCATGAAAAAACCTATGAAAATGAAGTATTTTGGTGGTAAAAAAGGGGGGGCGGGGGGGGGCTAAATTGTAGGGGCGGGGGGCTTTAAGGCTAATATGGCAGGCTAGAGCCCCCCGAGCCCCCCCGCTGGATCCGTCCCTGTAAAGGAAGTGAGATAAAATACCGGGAAATAGTTTGAAAAACGCACTGTGTGAAAATCTCCATGGTGTCAAAAAGAGTAATGTAGCGGTTCAAGGAAGTGGGATGTTGGGAAAAGGCTGAAAAGGGTGTGTGGGAAATATGGCCCATAATGAGGGTAAGGTGACCTCTAAGAGAATGAAAGTAGTCTAAAGTATAATTCAGGTCAACAATATTAGTTTTTTAGAATTAGTGGCACGTTCTTTTTACAGTACACAATAGGTGTATGACAGGGCCCGTATGACAGCAATTGGCTGTATCATATTCATGCTAAAAATGACGTACACGGTTTCGTTCACCTACCTTTTTTTAGCGCATTCATTGCTAATTGTTATATAATTGATATTGACGAATTTGAATCACCGTAGCTACACAAAAGTCGTTATCATACACTTGTGTTTTGGCTATGAAAAATCTTTTTGAAATGATGCATCCATCTTTTAATCCACTTTGGTAAGCACCTGCTTTTGCTTTTAAAAGCACTAGTGTAACATTAACTGCTAACTGTATGTAAAAAGGCAAAAGCACAGTTCTGAATGATAATAAAACTCAATATTTAAGATTAGATATTGAATACATATACGATGGGTAGTGGTTATATATATGCTGGTGGGTGGGGGAAATTCCATAAGAAATTCCATAAGAAAATGAAACTAATTGAGATGAAAACGGTGTACTGACAGTACGGGCAATGCCATCTCACGTGCACAATGTTCTATATCTATGCTCAGTCCAACATTAAAACGACACACTTCAAATGCAGTTTTAAATGTGATTCCAAAATGTCACTAAACTTCATCCATGACTATTAAAATCCAACCATGAGTTTCAACAAACGTTTTACTTTAAAACACTGTGAAAATATGTTTATATAATACGTAATCTAGAAAATTACGTTATTACAGCAGCACGCCAAATGTTTGAATGAGCTAAAGATCTGGATGAATGATAATCACTTGAAACCGAACGAGGATAAAACTGAATATATGTTGATGGGAAGGTCGTCTCCCATCAACAAGACGGATGTGCATCTGACACTGAACAGAGGTCCTCTGATAATTTTTTGAAGATGGCCATTGGAGTTATTTTTCATACTGACCTTTCGATGGTTAATCCTCACATAAACAACCTGTCACCGGTGCTATGTTCAACTGTGGAATATTGCAAAGATACGTGCTAAATCTTACTGATTATACCGCAGCCACCTTTATGCAAGTTTTTGTAAGCTCACGCTTGGGCAGCTGTAATAGCTTGCTATATAGCATAAGTGATTCTGAAATACAAAAACTCTAACGTGTACAAAATTCTGCTGCACGCACTGCCTGTGGTCTGAAGAAGCATGACCATATTACACCTGCACTCAAAAAACTCCACAGGCTGCCAATACAACAGCGCATAAGATACATTTGTTTGATGGTGTTCAAAACCAGATTGGTTAAATCTCCTAGATACGTCCAACACATTATAAAATATATATAAGGAACAGTCTTCTAGTTTGTCATGGCATATCCCACGATTTTCCTGCAAGCATGTTTAGGTTGAAACCCCAGTTAAAACATAAACTGCCTACCCGTCATCTCCGATCTTCAAATGCAAACCTAGTCCAAGCAGGGAGAGCAAGGACAAGATGTGGAGAAAGATCTTTCCGCATTGTTGGCCCCATGGTGTGGAATAATCTTCCAAATTCACTGAGAGTACTGACTGATGTTGATGAGTTTAAAAAAGAGCTCAAACGTACCTTTTCAGAACAGCTTTTGACACTTGAAATTTGAGTAAAACTTTATTAGGTAGGAAATGATCAACCAAAATGAACTATATCTACATACAAATGTATAGAGCAATATTCATGTATTAGTTTGTAAATGTTTGTGACTGGTTAAATCAATTGATGCACATATATGTAAACTAGCTATAGCACGTTAAGTGGTCTGCTAGTATAAAATCAAATTATTATTATTATCATTACTTGCCTTGCTCACAGCAGAGGCCATAGAAGGTGGGAGTACACAGACATCTCGGTCTCGTCGGTTTGGAATTCGGTCCATCAACGCCCCCATTGGCGCAGCAACATCGACGGTTGCACGTCCCTTGCTCGGATATGGACTGTTTATTGAGACACTGTATGGTCCCGTGTGGTTCTTTGCCCCAGAAGTCCCCACCCTTTCTCTTGCAATAGCACATATAGTGTCTGTATCTAGTCTTGGTTCCATCACCGCAACTCGTAGAGCAACCGCTCCAGGATGTCCATGATCTTAAGTAACAACTGTCGTCTTCCAGTTTGTCATGACATATGCCACGATTTTCCTGAAAGCACGTTTAGGTTGAAACCCCAGTTAAAACCTAAACTACTGACTTTCAAAAATACATTTTCACGAATGACTATGAACAAGTTTCAAGATCATGTTGAATATATTATGCATGTATAGGATATGCAAAATGGAATCAACTGTTGAATAAATACAAATTGAAACAGAACGATACACATGTAAGTGGTAATATTATTGCTAATGAAATGTACATACGCATTCCTCCGGATATGGTTTACAACCTAAATTCTGTGCATGAATCCCCAAAACATAAGTCGCAAGCAATATCCATACGGAAGCCATTGCTGTAATGTAACTCCTGTTCAGCATATGACGGCTTATATACACAGAACATTTTCAATTAATGTAGTATGCCTAGCAACAAGCTGCCATAAATCTATGTGCAAGGTGTTATTTTGTGACCACATTTACATCACAGCTGGGAAGAGATAAGACATCTTAATCCACACACATGTTCCGAAATGGTGTCCAGAGATAAAGATGTGTGGTTTCCCGGCTAAATCACAGCTTCACCGATGCATGTGATGTAATACCAAAGGTGCAATATAAATCATGATTTAAAATACCAAATTTATCCATTGTTCTCTGCGTGTTGTTTCTTTGCATATATAAATCTTTTCTTTTTGCTAAGCAACTCATTTCATGACAAATGACAGTGATAAAATATATTGGTTAATATTTTAGCAATATGTGAGGTTACTTCAGTATATTCATTTGTGGTACACATAAAAAGATTCATTCAATTGAGAGTGAAATATTCAAAATATAGTTTATTTTTTACTTAAGTAGTGGACACAGCAGCTGATGGTCAGCAGTTGAATTTTCCATTCTGTTTTGAAGAGATAACTTTACAGGTTGTGAAACGCCATGAAGTGTGTGTTTGTACTATTTGGGCAAAAATTGAACTGTATCTCAAACATTCGTGGTACATGTATTGCTTGCCAATATTCGTGATGCATTCCTCTTTATCACATTTGAAGTAAGAATACATATAGAGTAGGAATTATTGACAGAGCATATTCTTAAGGGCGGGTGAGCTTTGAGCACAGAAACCCGTTCGTGGATGCTGCCTACGCTTGTCCATCATGTAGACCATAACAATGGCTCGCAATGGAAGAACTATCAATTATGTCCCTATGCAGACCAGGTGGACTATGTATGTGGTACAAAGTCGCCGCGTGACCTCGGGATCTTAGTATGCATACTTTATTGCATCGAAAATCGTATTGAAAAGATTGTGCAGTGTCGGGTTGTTTTAAATGTAGATGTCCTTGTAGATGTGTCATTATACCACTCTATCGAGGACATACCCTTGAATACTCTTCTCTGATTGGCTGAGATCCAAACTCAGCCAGACATAATTTCTCCATAACATTGTCCTCTGAGAGTAGACGCATCCTTTGATTATTAAAGGAAGGAAATTTGTTGATCGGATACTGCTTTGTCACTGTAAACAAAGGCCGCAGTAACTTTCAGTTAAATCTCGTCTCATTCATTAGAGTATGGGGAATTATAATCCTTTAAGCCGTTTTGTGCAACTAGCCATGAACTGTTATCGCTGTACTGTAATTAATTACAGTTGAACAAACCTTTACAGTATTCAGCAATAATGTGTTGCCTATTGACAGCCGATCCATTCTGACCAATACAGACTTTGAAACACAAAAGAAGCATACATTAAGAATATGATAAACCTAGTGTCTTATATTAGTTTCAGTGATCGCAATAGCTTAAACAATTGTAATATCATGGATAATGTGTACAAAACCAGTGACAAGCGATGAGACTAATGGCTATGTGTTACTTGGTGTAGTCAATGTGTAGCATTTTCCATTAAAAACTGTTTGTGAAGGTTAATCGTGGTATAATGAATACATGTATGTCATTTTTTTCGGTTAATATGCATGAATCAATGCCCTCATTCGGCAAATATCGCCCTTGCAATCTCGGGCATTATTCACCCAATTCGGACATTGATTCATGTATATTGACCTCAAAACCATGACATATTTCGTCAATTTCCTATACTGCAATTCACCTACAATAACATCAGGTCATTGGCACCATTGCCTTTCTCAAATCCGCGGGCAGCATAGAACACTTGTTCTTATGGCATTCAGTGAAACGTAAACTACATATACGTACCGTAGGCAGATCCAGGTTTTTGGAAAAGGGGGGGGGGGCGGGGCGCACTTAAGGGACTTCATGAAAAACCCTATGAAAATGAAGTATTTTGGTGGGGAAAGGGGGGAGCGCCCCCTGCACCACCCCCTGGATCTGCCTACAGACATTCTTTTTACCCTGGTGTCGTATTGATGGATCAATAGGCGAAGTGAATAGCTGGGGACATTGTGGAATCAGGACCCTCAGACGTTCCGAAAGGCTACTTGCACGTTAGATGGAGCGTTCGGGAAATCATACTAATTTCGTAACGAACAAGGCTTTTGAAAGGATTATATGTACACGTATTAAATTCATTATTAAACAGAGAAAGATGAAGTATTGTTTCCCAACAGATGTTCTTTACCTGCGAAGTCACTACAGCGCCACGTATAAAGATTTCTTCTTTATAACACTTATTAAACACATATAGTTTGATTTTAAAACTTTTTCTAACATAGACGGCCCTTTAGGAGTAGATCCAACACATCACCATACACATAGACATCAGTGGAGATTAAATTGATTATACAAATAAAATGGGTAAGAATAGTCCTCTCAAAAATGAAGCCGACACAGCCATAGCAGCTACAATTGACAGATGTTCTTCGCCTAAGTGTGATTCGATGATGAGACAACATACCGACTAACAAAAATGCACGGCCCGATTCAACTTTATATTCTTGACTATCAAACAGTGGCGTTACCTGATAAACAGCAGGAGTCGTAGAAATGATCGGTACACTGGCACCTGGATGACGAGAAGACGCCCCCGTTGTAGCACTTGTTGTTGCACGCCTGCGACTCCGTGGTATTGGGGGTGTTGTGGCAGGGTATATCGCCGTGTTCATCCTTTCCCCACCACCAGCCGCCTGTGCAGATACATTATAATGTTCACTAAATTGACACCTTCCTCTGCTCTGAATTTACAGGGAATGGCAACTGCATATGAATTTACTCATTTTAATGCCCAGTACAATTTCAGTGCTAATTGAGCACTCTTTAAACTTCAGCTCTTTCATAGACTTCAGCACTTATTGGTTGGGTAAATCAGACAAAGTGAGCACATGATCTCGGCTGAAAATATTACATTTTACAGTAATATCAATTTTATTTCATATTACTGAATACATGAATGTTATGATTATTGTAGGTGTTAATTAGAAACGACCAATTGACTACTTTAACACCATTGTGTATTCCAAACCTGTGTCATGGCAACGACACCGTCTCTCCACGACCCGAGTTCTCGTGCCGCCTCCACACGTCTTGGAGCAAGCACTCCAGCTGCTCACCGGACTTGATCGACAGTTGGTGAGCATATCATGGCACACCTCACGATATTCCTGCAAACATAGAGGTACGCGATATTTGTAATTGTTTTACAATTTCGTTCAATAATAGTCATTCAACGGACCATTTCTTTTTTACTTCTCTGTAAAATGATTAGTAAGCTTTATTTTAGTTTGGATCTGTACGCAGTATATGGGTGTTTATGATGTCTGCATGATACTCAAAACGGATCCCTACTTACACATTATAAGGAATATTGAATAATGTACTCTAAAATATACTTACACACTCCTGCGGTGTACAACCGTTGTCAGCATCGCGATCTCCTGACGCCAACATGACAAACACGCTCCAGACGATCCATGTGGGAGCCATGGTCTACCTTGCTTTCATTGCAGGCAAACTACATCCTTATATACAGTATATGGTAACTTAGCAACAATGGATAATGAATCCAAACGCTACATAACATTCAGCAAATGTGTTAACGTCACAGCCAAAGCAGGAAACTGAGCTACCTCACACACTTTCCAGATGTGAATCCAGGAAGAGTTGATACACCTGTGATAAATGATAATTTCGCTGATACATGTATTACTATATCTATCTGACAGCAATGATACATATTGAAAAATAAATTCTCTCCGTAGATATAATCATATCACACATATATAAAGCATAAAAATAGAAATCACGGGGCATATATTTAATATGTGACTTGGTTTTTTTGGTTCATGTGTAGCATTAATGTTGACGATTTCGTATCCAACTCATGAGGGCGAGTTTTCGTTTTTAGATTATGGTCTATATACATGTGTATTTTGAGAGAAATGTCGATGTTCTACAGCTCACTTAAGTAAATAGCTGTAACTGAAGTTTGCCCAAAACAATATGGACAATCAGAAGAATGCATATATTCTTCTTTATTATTTGAAACAACGTGTCAATCTATAAGGTATTATTCGAAATTTTGAAGAAAATATAGAAGCAAAGTAAGTCTGAAATGTGTCGATTGTTAACTATTGATGCATGCAAAAAAGATCTATATGGAAGTGTGTATGTGCGGTAGAACTTGCCTTGAAAACCACCTGGCTGAACAGAACAACCATTCATGTAACAATGCCCTGAATTTGAAATTTCTTTGAACACGATTGTGAGTCTTAATTGTGTGCTTGAATTCATAGCACTATAATTGTAATTGAACTGACACCAGTTGTATTCCAATACTTTTTGGCTTGTAACAATTCATTTTCTTATACACTTATTTTGTAAATTATTGGAAGTGATTCACACTTAAATAATGCACTTTCGTGAGATTTTTTTTATGTTTCTACATAACTTCGAAAGATGCACTTAACCGATGCATCATATCACCGTTTGTATTGAACTTACGACAGCTTGAGTTAATGTAAACGTAATATAATATAGTTCAATGAGACGACGCGTGCTGCTGGGTCGACTTACTTCATTCAACGGGCGAGCACGACCGTTATCGCAGATCGTATCGTACTTCATGGACGTAAGAACACCACGGTTGTCGTAGATCTTCACGAAACCGCTATAGAGAGCAAAGGTGTTTATGAGAATTATCTATGTGTCTCAAAATGGGATCTCTCAAAATGTTGGCATCGAATTTTATGAACGTTTATGTATAGTTTTTTTTCATATGAGTTGAGAGACATCGGGTGAATATTTTTCCATGCACCTTTTCAAAGCCCGGGCCCTTCTTCAAAAAGATCACACGATAATGATGGCTATTGAACGATAATCTTGGACGACACTATGCACGATCATATTTGTTCCAACCCGTTACATAAAGCAAACCCACAACACACTACCCATCATCTGATTTGATAGAACTGAACTAAGTATGTAAGATCGGTAAACATAATCACCGACATGTGCAATTGGCACTCTCTTGAAGCTGTGATCATCTTGTCGTCTTCATATTTGGCTATATCTGGGATAGGGTTTTCGTATATCAACGCGCCACAAACGATATCTAAATACTCAATAGGCCTACTCTCTTTCCTCTCATATCAGGTGGCTCGTCGAGTTAGTCAATCAAACTCAGTGAAAAATAAAGTCCCAATTATGAAGAGATTTACAGATTAAGTGACATACGTAATTGCAAAAGCTCACAATTAAGAGGCAATAAAAAATTCCTTCCAAATCGTGCACGTGCATAGCGTGAATATGCGCAATGTCGTTCTCGCAAACTTATTTATGCAACACGACAGACGAGAAATAGTAGGCCTACTATCATTGTGTCTACGAAAACGACTGTACAACAGTTTTTAATGCAACAGGGCCCTGCTTATATTAAGGTGTGAGGCGAATGGGCATAAATGTTTAAGCCATGTAAAAACTTTATAAGAAATAGTGCTGAAAGCTCCGAGGCTATGTTACTCAGCAAGAGAAACTAACATGTGTCATAACATAACAAGTGTTGTATTTAATTTGGCGAGGGACTGCAGACCCTGGGCCAAAAATGTGCATAAGATTTTTTTTAAAGAAAACGGGTGTCTTCACAATATAATTACAATAGGAATAGTTGATTTTTAATACAAATAATAGATATTCCGTAAGAAAATGACATAAAGCTATGGTATTATAAAAAAGTCATAATATAGAATTTTCAGACTTATAAAAGATGGGGTATTAATACCTATCCGTGAAAAAGAGCAGGAGCGGAGCCCTACCTCCATCACTATTGATAGCACCTGCCCACATCACTCTTCAACAATAAATGTTGCATAGCACTGGTCTACAGCATCCTCACTGTCCTTACACCCCACACCTCTCGTCGTCGCGACAACACACCCACCCAATGTCCACTATTCAGTCACTATTCAAGTCAAATATTACTTTCACACCACGGGGGTACAGCATACGCACTTCCCTGATACTCCCACCCCATCACAAGCCACTGTAGTAACAATGCCTAATTCTAAGTGTCCCATGTCATCCACATCCCCCTGCCACTAATCATAAAAAATACACCCCTCTTCCTGGCGGCACTGACCAGTGGTCTAGCAATACTTTTTGAACGTTCTAATGTACACACAGCCCAAGTGATGAAGAGGCCGTAATGTGCATCGGCAGATTAGTATTTGAACCCATGTTGGCGTCAAATGATACCAGCATGGCTGATGTCGTCTGTAAATTTTATTATAAAATCACCAATAGACAATTAACAACTATAACAGCACTATTTTGACGTTGAGAAACATAAACTTGCAATACAAGGAAAGATCTCCTGTAGTCAGATGGCGTCAGGTTAAAGAGAAGTTAGCCGTACAAAGAACCAAAATTAGCGTATTAATGTATAGATAGCACTCATTATAATGGAGGAAAACAAAATGTGTGTCTGAAAACTCATAAAAATATATGATCTAAACATTTATCCTGCGGAACTCCTCTTCCTCCCTTGCCATAACCTTGAAGTCCTTATCACTAATTGTGTGTCCTGTGCATTGTATTGCATAAATATTAGTGAGGATGCATCAACAACTGTGGAAGTGTACCGTAAGGCGACCCACACGGACCAATATTTGAACTTTCAATCCAACCATCATCTGGAACACAAACGTTCAGTGGTCCGCACTTTGTTCAATCGTGCCAACAACATAGTCACCACTCCTGAACGCCCACCCATCTGTATCTGCCTATGTGATGTAGTTTGCTTCATTTCTTAAGTTTACATCTCCAGTCATGGATATACTGTTTTTGCTTTTTTACATTTCCCCTCTGCCCTTCTTCTCGATTGTGTAACACCAGTTTGTCCAAGACTTGCTTCTGTGGACATGCTCTGTATTGTATTGTAATTATTCTCAGTCTGCTTCATCCTCACCAATTGGGGGTTCTAGCTATAACCTATATCTATCTATCTCTAACACTTGATAGATAATACCTTGCTGTGACAAGATGAGTCTGCTTAAAGCTAATCTGTCGTGTCTCTTAAACCTTAAATGATGACACGTTCGAAATATTCTTAATATTACTTAACATTAATTAAAAAGGATACAAAACCCACTGAGCTTACCTGCAATAAAGAAATTTGTAGCTGTTTTGCTCAAGCCCTGACGTTTATAACCGATTGTATCATGATCTCTACCGTGTATATTTTCTCTGTTGTGAACGATATCAAGGTCAATAATAAACTTCTATTTATTTCGTTTTAGTTTAAACAATTCAATGTAATATATCATATGTTCTATGTTGCCCCTCACCGCGGAGGACAATGAGCTGGTGTGCCAGGATCACAAGATTGTCACGATCACGGAACCTGGGACGTACGTGTTCGACGTGGATGCCTCGCCCATGCAGCTCTACTCCACATGGATCATTGACAGTCAGGGCAAGGTAGGACATGCAGAGTAACATTTGTGTACGATTGCTGTGTAAAATCTTAATTTACAAATGCGTGGTAGTGGTTCCACTAAAATTACAATGTTGGTGAGAACTTTCGTCCCCATTGCAGAACTTCAGTGTGTACTTCACTGACGTGGACATGGCCAATATCTCCTCCCCCGGTAACAAATGCCACATGGAGGAGGACTACATTCGCGTGCAGCGTCGTAGCTACAATTATGTAGTTAATCTTTTCCGCTATCTGTGCTGGACGACGCCCGTGGGTGAAACCGAGTGGTTCACGTCAAAGGGTGTAGAGTAGACA
The DNA here is from genome assembly GCA_019095985.1 of Streblospio benedicti. Classification (NCBI taxonomy): domain Eukaryota; kingdom Metazoa; phylum Annelida; class Polychaeta; order Spionida; family Spionidae; genus Streblospio; species Streblospio benedicti. The sequence continues at coordinate 45,439,362 of CM032660.1, forward strand.
ATAGGCATATCATTACAGAAGAACCCCTACAATCCTTCTCGATTCAAGCTTAACTGGGATTATGTTGGTACTGATTTTATATCTATATTCCTAATTACTTTTTGTTCATGTATTCACCGTACTATTATATTACTACTAGCTTTGCCCAGGCCTAGGCATGGTTTGCAGTGAGTTAACCGTCACCATGCTGTTGATGTAGACTCTGTAGACTCTGGTGTAGCCCTGTCCACACCGCTACAGCTATTTGCGACGGCATACGACCACGATTCAATCAGAGTAGGCTCCTCTCCGTCGCGTCAGGCCGTCGTTACCACTTATCATGTTTAGTCGTGGTCGGGAGTCATATGTACTTGGTACAAGTTGTTTCTTCCATACTCTTCAATTTGTTGGGGGGAAATAAATTGAATTTTGAAATTTGACAGTTCACATATATTTAATATCAGCTAGGGTCTCATTCCAAAGTGTTGAATTGAACATTCACCACATGTGGGCTTGATATACCTCAAACACTGAGTCTGGTATTATGTTTATGACTATTGCCAATGAATCAACACTGATCTTTGAGATAAGGAGGTGCAGTGGGTAGGTGCACGGTTATCCTTATGCACATGAGCTAGACTATATTGCATTTTGTAAATAGGCCGTAGTTAGAACACGCATAGCAAGCTCGTGCATTGCAAGTCAAAATGGTCACGTTGTTGTTCATACGAGATCTTTTTGTAACAATGTTATTTGATGCTTGTTTAGATGCTATTTTTAGATCAAAACATTCCGGGTAGCACAATCAATGTGTCATTATTTGACACTCTTAGCTGGAATTAGGTTGAATGAAGTGGCAAGCCGCTAGTAGAATATGAAATGTACTGTTCCAGGACCCAGTCCCTGCTTCGAACCCGTCACCTTGACAGATCCTTCCGGCACCTGCGAGAGTGTGGGATACAAGGACGGGGACGGGGGATATTACCCCACCGGGGTTACATGTCAGTGGCTCATTCAGCCACCAGCAAATCAGGTACAAACAAGCAGCGTAATAAACATTTGGACTGTTTCTCTTGTGCTACAGTCACACGGTCATTTACGGTAGATGCGGATCCCTACGGATAAAAAATCTGTAACCATCCCCATGTATACGTATCTTACGGAGCCTATGTATCTATTCCTAACCGAATACGCATGATACGTAGACATACACAGAGATAATTAGGGACACGTAGATCTACCCCTGAAGCTTTAAAATTCTCAAAACTTTGTTGCAGATGAAATGAACATAAACTATACGTAATATAGTTAACTCTAAACTCATCTGCAAAATAGGTATACTCATCTACGAGGATCCGACATACATGCATATGCATCCGTAACTCATCAGGATCCACGACCATTAGTTGATGTATCTCATGCTCTGAGGTCAGGTTCATAGGTAGGTCCTTAGATCTCTCTCCCGTGTATGTTCACTGTATTCACATATTTTCATCATGCAAGCATCCGCAGGCCAGTATCATGCCCATGTCACTGTAACATAAGACAGTCTTCTTACAGACCTGTTCCAAAGACGACCTTCGTTTACAACAGCTGGGGCCTGTTGCATAAAAGTGTTGGCCCGTCTTTATCGTAGAAATACACATGATTATAGTACTTTCTCTCATATGCCGTGTTGTATATAATTTTAAGAGAACGACGGCGTCGTTATTCATCCGATGAACCGAGTACGATTTGGAGAGAAATTTTCCTAACTCTAAATTATGATGATGGACCTTTAACATTATTTAGGGACGGTGCAATATTTATCAGGCGGGGGACCGGTGCATATCGAAAATATTGTCTGAAAAAAGGTCATGTCCCATGCTGATGTGATAAAAAAAAAACTGATGTCCCATGACCTCCATTCATAAAAAAAAGTCTGTGTCCCCTCCCATGAATATAAACTTTTTTTTTGACCTGCGAGATAAAATTGAATTAATGTGGAGAATCCGCAAAATGAATTTAAATGGAGGCGGTATAAAAGCAGTAGTAATCGAGGTGGTAAATACTTTAGGCCATTACAACATATTTTCATTTACATGTGGGATCTATTTACGGATTTCTGTTCAGTAGTTTAACCATGTTAATTATCTACATAATTGACATGCAAAATGTACATATACTGGCTATTGACTTTTGCTGTTTTCATCTATGTAATATTTTGACTTTAATTTGCGGTTTTGGTCAATCCTGGAGCTATTCATCATAGGCTATTAATGTTTGCTGACTAGGGAAGTTTGCGTGCGCAAACAAATCTAGTTTTATAGTAATACTGACTCTAGTTTCATGTTTTTAACATGTTTTGCCATCCATACTTTTGTGATTTTTATCTTTATTACTATTTTTTGTTTGTTGACTGACATCAAAGTAATCATATATTATTTTCAAGGTTAAAATTGTTGAAAATACGCATTTTTGCAATAGATAGCTTGCTCAAGTATTTATCAGCATTATCATTTTTTATTAAAAGATCGAGTCATGTTATATTTTGTAATTTCTGTTTTGTTTTACACATTCTATGCTACCATATTTTCCCTATACAACAAGCATATTAAAGAAGGGATTTGAAAGGTATTGATGTGTATATGGAATTATGGATATGTTTTTCATTACATCTCAAAATTATTTTCTTATATTTTGTTAATTAAAATTCACATTGGTTATCATGTGTTTGTTGTTTGTGCCATTCTGGTAGTGAACAGAACCTCTTGAAATATTGTGCTAAGATAGTTATATTGGGTTAAATATATTCTACTTGGATAAAAATAGCTATTGTGAGAATAAGAAATCGCATATTCACATAATAGTTCATTTAGCTTTACACATTCTTGCAACACTGATGTTTTTCTACGTTCAATGTCATCTATAGAGATCTAAAGGCCGTGTCCCACTAGTTTCTGCGTATGGTTGACACAAATTCTAGGGATTTCCAAGCAAAAAATTTTATACGTCGAGCATCTGCTGATAGGCAACCCCTTTTGGCATTAAATGATTTTTTTTCCGCCAGCGCATTGTCAACTCACGGGCAGCGCAAGACTGGCGCAAAACCGGCATAAGAAAAGAGGACAGTGAAAGCAAGGTCAGCGTAACCCCGATGCACAACCAACGCACAAAAAAGTCTCAGCCACACTTTTTTGTGGGCGTCTGTTGTGCATCGGGGTGACGCTGACCTTGTGTTCAATGTCTGCTACCTGCTGAACATACATCTACAATACCTTGAACACCTGCTGAATGTATGCCATCGTATGCTCAAGGTGCGCCAAGCTTACGCCAACGTTTTAATCTGCTGAGCATCTGCTCCCAATACGCGGCGGATATTCAGCTCATGTGTAGCGTATGTTCGGCGTATGTAGAACGTAGGCCCCACATAAAAAATCAATGGATTATCGATTGGCGTATGCCGTTTACGCTTTCGATGTTTTGAGCAGCCCAAAACCTGGGAGCGTAAAAGAGCGTACTGATTGATAATCTTCCTAGAAATATTTTGGCGGGGTACTGGCAGCGAGCGTTACTAGCACGTCATATGTACGTAAAGCGGCAAAGGCACGCTGGGCTGGCGTAGGGTCGGCGTAGCTGGCAGATGCTTAGCGTAGATTAAAAATCTGGATATCCAACCGATTTTTATCAGCTGGGCATAAGTTCCCAGTGTGCCGGAACCAGTGAGACGCGGCTTTACCTATGACCAGGTGAGCAACATTGTCCCGTTCGCGTGAATAATTTGTACCGATTCGCTCCTGTCAAAGTGGGATTTCAGCGGGTGAAAAAAGTACACGTCTCATGCCCAATGAGAATGAAAAATCATCAGGTCCCCCTACTTTGCACCTTGAAAAAAGTACCTGCCCCCCTATCAAATGCACCGGTCCCCCTGCCTGGTAAATATTGCACCGTCCCTTATGTCACTTAAAACGGTATTTGATAAGTAAAGTTGTTCAAAGGGAACTTTATTTTGTGTTGAATTTGATAAAACATCTGGATGAGCAGCCTAATATTCATATACAATGAAACTAATATTGGTGTCAACGCCAAGAGGTTCCACTGTAGCCACACCAGAGTACCTGCAAAAGTGAATGTTGTGCGCTCTAGTTTAATAAACTATTCAGTAAGCAAGAGAGAGGTCGCCGCATATGGTTTGTTCATGCTTCAATGTCAATAAACATAACATATTTGCGTTCAGTGAGACGATGGGTACTAATTTGCCGATTTGCTTTATGCAACAGTTTAGACGGACCGTTATCGTCGATTGTGTCGTACAGAATGATCGTACAAACACCATCGTTATCGTGTGATCTCTATGCAACAGGGCCCAGATCGATTGTAATACATCAATCTCTCTGCAAAGTTGTTAATTGAAAACCTCTTCAAAATAAATGGGCAAAATGATATCATATGATAGATGATCGTTTCTATATATATGGTCGCCTATGTTGTCGTATTTTTAGATACTTATATTTATAATAATCATTTTCTAACGTAATAAATCAGGATACCAGTATGTATCGTGAACTACTGTATTCATAGCCGTGGTCTATTGGTTGTCACGTTGCAGTTCCTGCGAATCACGTTCCTGGAATTCGACTTACACGGCAATGATGGTGGTTGTAGCACTTTCACCAGGAACATGTATTGCTGTTATGCTGTGGTAATCGTGTATAACGGTGCGGGGCGGTACGAAAGACTCATGCGGGAATGCGAGAATGATGTGCCCGGGCCCATCATCACCTCAAGCGGAGCGCTCTTCGTGGAGCTCTCTACGAACGGTGGCTGGACGGGCCACCACAACGGCTTTAAACTCATGTGGACCAGTGTTGGTAAGAAAGGGCTCTTCGTCACTTTTGTTCTTCTCAGCACACTATATTATGTGCATGAGCGGTTTTTATTTTCATACCACTTCTATCTAATATGCTGTCACGGACACTTATTTCAAAGAAAAAAATCTCCAGCCAATGATTATTATCTAGGTGGCCCCAGCCTTCAAGTATCAAAAGTTGATATTGATAAACAGTTATAAAGCACTTTCCATTTTGATATGGGTAATGATACGAAATATTGTCAGTGGCCTACATTCACCAGTCACGTTAATCATTTTATGCAAGTTTTCGCACAATGATAATCAAACTAGAATATGTTTTTCGTAAAAAATTCATTTTGTATAGTAGCTT
>CM032660.1:45444641-45490821 GCA_019095985.1 Streblospio benedicti
CCTCAAACCCAGTGTTTTCCCTTTTTTTTGGGAGCGTGGTTGGAAAAATGTATTTTTAAAAAGAACATGTCGGTGACCAAACAATGTGTAGATCACCAACGACCAGATGACAACGACTGGAATACCACGACTGCGTTCATGTCAGCTGTCGGGAATGTTCAACAGTAGAATCAGAACCGAATAAATGTATTTTACATTTTTACACAATAACCAACTCTACCCCACTAATACGCCATCATTCATTGCAAAATGCATTTTGATGCGTCACGTAAAATCACTTAAAACAACTAGAAACACCCCCAACACAATGTACAAAAATCCCGGATGCACCACTGCCATGCCTCCACGTTACACCGAGTTGGCAACATTTCCTGTCGGTTCCCAACTGCCCCAACCTACCTGTACCACCGAATCACCCCACCTCCTAACACAGTGGAATCACCTGACACAGACCTCAAAATACAGAAGCCAATATACATGCTTAACATTGATCTGATCTTAACTTGTATCTATTAAAAGTAGGAAGTTGTCACTATTTGCATTTACTCTTATAATACGATCACTGGCAAGAGTGGTGTTGGTATAAATAATCATTAGGCAAAAGCTACTGTACACACGCTTTAGACATACCCTTTGTTAGGGCCAAGATTATCATTTGATTTAGTGTTGAACATATTTTTTATCATTATGTACCTGCACTTTTAGCTGACATCGCCATTAAAGCTGACACAGTCTAATATGTGTATCAATTTAGCGAGATGAAATGTAACCCCTCCACAGTTTATATTAAGAGGTAGTCAAACTTGTGATATACGACCATATGTGATCTGTTTCATATACTACACGATTTTGTCAATCTTTTGGGCATTCTATTAAAAGTAAAGCCTTCAACAAGGCTAACCTGACAGGCAGCACGAGTCATAGAAGACATCGGGACAGTCACAACGTCCTCCAGCGAACGCGCCCCCGTTGTAGCAGGTGGGGTTGCAGGTGGCCGTCTCGGTGGCCACGTCATAGTTCTCGCACACCATGTCGCCGTGCTTCTTCTTATTGTTCCAAGAGCCGCTCTGCGCGTTGCAGTAGCACCAGCGCGTGCCCGTGCGCGTGTGCGTGCCGCCGCCGCACGTCACGGGACAAGGCGACCACCCGGACCAGACATAGCGGCAGTTGGTGAGCGGTGAGTGGAGGACGTTATTGTTGATCTGCGGGACAGTGAAAGGAAAGCGGACGTGCGGTGATGATTTTGTGTGTTTGCATACATTTAGAATGCCATTGAAGTGATGCTAGCTGTAGTCAGATTTTTTGTAATCTAATATTGTGATTGACACAGTTTCTTCATCCAGTTGGTGGGCTACTAAAATTTAAGAGTACTAGGCCGTACTACTGTGTTTTATTTGGCAAATGCATTTAATTTCAAAGAGCAATACATGCCCTTGACGCAATATTGCATTTCTCAACTCCCAGGAGAGCATGTAGCCTATTCCGACTGTGGTGCAAATAATCTAACACACTCACATGAGCAACACATTTGTCCAGAACAGTGTGTCGCCGTATCACGTTTAGGCCATGTAGCAAGGGGCATCAAAATAAGCTGATAGAACTCTTGAATCAATCATAATTATGTTATATCTAAAGTTTGTATTTTGCAACAGTGTTGTCACAATATCTATTAATTTGGCATTTATGAGTACGTGAAATCCGGTAATCAAGTACGTTCAGTAGAAAACAACTTGGCACCACTCTGACTTCTATCTTGACATCAACATTTCAATTGTAATTTTGTATGCATCAGGTTCCTTTTAGAAGGCAAAATATCAAAGTTATATCGATAGCAGTCAAATATTGGAATACTACGAAATACACAGGTGATTGTTACACCAATCATAGCATATATGCCTATATTCATGTCATAAAACCTTACACAAAACACAAATGCAAGTGCCAAAGTAACATTTTACAACTTTACACTAAGAAAGAAAATGTAATGCGAGCTAGGGCATTACATGCCAATGCTTCATGTATATAAAACATTTTTAAAGAAGTTACTAGTAACGGTGCTCCTACTGCAAATAGATACTACCTAGAATAAGTTAATTGCCTCAATCGTTAAATCACTCAATTTGTCAGATATGTATTCTTTGTTTGCACTAACTTGTTACATAAATTGTATTGTTTTATTTCTAAATAAACTTTTCATCTCTAGAGGCACTTTCTCAATTTTTATTAGAACTCATAAAACAATCCTTCTCTGGCCATTCAGACAATTAAACATTATAAAAATCTTATTTTCAAATAAGCTTTTCATCTCGAGAGACACTATCTCAATTTTTATTAGAATTCACAAAACAATACTTGTCTGGCCATTCAGACAATTAAACATTAAAAAATTCAATTTTTAATAAGGAGTCTAGAGACCTATGTACTGCATCCATATTGAAACCATTTGCGGCCAGTCCACTGTCTGGTAGTGTTACAGATCCTCAAGTTCCATCTAGCAATATGCACTTTGTTTACAATGAATAGCTATATTCTACGTCTGAACAAACATATGAACACACCGTTTGGAACTTGCCACTTTGAATCATATAAAACTCGCATAACACAAAATAAAATTTGCCTCACTTGCCTCAATATCAATAAGGCTCTAAATTATGAACATCAAGAACAACAAGAACACGTAAACAGACTCATGACTCCGAGATCTCCAAGAAAGACACTGAAAAGCAAACAAGCAATCCTAATGGACGCTCAGTTCTAAAAAAAATATGGTTTATTAAACGTTTTAATTTTAGAATTGAATCATAAATGATAAAATCAAATATTATTTGTTTCAGATTTTTGTTGCAATTTATCAAACGATAAGCGCTTTCGTATAGTAGTGTTTCCCATTTGTGCTCCAAGTATTTACATCTCTACGTTTGTAATCATTGCATTTTAACCTTTTGTCTTATTTTTGTGGGCGTTTCCGTCTTGTTGCATCCAAAGTAATTGAATTTTTTATAAAGTTGAAATTAAAAAAAAAATTATCATAAATAAAATAAATTGATATTTTATCAAATCATTTGATCTTGAGTCAAAATCGACCAATTCTGTATGTGAACGTTAGTGTCGTTTAAATAGTCCAAATCCACGCTACGCATGGTCAGAGGCAGCGATATATATTCAACTGGCCGTTGACATCCATATCATACTGCATACCTCATCCGTAACGCTTAGGGACGAACTTGCACAATATACACTATCAAACCTAGGTTCGACCCAAGATATTCTAGTCAATAGTCTAATCCCATTTCAATTGAACGATAAGCCTGAAATAAATGAGGATGACGTCACTGATACAAACTCTAATAATTGGAAAGCCTTACTTGAAGCACAGCAGGAATCATAGAACACATCTGGACATGCGCTACTGCCGTTCCCGAAGACCCCGCCATTGTAGCATTCGATGTTACAATAAATCCACTGCTGATCTGTCGGAGGAACGTTCTCGAGGCTCTTCCGTGTCTCTTGTTCCACCAAGAGCCGCTGGTGGCGCTGCAGTAGCAGGACATCTGGTTGTACCGGTGTCTGCGACCTCCCCCACAGGTGACCTCCCCCACAGGTGACCTCCCCCACAGGTCACGGGGCAAGGAGTCCATCGTGTCCATCTCCAGCGACATCCGGACAGTGACTTGTGACAGACGTCTCCGCTTTGCTGGGCAGTATGATTCGTATTGTAATAGGACATATTTATTATGTCGAAAACAAACTATGACTATCTTGATTAAAGGTAGACAAATAGTACAATGAAAAACCTGTAGTAAGCTAACTAATATTACCATAAGGATTAATCACACTAATGATACACAATACAGGAAGTGGGGAAAAAACACCCGACTAATCAACAAGACTAAAAGAACAGTCTGTACAATGTCATACTCTACTACACAACAATATGCACATCACCCTAACTCAAACAATTATACAAGTTCCAGGTCAAAATTGGCAACAAACAACAAGAGTCAAATTGAATAATGGGTTTTAGAGAAGGAAAATAAGGGGATGGGAGAAGGAATGGGAGGGAAAATAAAATAAATTTTTTAATAAAATTGAAATGAGAGAAAATTTAAGTTATGTCTGACGAGTAGAAAGTTTCTAAACGAATGATAAAAAAAGTGGATTGTTCTCATGAGGCTAGGCGGCGCCGGTTTGGAAAGGGTTAAAGGTCGGGCAGTGACTTGGCCTTGGGTCATGAGAACTGATGTGGATTGAATAACGTTCACCTACAAAAACCATCCGCTGGGCGAATGTTTATTTGTATGTGACACGTGTTTTGTGGGTTGATAGGTCCCGAAGTTCATTGCTGGATTGTGATATTAACATATAGAAAACATAACGAAAACACTCTGTATGGTATTGTAATAGACATATTTATTATGTCGAAAAACAAACTATGACTATCTTGATTAAAGGTAGACAAATAGTACAATGAAAAAACCTGTAGTAAGCTAACTAATATTACCATAAGGATTAATCACACTAATGATACACAATACAGGAAGTGGGGAAAAAACCCCGACCTGCAACGCTACTACCCCACCAAGGGACCTAGACATGGTAACCTGTCAACTAAAAACTACGTACATCAGCGTATACCAATACCTAACGTTACAGCAAATATTTTGGAAACCTCAAAGAAAGCACATCCCACAGCCACACAATATTAACACCTTTGCCGCGCTAACGCCAAGATGTAGGCCCTGAACGCTGCCGGAACGCCACCTGCCTAACAGGCGGATTTCCTCTGCTGAATAGCGCCCGCCGCCATATCGCACACACGGCCGATGCGAAACTGTGTGACGCCACACGAAGATGAGACAGGCCTGCCGCCACCCGCCAGCAGACAGAAGTGATGAGAACCACGCCTGGGATGGGATGACTCCCCCAGCAGCACAAACAATGGTCCGTTGAGTACTCCTCTCACCACAAGGAAACGCTTCACTAAACTGACAGGGCATATATCCTTGTCGGCAATTGAAGGAACAGCCAGTGTAAAACACTTGCCCGGAACACTATGTTTATAAGAGCGAAATGTAATGACAAGCTCCTGCATCGCCACGGCCAATATCACGAAATTGAATACTGTGGCTGCTGCTACCATCCACCATCTCAGACACGCGCAGGAGGGCGTGATATGCCAGTGTAAACATTGCGTTAGAGTCGTGGCTGTGTAGTCGTCATGGGACACTGCCGGCGCGGCGCTCACAAGTTGCTTCAAAATATCACGAGTTATGGGCACTCGAGAGTTGCAGTTGGCTTATGCCGTTTGGTGCCTAACACCAATTTTTTTAATCAGAAAAATCGCCAGTGGGATCGGCTTCACCCAACATCTTGTGGTAAAACGAGACTGCCGACAAAGCTGCCTGTATTGAAGATGCCGAATATCCCCTTGTGAACATGTGGGCCACGAAACTGGCTACCAACGGCAAGGTCGCCGGAACCAAGATCGCGCTTTCACGAGCAGACAAACTTGACGAAACTGTCTCATATCCCGGCATATTGCCTGGGCGAAGTTGAGGGGCCAATGATGCAGCAAATAGGTCATTTATAGTAGAGCTGAGGGCAGCATTGATACGGGCACCTGTTCCGGCTCTCCTTGTAACCATGGAGCCAACTCCCGTGCCTGTGAAAAGAGAAGTCTGCTTAATCTGTCTGCAACCACATTAGAGTAACCTGGTATATGCTTGGCACTGAACAATATATTGCATTTCAAAGCCCCCACTACCATCCACCGTATCAAAAGCCATAATATGCGGCTCTTTTTTGATGATTGTTTTTGCACACACTTTGCCACCGCTTCATTATCCGTCATGAACAAAACTCTTGAGTTAGACATAAAGCCCCCCACAAGTGCACCGCGAGAGCTAAGGGGTACATTTTTTTATGGTAATATGATACTGTTTCAGCCGCCGGGCCACTCGCCGTAAGCCCAACGCGAGCCATAGACCACGGCATAACCGCTATTACTGGCGTCACTATAAAGCCGCGCAAACTGTTGGCCGGCGTCCAAAAAACGCTCTTTTCATCAATGATGATCCGTTGAAACTGCATAACATAGCCAGCCAAGTTGCTATGTCCCTTCGGGCTTCCCCTCATAAGCCTGATGTGGTGACGAGGCCTCGAAACTCCCATGGTAAGGTCGATGAGCCGTCTTAAAAATGGCCTAGCCATATCGACGCACTTGCATGCAAAATTCAAAAACCCTATGCATGACTGTAATTCACACAGGGTCACTGTCCTTCTGTGCTGAAGAGCTCGCAGCATGTCAACGGCTTTGATCAGCTTATCTCTGGGAGCGACACCATGCGCCGAACGGTGTTCACTAGTACACCATGCAATTCGACACATGTGTTCGAGGCACTGTCTTTGATTGTTTAATAGGCAGATTTAAGTCGCGACACAGCAGGGCAAATTTCTTCTGATACGATAAGCACACTGCCTCTGATGAGGCTAAAAACATGAAATCGTCCAAAATATGTGACATACTGGCTACACCCAATTTAGTTGTCATAATCCATTGCAATGCACATGAAAGTCGTTCAAAATCGGCACACGAAGATGAGGCCCCCATGACCATAGTCTTGTCAAAATAAAATTTCCCTCAAATTGAAATCCCAACATCCAGTAACACGCAGGATGTACTGGCAGTAACTTAAAGGCGTGGCACAAATCGTCCTGGCAATGAAACACAAATGGCCCAGTTTGTGAACACATCCAACGCGTCATCCAATCCTCATAGACCACCCGTGACTGTGACGGGTCGATGCCAGCATTTATTGACATGTCGTTATAAAATGGGTAACTGAGGTTCAAAATAAGCCTGTACTCCCCTTGTTGTCGTTTTGGTATTAATTTCAGAGGTGATACGAAAAAAGGCTCAAAATGGGGAGAGTCAATGGACCCGGCCATACCTACCTCAGCTACAAGCTCTGAACAAATCTTATCCCGCACTACATCCACATTATCACTAATTGAATGATGATTGTTTATTGTCAGGTTATGGGAGTCGTCACAGACGGGAGATAGAATCCTTCCCAGAACCCCCCATCAAATAATCCGCATCCTCACTGGCATAGCCTCGAGCCAGTAACATAACCTAGTTACGCGAAGCGGAGTCGGCAGAACGCTGGCCCTGTTTTCCAGTGGGGCTGCTCGCATCTAATGGCTGGATGATTCTGTCAATACTGGCAGGCATGTGAGTGAACACAGGGCCTGGGCACACTTCTGACCAACGTGGAAATTGATGCAATGCCCTTTCGGGACACTGACCCCGGCCTTGTTGTAGACAATGTTCTGCCCTTGGCGAAGTACGCCTGGATGGACGACTTGATGCGGCAAACGGCTCAGGGTGGCCTCAGCACGCAGCGCCCAGACGCCTATGTCGACGCCGCCCACGCGGGTCGACACCTCGGGAGAAGCCACGGCTTTACGATACTCCAGGTCAAGCAAGCATGTGCCGCCCCCATTTAATATCTGTCACCGCATGCAAAATCCCAGCCGTCTCCTAAGCAACTCCAAAAGCACCCAATCCGGTGCCCATAAGAGATCACGGGCTATTCCTCTGCTTAAGACCCATCTTGGAGTGAGGCCCTCACCGCACACAGGCCCTCCCGGAGTGGGGCCGCACCTTAATGAGAGAGTGGGTGTGTAAAACACTAGTTTCTGCGGGCTTTGGAGGTGTGCATCCACTGTGGCACCCAGGGCCTGCCCACCTCAAAGGAGCGGCCCTCACCTCCAGATCATCCTGATCCATGATTGTTTGGACTCCCCTGTCGGCCAAACTCGCCCTGTCGGCCTGCGATTTCGGCACGCTTTTGGACACCACCTGTCGACGACAGCGCTGCCAGAGCTTTTGCACTCTGAGCAGTGAGCCGCTGAGCTGGTTCTCCCATATAGGAGATTGCGGGCGCGGTGAGCCTAGCTACCGCCTTCCACTGGCTCGTGGCACCACGTGAAGCGACTCAGGCGTGACCTGGCACGCTTTTAGAGCTGTGATGCTACTTGACGCCACCGGCGCATTGGACATCTGGAAACAAACAAAGGCACATGGGCACAACACTTGGTCGCCGAGTAACGCAATCGCAGAACAGAAATTGGTTTCACTGATCAAAAATGAAATTTGCCAATTTATCGCAAAAATGATTAGCTGAGGAGGCTTGAAAATTAGAGATCAGTAGGCGAGTTAAAAACTAAATTAACTGGGAAGGTAAAGATAAGCAGTAAACAACCTTAAAGATTGCCACCTTAAACGAAAAAGTAATACGATAATAAAAGTAAAAACACCAAAGCCCGTAAATCACAGACTTACAAATGGGTCACAAAAAAGGTCTTTATTAGAAAAAAACAAAAAGGCTGAAAAACTGAAAAAGGGGGATATAAAATTCCCCCCACAAAGTGTGGGGACCATTCGGCTCCCAAAAAAGGGGGGTTTTGTGCCGGAAAGTAAGACAAAGTGACCCCCACGTGAACTAGATATAAAGAAACAACAAGCATGGACACTAAGTACCAAAAATAAGACGGACAATAGCACACTAGGCCAAAAAAAAATTTGACTCCACATACCGCAGGACCTCAAAAGAAAAAACCCGCCCCTTACATTGCCTCTGGCAACACATCCTATAACCTCACACCGAGCCGTCGGGGGACGCACGACCAAGCGCAGACGCAACTCTCACCAGAAGGTACCTTCCTTAAAACCCTCGAATGCAAAAACAACCACGGTAGGCGCCTGCGTGACCGAGAGGTGTACACCGGCCAGACGACAAATACCGCCTGTAGTCTGCTGTTATTCCTTTCAGAACACTTCATTGGCTGTGAGCTTCACAAACACCGCATGAGGAAAGAGCGCTGGTTGTATTTGATGAACACGTTGGTTGAAACCTGGGGGCGGCGAATTATCTTCCGATAGCGAATGACTTAGCTTGGTAATCAAAAGGGTCTGTAAAAACAAGCCAAGATCATAGTTCCACATTCAAGATCAACACAGATGGTTGTAATCCTTGCGATGTTAGTGAAGATCTCGTCGGAGCCCGGTGACCATCTCACACGTAAACCGGCCATGCTATCCCAGCCAGTGAATCTGGAAATCACTTAGTCCTTAAGTTGGGGTGAAAAATCAACTCGATCAACGCGGGGTAAAATCCTCTGTTTCATGAAATGAAAACCAAGTCCTACCACAACTGTGGTGTACATCGTTCCAAACACAAAAAACAAAGTCCAAGACACTCAACGTCAGATAAACGAAGAAAAAATACCTTTTAATAAAAATTGAAATGAGAGAAAAATTTCAAGTTATGTCTGACGAGTAGAAAGTCGGGAACGAATGATGTGCGTGGATTGTTCTCATGAGGTTGTGCCGGTTTGAAAGGGAAGTTAAAGGCTCTGGGGCAGTATTCGGCCTTGGGTCATGAGAACTTCAGATGATTTGAAGACAATGTTCACCTACAAACCATCCGCTGGGCGAATGTTTATTTATTACTCACAAATTTTAATCTATCTTTCAAGGAATCATTTACACTGCTCCGCGTGTGTGTGGGGTTAGCAAAAAAATGACGAACGTTGAGGGGAGGGGCGGACTGGGTGATGCCGCTCCTGAAAAAGTTGTAGATATTTATTAGTGAAATCACATTGCTAATGTTTGCTTTATGTCTTAAAGACATTTCAAAATTTAAGTCTAAAATTCTCTATAGTATACTACAAAACCGTCATGGGAAGATAGGGTGAGCCGAGCAAAGATAACATCAACTTACTGTGAGGGGTGCTGCAGTTAACGAAAGGGTGACAATGAGCTAGAGGGGTAAAAAGGGCCAAATATCAGGTGATTTTTCCGCCTCTGTAACGATCACAAATAAAACAGACTCCGATTTATTTTTTTGGACAAGGAACCTACATGGTTCGAAAACAAATTAACAAAAAACAAACGTAACAAAAATCAAACAAAAAACACTACTACATGTAGTGTGATATCACGCAGCATAAAAAGAAAATTCAGGAACAAATGAGACCAAGTCTGTGGTACCAGATACATAGATTTTTTTGATCACACACTAATACCTGTAGTTATTTTTTCAACTTGTAGTTATACACGTAGCAGATGTTGTGGCTTCTTCATGTGTGTTTAACTTAAAGAGACATGCCTATCAAGAACTGAGCTGCTACAAATCTCGGCAATTTTACGTTGATTAACGTCTCCTTCAGACAGACTCTTCCCCGCATTCAAATGCCTATGAGAGGTGTTTTGAAACAATATAGGGTCGTTCACAAATGACGTCACCGCGGGGGGAAAGATGACGAATGATGTCCAGAGAGAAAACGCCAGCTGCGGGACTGTGGGGGGTTTGGTTTGTGATATAAAAAAGTGCCTTTTTAATAATTTTCCAATGGAATTGCATTAAATCCAAAAATATTAATATGTTGTGAACATTGTTTTTGGAGGTTCATAGCAGTGTAATAGGGACGTTGTTACTTGCTTCATATGGATAGTGGTGGGCCGGAGGCGGGGGGTGCAAGGAGTGTGAGTAAAAAATGACGCGTCATCGAAGAATTAAAGTTACTTAGTATTATAGCTATAATACATACACACACTCCTGCGGATAAGGTTTTACAACCTAAGTTCTGTCCATGAATCCCGACAAACAAATTTGAAAGCAATATCCAGAGGATAGCCATGACTATGAATGCTATCACTTCAAAACGTAGTCTTTATATATACATCATTGTATCTCAGCAACCCTATGTGATCAATCGCTCATACAAGGTGCTATCCGTGGACATGGTAACCTAGAAACAGAACTAGAAACCCAAAATTGATTTAGTTTTGGTTACTAGGCAAACACAGTTCATCAAGACATGTCAATATATGAAAGGATGCTTTTTTAAAGAGTCGCATTTTTTCCTATATGGATTGGTTTCTGTCTGTCCATTAACTCACGAGCTGTTTGCGCGGCGATATGGGGGCTTCCCGAGGAGAAGTCGGGGAGTTGGGACATTACTAGATGGAAAACACAGAATAAGTTTCTTCAAGTAGTCGAATCACGTTTGCGTTGTCCGGGGCTTGTATCCCGTATATGAAAGGAAAGCTTTGCTTATTTTTTCAATTCCGGTATCTTTTGAGTCACATTTGACTTTATTCCATCTCAGGATTGGTGTCGTGTCGGTGTGCAACTGACGTGGTTATGTTCTGCCCATAACCGCAAGAACATGAAATGTGTATATCAAGTGTTATAATGCCTTTGATAAATGTCAGAGTATATATGGGTGGTTCCGTTTCTTCATAACACTTCACAGTGGTGGGAGAATACAGTGGTAGTATTCTGTAGTATTCTTAAGCAATATGATATATTTTACGGGGGTGGATGATGGGATATTGTGGGCTATTCCACCCACGCCTCTTGACGTGAGAGCACACAAAATTTAAAAGATTTCATGGTTAGGTGATGTGCCCACGAACCTCTCCCCCGTAACCAACCAAATAGCTTGGTACAAACCTAGATTCGCCCTTGAAAAAATGACAGTAACAGGGTCAGATCCAGTTTTTTCTCAGATCCTGGGACCACTGCATCACTCACAAACTACCACTTGTTCTAATGATATATCAAGGAACTAGAAACAAACATAAAATAAATGTATAATCATTCAGGGGCAAATGCAGGGCGGGTGCCTATTCTCCACTTTCCGCCAATTTGTTTTGCACCATTTTAACCAGCCCCTGTACATACCGAGTCTTGGTTCGACTGCACTTACGCTTCAATACTTACAACCTTACAACAAAGTTGATGATGACAATATATCTTTGCATAACCCATAGTGGGCAGTTGCGTGATTCATTTAAAATTTAGAACATGACATACTAACATGTACGTTTTTGCAGATTATGGAGGAGTGACGATTGTAGAAAGAAATTAACAAAACTTACTAAAACCGCCATTCTGTCTGTGCTATACAGCACTCATTGATAGGCACTCCGCGCGATGTTGGAAAACTAGAGGCCAGAAAATGTTCCAATTGAACGATATATTTTCACTATATTGAATTTATAAGGATAGCAACCCTCTGTCTTCGAGGTATATCCTCGGTTCCTAGGGTGGGCAGCTTCGGTAATACAATAACTAATCTTTTGAACAATACTCCAGTCGAAATTAAATCCATTAATGAGCAATCCAATTTCAAAATTCAAACAAAAAATTTTGTTCACAAATTGAAAATATGGGAAAAACATATTTAATCTATCTTCAAGGAATCATTTACCAATGACGTTGCCCGGCAAGTGGGGTTGTAGCGAAAAATGACGAACGTTGAGGGGGGGGGTTAGGACCTGGGTGATGTCACCTCTTGAAAAAAAAGTTGTAGATATTTATTACTAGTGGAAATCACATTGCCATGTTTGCTTTATGTCTTAAAGACATTTTCAAAATTAAGTCTAAATTATAGACATCACGAAACCATGTCATGGAAGATAGGGGGTGAGTTGAGGCAAAGATAACATCAACTTTCCAGGAGGGGTGCTGCAAAGTTAACGAAAGGTGACAATGAGCTAGAGGGGTAAAAAGGGCCAAATATCAGGTGACGTCACTTGTGAACGATCACAAATAAAACAGATTCCGATTTATTTTTTGACAAGGAACCTACATGGTTCGAAAACAATTAACAAAACAAACGTAACAAAAATCAAACAAAAAACACTACTACATGTAGTGTGATATCACGCAGCATAAAAAGAAAATTCAGGAACAAAATGAGACCAAGCTCTGTGTACCAGATACATAGATTTTTTTTGATCACACACTAATACCTGTAGTTATTTTTTCAACTTGTAGTTATACACGTAGCAGATGTTGTGGCTTCTTCATGTGTGTTTAACTTAAAGAGACATGCCTATCAAGAACTGAGCTGCTACACCCGGCAATTTTACGTTGATTAACGTCTCCTTCAGACAGACTCTTCCCGCATTCAAATGCCTATGCGAGAGGTGTTTTGAAACAATATAGGGTCGTTCACAAATGACGTCACCGCGGGGGGTCGTAGAAAGATGACGAATGATGATAGGGGGTCCAGAGAAAAATGACGTCATTGCGGACTGTGGGGGTCGGTTTCAGATATAAAAAAGTGCTCTTTTTAATAATTTTCCAATGGAATTGCATTAAATCCAAAATATTAATATGTTGTGAACATTGTTTTTGGAGGTTCCCATAGCAGTGTAATAGACGTTGTTTACTGTTTATATGGATAGTAGTAAGGGCCGGAGGCGGGGGTGCATGAGTGAGTAAAAATGACGCGTCAGTGTGTGTGTGTGTGGGGGGGGGGGATAACGATGCAGGATGACGGGGTGGGGCGTCTGAAATGCCCGAAAATGCGATGACGTCATTTGTGAACGATCCCTAAACGCCTGGGCTACAAAACAAGGAAATACTGTACATGCAATTTGAATGGTGAGATTGATTTATCGAAATTTAGTGGTCAATGCAATACTATGACGATTGAATTACATGGATACCTCATTTAATGCACAATTCACCATTTAGAATTCACGGCGTGGCTACCGTGTTTTCCACCATTTAATAGAATTTCAAAAGTTTAAAATTGAAAAGTTAAGCCAAACCCGCGGTTTTGTTTTATTTTTTAATATATCTCAACTATTTTCGTGTTCTGACAAGACCTCTTCAGGAGATTTTTTAGTTAACAATAAGCAGCAAATAATATTGAACAGTGCATAATATACATATGTTATATGTCGTATTATGTTGTCAGAAAGTCTTCAAATAGTCCAATAATTAAACACAGATCATCGATCTGAAATGTTTCACAACGCTTAAAGTTAATGTATTCTACTCACCCATTTCACAACAGGGGCCATAGAATGCATCCGTACATTCTCAACTTCCCTGTCTATGATTTTAAAAAAAAACAGATGGTGGTATATAAACACCACCGCTTACACAGCAGCAACGAAAGCTGGTGCAAGGTGTAATCTGTATCTCGGGAGGCTTATCTAGACATGGTTGGCCTATTGTCCGAAGGGGTTCTGTGCCCCACCAGTTCCACCCCGACCCGACCCCTACCGCCCCCACCCCCTCTCGACTTTTTAGCAATTGCAGTAGAAAACCCTAGATCGTAACGCGATCCTAGTACCACACGGCATAGAACAACGAGTATATGCGCTTCAGGACCCGGGAAAACAATCTTGGAATTCATCGTGACACTTACAAATATGTTCTTGAAAGCAGGTCTGTGGCATATGTTACAACAATTATTTTCTTCCAAACAATTATATTATCTAATGTCATTGACACTTTTATACACATAGGCAGATCCAGGGGGCAGGCGGCGCCCCATCCCCGTTTCCCACCAAATTACTTAATTTTCATAGGGTTTTCCATGAAATCCCTTAAGTGCGCCCCACCCCCCTTTTTTCCTTAAGTGCGCCCCCCCCCTTCCAAAAACCAGGATCTGCCATTGATACACGTGTCTTATACATGTCTTGAAATATGGAATATGCTTTAGAATAGCTTGGGATAGAAATACAAACATGAGGTCAAACATGATAGCACTATGGGGAAAGATACATAGACATTCTTATGGATACGGTTTACAGCCTAAATTCTGTGTACGAATCCCAACAAACAAAACTGTAAGCAATATCAAGAGCGACGACATTTCTTTGATGATACCGTTGTGTTTAAACCGTCTTACATATAACAGCATGGTATCTCAGCAACGCTATGTAATAAATCCTATATACGGTGTGATCTTTGTTAACATGTTAAAACTAGAAACGTAGACATGGCTCTGGGATGGGAAATTTAGAATATAAAAATGCAAATCATATTTGATACTGAATTAATTTCGTTGTTTCATATGTAACACAACACAAATACAATTTACAGTTGACAAGGTCACTCAGCACGACTTCCGATGCCGAAAATCGGGTCGTACACGTGAGAGTCTTGAAAAGGTTCCCTCGTCTCGGTTCATGACCTGCTTCTGCCCTCGTATCTTTATCGCCTCCCTGATGGTTCTTGTTCTCCAATCCCCCCTCCCTATCCAGTACACTCACTTCCTCCCAGTCTATTTCATGATTGTTCTGTTTTACATGGTCTGTGATCGCACTCTTGCTGATTTGGGTTAGGGATTCTTTCCTCGCTGCTCTGGTGAAAGATCCCCCACTGTTCTGCTCCACATCCTTCATGTGTTCTTTTTTACACGGGTGCCCAGTTTTCTGCCAGTTTCCCCAACATACACACTCTTGCAAGACTTACAGGGAATTTTGTACACCACTTCACATTTCTCTAGCTTATCCTGTTTGTCCTTAGGATGAACGAGAATGTTCCTGATAGTCTGTAGGGGCTTCACCGCTGTAGACACTTGGTGCTTATTGAGGATACGTGAAATACCCTCTGTTACCCCTTTTACGTAAGGTAAGATGACTAATCCTTTGGAGCCTGCTGAGTCCTTATTCTTTTTCTTTCTCTTGTCCTTTCCTCCTTCCTTCTTCTTATCTATCTGTGCTTTCACTTTTTCAAAAGACCATCTTGGGTAGCCACATTTAGTTAGAGCCCCTACTATATGTTCTTCCTCTTTCTGTCTATCTCCTGTCTCTGTCACTATGTCATTGCACCTGTCGAGTAGGGTCCGGATCACACCTAGCTTGTGTTGCAATGGGTGGTGAGACGAGAAATGTAGGTACTGGTCTGTGTGGGTCTTTTTCCTATATACAAGTAGCTTCACAGAATTGTCTGCTTTCCTCACTATCAAAGTGTCTAGGAACGGAATGGTGCCATCTTTCTCCTCTTCATGAGTGAACTTGATGCTTCCAGTGGTATCTACTGTATTGAGATGGTCAGTCAAGTTCTGTGTTTCCCCTTCTTTAATCTTTTCCAATACATCGTCTACGTATCTTTTCCACAACTGCGGTCTGCATGTGATTGGTGAAGTGGCAATAGCTTCTTGTTCCAGCCACTCCATAAACAGGTTCGCGACAATGGGTGACACTGGACTGCCCATAGCTGAGTCAAACTTTTGTTGGTAGATAGTGCCCGTGAACTGAAAATATGTGGTGGTCAAAATGAACTGGCATAGTTCCATAACATCATTTGGTGTCAAACGTGTTCTTTTTTTCAATGTTGTATCCTTACAGAGTCTGTCGCGGATGATGTATAATGCTCGGTCTATGGGCGTGTTTGTAAATAGCGACACTACATTGTGGGAAGCAAACACTTCATCATCCTGAATCATTATTGTACAGCAGGTCATGAACCGAGACGAGGGGGCCTTTCAACTCTCTCATGTGTACGACCCGATTTTCGGCATCGGAAGTCGTGCTGAGTGACCTTGACATGCGCAGAGACGTTTTGAAAATGGTGACAGGAGTTGCCGAAACTGTCAACTGTAAAATTGTATTTGTGTTGTGTTATGATGAACTAATAAATGTATATATATATATATATATATATATATATATATGTATTCCAACACGATGAACTCGTTCAAGGAGTCTTTGGTTCTGTTAATCAATAATACATTAATTTTGAAAGGGAGCCTGTAGTTAGGAACCTTTTTAAAGAAACGTCGGCAATACCTTTAAGTAATTGAATCATCAGTAGAATAATAATTGTGACAATAATTTCGAACATTTGCTGGCCTATAAGAGGTTATGTCATGCAGTTTTCAGAAATATTTTATCATATAATGATATTGATATTAGTCAATTAATAGAAAATACTCCAGAAATTGATGAATCAATACGCGAGAAGTGTGAAAAGGAATCAATATTATGAGTATGGGCATTAGTCACAACAGTGTCAACCATCAGGTTTACAACAGGTTGGTTTGATATGGCTGTGTTATTTTGTAGTAACACCTACACACGATGCGTTTTATGCCCCCAAACTCAACTCGTGAATATCGTATTAATAGCCTTGTCTAGAGATGACAATGTTTTACAATGTCAGGGGATGCAACCGTATGCGCGTAGAGCCAGAATTATTGGACAAATACACCGACAATAAGTACGCGTGTAAAGTACTTCGCAAACGTAATAACCTCGTGTTTACGGGACAAAACCCATGCCCTATGAGGCAAAGAAAATGTGATTTACTAACCTGACATGCAGCACGAATCATACTTCATATCTGTACATTGGCATTTTCCATCTACGAACACCCCTCCGTTGCGACATGTATTTGAACAACTTCGAGATCGCCGATCCCTCTTGAACATGAACCCCAACTGGACCAAACCCAGACGCAGTTCCTCAGTTTCTTTTCAGGGTGGCATATCCCATTTCCTCGCTAAATATCCTATTTCTACGATTAATTGTGTAAATTTCTGACATGCATAAATACAGCCATCGTTCAGAGACGTAGCGAAACAGCGGGAGCTTTTGGCGAGATCCATTTGACGAGTGTTTTTGATGGGCGTGACGATCGTCGTTATGGTTTAAAAAGTTTTGTGCACCTCATGTGTATCGTTAAGGTACTGTAACGGCGACGATACGGCCATAAGGATATCGTAAAAAGCTTGATGCACCTCAGCCCTGGGGCCGGTTTCATTATCATTTTTTAAGCAAAGAAATGCATTAAGCGAGGGGCACATTCCACCTTGCGGCGGTGGTCGCCGCAAGGCGTGTTGAGGTCTGCGGCGTCTACGGCGTTTCCCGCAAGCATTGACAAAAGTACAGTTGTGGGCACATACCCACGGGCTCCGTACGTTATGAGTGCGTCGGCACAGGGAGTGGTTTTTATTGAGGTGGCCGTGAGGTCAACTTGCATAGAACGTGCGATGTACTCGCGTATAACTTACGTTCTACACACCGTGTGATTACTAAAGTACGGGACCCGCACGTTCATGGTACAGGGAACGCACGTTCCCAGTACTGTGTCTGTGCCGACAACGTGCGGGTAAATCATCTGCGTTTAACTTTAGGTCACCGCACTGCCTCACTTACGGTCAGACCATGACGTAGGGTGGTCGTAGAAAAGTTATGCATGCTAAACTTCTTCTGCGGCCACTGTACGACCTTGAAAAACGTACGTTAGCCGCACTGTACACTCACGGATCATCACGTTTTCTATGCGTTTTTTGGCAGTAGACAGGCTGTAGACCCACCTTGCGGTGGAATGTACCCCTCGCTTTAAGGGCATCATTGTATATTAAATATAAACACATGGCTCGTGGAATTGGCACCGACCCAACCACATTCTATCATTCCGTGCAAAAAATCATCATAATAACCCACGCTGATTGGTCAATCTCCTTGCTCAATTTTGCTAAGGAAAACACGCTCCCAAAAAAAAAAACACGGCATTAGTCTAAACTCCTCACAATATCAATACAGCCGCTGACGTAGTAGGCGTTTTCGTTGTTGTGGAGAACAACAGTTTAGACTAACGCCTCCGCGCGCTCAAAACTGTAGGAATTGACGTCTCCGCGCGCTCAAAACAAAAAATTGACTTGAATGTTGAATGTTATAATATGATTTATTTTAAAATAAAATGGATTTTAGTCATGATAGAATGGTGATTGACCACTCGATTGTCGTGTCAATCGCAAAATTGAGCATGCTGACGTCTGATTTACCCTCACTTCGTTCGGGTAAATCAGACGTCAGCATGCTCAATTTTGCGATTGACACGACAATCTCGTGGTCAATTCCTACAGTATACAACACACGAGTTTGCATTATGGTCACAAATTGAAAGCAATAATTGATTTTAAGCTACAGAGCAAGCAAATTCACAAATAGGCGAGCATCCAAAAACGCTGGGAGCATTGAATTACAGTTTACAAGAGCTTTTAGAGCTTTCATGCAGAGGACGTCCAAAAAGGCCGGTCATAAAATATTTGCCACTTTATTATGAAAAGACGGACTAGTGTGCTTTGCGGTCTATGCATCACCCCGATGTTAGTTTATGGCGTCAAAAGGGGGATAGGTTCTTTATCTTTAAGGACCAAGCATAACATGTGCTGGAAGTGTGAGCCTGCCATATTTGTTTGTGCTCTATCTCAATGAGTAACCTGGATCTGCCATTGTAGAACATGTACCTAGTACCTCTTATGACACAAGTGACATATGGGTATTGAAGACCCCTCTAAGATCACGCGCATTATGTATTTGGATGCACACTACATCACAAGTCTACTGTGCATTGGTCAATGCTACAGACAAAAATCATAGACTTACTGGTGCTTGCGGTGCACCAGAACAGTTCATTTGCATAATCATGGCCTAAAATGAATGTTTGTATTCAATACCTTAAGGCGTCATTTCACTAGAAGATTTTCCCAAAAGATTAAGCTGCGACATGGTCGTCTCACATCGTACATAGTTGACGTATAGTTGAGAGTTAGTCGCAACGTAGTCATCTGTAGTCTTTCAAAAACCGAGGTCAATGGCATATCCAGGTTTTTGGTAGGGGGGGGGGCACACTTTAGGGATTTCATGGGTTTTATACGCGCGATCGATGGTGGACATGCCAAACCCCCTACGAAAATGAGGTATTTTGGTGGGAAAAGGGAGGGGCGCGCCCCCTGCGCACCATTCCCCAACCCCACTGTCGCACAAACAGTGAAGGAAGATCGCACATGGTCGCCAAAAGAATGGGTGTGATCGAGGTTTTGTTTGCATGAGCGCAAACTTGTTGTATACGTCATTGTGCTAGTTACATCTTAATCGTGATCTAAATCAGCAGTAAAGATAGATGAAGGAGTGAACAGTAATTTTTGAAGGTTAATACTCTGAGTACCATGACCCAAGTCATCGCAACGATGTGAGGCAACCAAGTTACACTGTGACGTTGCAGCTCAATCGTGAGGCAAAATATTGTAGTGACATAGGTAGATCCAGGGGTCGTATTTCCCCACCAAAATACTTAATTTTCATAAGGTTTTGAACACGCCCGCCATCGATCGCGCCTATGAAACCCATGAAAACCCTGAAGTGCCCCCCCTCTAAAAACCTGGATCTGCCATTGGGTGGGACAACGAAGTTACGCCTGGAGGTTGCTCGAGGCAAAATCTTGTAGTGAACTGACCCCTTTAAAAGAATAGCTGACTATGTTCAACACTACCTATTCCAAAGGTTAGTTCTGTTCTAGTACACTGCAAAGTGATGTGATTTCCTAAACTCTGATTGGGTGACCCTACACTCAAAGCCTAACAATATGGGTGGTGGGTGCGTGCTTGTTGTGAGTAAGATATGTGTGAGTAGGTGTGCGTGCGTGTTCCTGTGTGAGAGATAGAGTGTGTGTGTATGTGTGTGTATGTGAGTAGGTGTGTGTGCGTGCATGTGTGAACATAGTACATTATAGCTTCTTATTAAGACTTAGGTGTTGTTATTGGGTGCCAATAGGACCAGTGGTCTCCTAAGGAGATTGTTCTCATTCTCGGTGTTAGCGGTGTGGTGTTGGTCGAGGGTGGGGGGTGGGGGGGGCGTGGAACGGACAGATTGCATGGCATGATTTGATGTTAGTACTAATTGTGACTCGCTGAAGTGCAATGCGAGCCTATCACACAAAAATCGGCAATTTTGAAAATAAAATATAAATATGACCTTCATGTAGAGTGAAATATGATTAATAAAATAATATTGTTCATAACCAGGTCTCAGGCATATAAATTTGAATACAAAATATCGATTGTACACTATATAAGTTGAAATGGATGTATATAAAATTTAAATTTCATTAAATTGTTTTACATAAAATACAGTTTTAACCTATTTCTAGTATACCAGTACTTAATATTACAAATATAGATTCTATACATAACGGTCTCAAAATGCAGCGTTGTAGGGGACATGGACCCATTGACCGATGCAGATGGTTCCCACCCCCACTCAATTGGACTTAAACAATTATTATCTAGGTTCTTCCAAATTGATGTTTGCAGAAATACTCTTCTGCTATGATATTTTGCAGCTGCTTCTGTTGGAGGAAGTTTTTGTGGCTCAAGTGCAGTTTGGCTTGAGATCATTTCCATGAATTTGAGAAATCGAAGCTTATTCATTGAAACATTAACGTTGCCGCCACACAATAAAACATACAAGTTGTTTCCGGCTTTTTCTATTTCGTCTGCTGTAGAGATGTTACTCTGAAATATGGCAGATATTTCTTGAATGTGTTCAGACGTTGGTATTTTCCTTAGCAAGACAGTTTTACCATGACCATAAGTCGCAGACGTTGTGTCGCATCCACCCCATGCATTTTTTTATTGAAGTTTCGTACATTTCAATCATTACATTAAGTTACATCTTAAAACATAATGAATTCCACAACTTCATATATATGATAATATGAGATATGAAATGTATTGGAAGGTACTGTTTTTTAAATACTATTGTGGTTTATGATTATGAGGGTGAAGATGGTAATGAAGAATATGATTTTGATGATAAAGATACACATACGTATAGACTAATTGTACACACGTATCTGCAGCATTAACAATGAACGGTGAAAGTGGGTTTACATATATATATATATATATATATAACTAATTGAATAAAATACAAATACGAGTACAAGAGATGGTAGCACTAAAAGCCGTAACTGCGTCATAATAATATTACTACTCGCATTTGTTACATATTACATATTTCTTAAAAGAAGATGATTAAAAAATTTCCATTTATTTTCAAAGTTTTGTTCAGATTTGTTCATAACACTTTGCTGGTATTCCAAATTATAAATTTTTTGAATTTGAAAAATAGCACTCTCTAATGTTGGAACTCTATTTTTGCATCTTGATAAAACTATAGATTGTTTAATAATGTTTATAATTTGGTTTGGAAGATGCATGCATGAATAAATAAAATGTTTGCGTTCACAATATGTCCAACTTTCTCCACAATATGTGATATATTGAAGACCTTAGGCCCTTCAGCTTTTGTCTAGTCAATTGAAAAAAAGATGTCACCCATCTCTCTATGCCAATGGTGCAGTAGAAGAACAAGTATGTCTGTATCAGCTGCAACAACATTGACATTTCTCTCTTGTCGAGCAATTTGCAGAGCATGCTCACCGACAAGAGTGTCCGCATCGCCATCGTTGACAAAGACTGTTTGCCCATCTTCTTCCAAATAATGCTTCATCAAAGAAATCAATTGCTTTTTGTTGTTACTGTTTGATAAAAACATTTCTTGGTTGTGATGTGCTCGCATATTTTCATTTAAAAGTATGTCTGCACATGTTTTACTGGCTGATGTTCTTCGCTGATGTTCATGGTCTTTTATACTGAGATGTTCATAACCATCAAAGATTATGTAACAATATCCATATTTGACACGTACATGCTGAACGTACAGCATTACAATATCTCTGTACAAAGATTGCTTTAGCCACTTCACATTGTGGAGAAGAGCACCACCATCTATAACATGGATATTTGCAGCTATATGTTAACTTGGTCGGAGGAACATCTTAAAGCAAAGTCTGTGCTAAGGTGGCTTTTACAGGTTTTCTCATATTGGAATCTTTGAATAAAGAAGTTGGAATTGCTGTTAATTCGTGTCCTAAGTATGGTTCCATATCATCTTCTCTTTGCAAAATTGCAGCTAGCCTTGAAAATAGAATATTTGGGTTTATATGAAGTTTTTCGTTTTCTATCTTTACTCAAGGAGAGAGTTGTTCCAGAGATTTTATTTGATCATTTTTTATAGATGCTGAGGCAACAATTTTGTCATCAAGGTATTTATGTATGAGGCTTCTCATTTCAGTTTTGTCACAACTAGTCCATCACCTTCTGATGCAGTTAGACCTGATGACAATGACTTCAGGCTTTTTTTCATTACCATCAAATGTTTCATGAGCATCAAATCATTCATATTAAGAGGACAAGTCCTTGTTATCGCGCTCACTTCTTGCACCACCAATTTCTGTGTGCTGTTCTGATGTATTACTCTTGAGACCAGTTAAAGTGGTCATTGCATCATGGACACCAGCACATTCATGCATACTATATATCCACTGTGTACGCACATTTTCTGTGAAACCTCTTCCCCCAGTCAAACCACCCTTACTCCTAATTGATCTCATTAAAACTTGCTCAATGGCTAGATCAGTCCAGATGCCACCCCATAATCTGTTACTCCTTCTAACTGTGTGAAGACTACCAACAAAACAATCATACAGCCATGGATGTTTTTTGAGGGAGGTCAAGCATATTTTGTAAATATATACGAACACTTTTGGCATAATTTATATGCCCAGTTGCTGCAAATAGATTCAGCATTTTGGTAATTGCAATAAAATGTGCATTCCAATCAGTAAGTTTTGCAGTTCTGGACTTTTCTGAAAGTGTTTCCTATGGTGGCCGAGCGGGACCGTCTCGTCATCTCTTGGTCTCGCCTAGAAAAATACCGCGAAACCATCGTTGTGCAAAGTCTCGCGTAAAAAAATCGGGTCTCGTGGTCTCGCCGTCTCGCTTAAATCACGTGACCCATGATATGCGCATGCGCCAAATTGACTTGTTTCCCGCATTTAATGTGTTCTGGATCTCATCTGTTTCAATCTGAGCAATGCCGGGTAAACAGCTAGTATGTTATAATAAGGATAATTAAGGCAAAGCCTTGGTGTAGCGACCGCTCACATCCCAGCAGGCAAAAAATTAGTTTTCACCCTCATGGTGGAGATTAGGTAGAAAACAAGTGTAGCGTAACACGAACCTTAAATCCAAGTGGATTGATACCATTTTTACTATCTACGTTGATTTCATAGATCTTTACTCCCCCTCAAATCCACCTATCCACTTGGTACTGTTTATCTTTACACCCGCTCTGCGCCGATTGGCTGACCTATATATCACCTCATTGAAGTTTGTCCAATGAGAGCGAAGATAGTCTAATCGCTGGTTGATCTGTCAAAATGTAAGATATTTTCGGAAATAATGGATTACCATATTTTCTCGAATAGGCGCCCCGGCGCTTATTAATTTGAAACATGCCATTCACCCGGCGCTTATTCAAGACAGGTGGTAATTCAAAGGCCGGCGCTTATCAAAGAGAATGCCGCCGGCCGATGTCACTGTTCAAAGAGATCAATAATTTTACGGACTTTTAACTGCCATTGGGCGAGTGGCGGCGTTTCTTTAATTAAAAATTACTTGGGGACATTGACTGAAAATACTTGTGAGTAATTTTTTTTCAACAGGGTTCCCACATGTACTGGAGATAAAAGAGTATTGAATTTTACTGGTCAAGTTGAAGTCTGCCTCATCCTGACAAAACGTAGGCATCCTAGCTCAAATGATGTGACTTGTACTACCACTGTCAAAATGGGAACACTTCCATTGAAGAATGTCCAATGCATAACAGGCTTCAAGATTTTGATGTTCTACGTTCAAAACGTCCAAAAACAAACAAACATGACAGCATTGACATTCTCCACTTCAGCCTTAAATATCGAGTTAAAAGCGGTTCTGGTAGACCTGTCCATCCGTAGATCGTCCAAAATGGTAGGGCAGAGTGTACATCATGTAAAGAACTCAAAGGAGTTTTCTGAAGAGATCAGGTCATATTCGTTGGATGAAGATGAAGAACTCAGATCGTTTGATGTGAGTGCTCTTTTCACAAGTGTACCAGTGGAGAAAGCCTTAGAGGTAGTGAAGGAGAGATTAACATCTGATATCTCCTTGCCCAACGGCACCACCCTCAACCCCGACGAGATAACAAGATTGCTAGGTTTGTGTCTAAGGTGCACTTACTTCACCTTCCAAGGGGAATTTTATCTCCAGATCCATGGTGCAGCGATGGGCTCCCCCGTGTCTCCTATCATATGTAACCTATATATGGAGGAGTTTGAAAGGAAGACTCTAGCATCGGCACTCCATCCACCACGATTGTGGAAGAGATATGTGGACGACAAGGCTGTGATCCAGAAGAGAGAACATGCGACAGAGTTTCAACAACACCTGAACTCGGTGGATAAGTGTATCCAATGGACCACGTAGGGGAAGAGCATGTGAATGCTGAGAGATCCCTTCCATTCCTTGACACTTTGAGCCTAGTGAACAGTGATGGATCTCTTCGCACACGCATCTACAGAAAGGATACACATACAGACCACTATCTGAATGTCTGTAGCAACCACCCAATGGAACATAAAGCTGGAGTAGTCCGGACTTTAAACCACAGAGCCGAGGGTGTGGTTAGTGATGCCAGTGAGAAAGAATCTGAGAAGAAACATCTGGAGAAAGTGTTAGGGTTCAATGGATACCCCAAAAGTGTGAGGATAAAGAGTAAGCCGAAAGGAAGACAGACTGCACAAGATACAGTTGTACAGGTGGATCGCCCTAAGAGACCTCCGGTAGTGATACCATACATTCAAGGAGTGTCTGAACACATGAGAAGGGTGATGCACCAATACAGTGCGCAGGTGTTCTTTAAACCTGTGCACACTCTTAGACAGCTACTGGTGAGACCTACGGACCCCCTGGAGAAAGAACGCGTAATTGGACCTGTCTACCAGATAAAGTGCCAGGATTGCAAGGCCTTGTACGTAGGAGAGACTGAACGCGCGTTAAAAGCGAGGCTCCAAGAACACTGCAGACCCAGTTCAGCTGGATCAGAGGTGTCTCGCCACCTGCACACAGACAGTAAAGGACACATTGTCTCTCTCGAAGGGACCAACATCTTATGCGTAGAACCCAAATATTTTGAACGTGGCGTGAAGGAGGCCATTAATATCAGGAAACTCAAGCCCTCACTAAATAGAGATGGGGGCAGGTACCAGCTTCCTTCCATCTGGAACAATGTCCTCACCCGAGAGGGGGAGGGGGCGCGAAACCGGGAATCTCCCGAGGTCCCAGTGACGACGAATGACGTCAACCACTGTGAACAAGATGGCGGATGCTATGGAAAGCTTAGTGTGTGAACTGAGTATTATCCTTGACTAAAAACTATTGTTAAACTTATATATTTCTTAGCTTCTTGCACATATCTATGGTTTATGATAAATAGTCCACTTGCTTTCGCTAGGGATTGCTTTTCATAATGCAGCCTTCGAAAAAAAGCCAGAAATAACACCTGCAGTGAGCTGAATTTTTAAACGAACAGTCGGTTGAGTGACGTATCATAACGTAAACAAGTAAAACGTGAAACACGTCAATTTCCACTTTATCACGGGATGAAACGGTGGTGTACAAATCGCGGAAATACGGTACATTCATACTCCAGTTTGTTATTACGGCCTACATCTTAATGTAGTGTCAAACATGTGCGTTCCTGTGGAGATATAACATAACCCTATGAAGGATGTGCCCATAACTTGACCACTGACCATAACTTGAGCACTTACTCTATCCTTTTGGTATCAGTCTTTTTTCATATTTCTTTATCAATTACTTAGTCCCTACTTGAAGATGTAAATCAAAATATCTTCAGGTAATAAAGGGATGTTCACTAATTACAGAGATATAGGTGGGGCGCATCATGTTGACATATATATTTGTTGTTTGTTGAATAATGCAAGCTTCCTTACAAACAACTTTTGTTTTCATACCTATAGATTCTATCAATTTTTATCTCACTGAAAAGTGATTTAATGCAGACATTATACACTTCCAATAAAATATTCACAAATTTCTCCTACCCTAAATAATTCATCAGTAAATATTTTGAGTAATAAAGAGGAAAAGCCACCCTACCTAAATTTTTAGTCCAGTAAAACTACGCTGTAAGAAAAAAAAATCACTACCTTCCTACCCTCCTTTCAAATCCATGGTCACCGGAAACAAACATTATTCAGTTCGGCCTTACCAAACATTTGGTTGTTCATTTTTGGACGTTATGATATGCATTTATATCGTCATCGTAGCCCATTCATAAACACTAATTGGAGTGTGAGCGGTTGTGTGCTTTACAAGCTGACAAATCACCTACGGAGATTTAGGCATCATAATTTTTTATGATTTTGCAAAGAACGTGTGTCCTTGGGGTGAGTTCTGACCAACACTTAAAGTGACAGCTCATAGCAAATACGTCATTGCATTTCTAATCAGGAAGCAACTGTTAAAATGTAGGCGTTTATGCATGCTTTTGTGTTGACAGTCTAGATTAGCATGTATACGTGCAGATTATCTGATTTTCCAACTTCCTCAAACACTGGTGCAACTCCCCGGCTGGTTCAGTTCCATGGCAGGAGCGAAGTGCCGTGGAGGCAGTGATGATCGTGGAACTGTGTTGGGATTGTTATGGACTTTGCTGTTTAAATTGTGATATGCAATACTTGAGGAATTGCTCTGTTTTTATGTTAGATAGTTGTAGAAAAGTATTGCATTGAAATTTGTTTTCTGAATAAATGTACTTTGATTAATAATGGGTTTTTACTTTTTTTTTTTAAAAAAAGACTTGTTGAAATGTAATTTTAAGAAAAGAATTGCATTACAACAAAATACATATTGGAAATTATTTAATAGTAATGTTTTGTTCATGCAACTTTATTTCTGTAGAAATTTCCTTTACTGGTGACGAAATTTGATTCAATAATAGTAAAATCTCCAAACCATAATTAAGGTTCTCTCATTAATATTTTAACGTTCAAAGCAAGTTAAACTTGAAAAATAAATCTAATTTCCAGCAGAAAATTTAGTGTTACAGTAATTTATTTTAATTGCAATTTTATGGTTATTTTATTTTTTCTAAATATATATGTTTTATTCTTCTTTTAAAAAAGGTTCCATAACATTACAAACCGTGAAAATAATAATTTGTACATGATTATTTGCATTAAAAACACATTAAAACTTTTTAGCAAATAATACTGAAGATCATCAAGTGCCAGAGGACCCTACACATACACATACAGTACAAGCTCAAATTGCACAGATGAATCTGTAAATAACAAGTGCCACTCTATCCTACTGAATTAAACCTAACAAATGAATCTGTAATCTCAATTGGCACACGATTACAACTAAAATCAGTACACACAAGAAATTACACATAACAAATGAATATGCAAATGTCAGGTGCCACATGATCCAACAAACAGAACAGTGTTCACACGTCAGAGGTACTTGGAGGTGCAGCATCTGAGGGTGGATGTAAAACGGTCGCTACCGAGGTTGGAAGAGAGCTGCTGTGCGACACATTCTGACATAAATTTTGAAATAGTCATTCACGTTGAAGTCTTCATTCGAGGTCAGTGAAGAGCAGCGACAGAGGAGAGTAGTGAAACTGTCCTCGGCCGATGGCGTATTCTGCTGTCTGGGATGCTGTGCAAAGACTGAACGAGAAGCCCGAGAAGTTATATGCTGTGAGGGAACGAGCTGCTGCTGCTTCTGCTGCTGCTTCTGCTGCTGCTGCTGCTGCCGCCGCCGCCGCCGCTGCTGCTTCTGCTGATGCTACTGCTTATGTTGATGCTGCCTCCGCTGCTGCCGTTGCTAATGCTGCTGCTACAGGGTTGTGTGCAAACTGTGTGTTTGCAGGAGGCTGCACCAGACTGGTTATCTTGGGCACAACCTCTCAAAACAGGGCTTCTGATATCACACGTACAGAGAGGCCCAGAAAAAGTCATGTAGGGCAGTTGGTCCTCTGGGACTTGACTGTTGATCTTTTGCACCTGTTCTGTCAGTGCATTGGAGGCCTTAATATGAGACACCAACTGCTCCATCACCTCTTGAAAGTGTCCAAGCATAATAAGTATACATTTATGAAACAAATCGACATGCAGTGAATAAGGTAACATATGTTTTCACCTTTTTCATAATTGCTAAAAATTAGTTACTGTAAAAGACACGTGTGTATACAAGCTTTATGTTCACAAGTTCAAGAATAGGAATGTACAAAATCTAACTTCACTTTCAATCAAATATTACTTTTAATTACTTATAATTACTTTTTTCAGCATCTATATGAAGTTAAATAATGGCATATTTACCTCTGCCACATTGAGGAAGGTTAGCTAATCCACCAGCCACTTCTCACGGTCGGTCCTCTCTTTCTACCTGGACCCTGGCGTGGTCCTCAGCACCCATTGATTCCAGTCACAGATGGTCTTCTACCAGATTAGCAGGCCATCGACGGGACCTCTAACTGCATAGAAAGCAGCCCCATGACCTCCTTCCACCTGTACTAATGCTGAGTGCCCCATCTGCAGGTGCCATCATGCTCCTTGGTGAATTCAAGGGTAAGGGCCCTTGCCCTTGCCTTTGACGAGGAGTAGAGGAGATCAGGAAAGTCACTGTCATTGTCTACAATGACTGGCCCATCTTCCTGTTGTTCATCACCTGAAAACAATTGAATATAATGACATTTTAAAGCACATGTAATTCAGATAAATACACTATTTCAGAGTGTTTTATTGCGTAAAAAATGTTTATATGAAACTTGGCATTGTCTATGTTATCAATGTTATTTTAAATTACAATTGCAAATTAATCATTAATTAATAACTGAGTATACTACATTGCTACAAAAACAGCCATTTTTTGTACAAAACATTGTATAACATTTGTTAAAATATATAAAATTTACCGTCGAAGCCAGCGTCCACAGTGACCGCTGGAGGCTGGTCCGGTTTTGTGCTCGGTGGAGGTGACGGAGATGTAATGTCTAGCACGGGCACAAGGTTGATCTCTGTGGCACTTGGCTGAGGCTGGTCCTGCTCACGGGCTCTGCGGCATAACGCTGGATCAGCGGCAGGCGCGGGATCTTGGGCTGACTTGGCGGGGTTCCTGGACATCAATTGGTGGCTGGGCTTGCGTATCTATGGCGTGCACTTCCACCTTCTGGGCTCCACTGGTGTTGGGACAGCGTCCACCACAGCCTCGACCTCAGATTAATCTTAGTTTATATTCGATTTTAGAAAGTTTTATTGTAAGTATTTTTGTTAATGAAGTGCTTTGAACTATGCATGCTATTTATGGATATGTTCTGGAAGTGCATGTCTGCTCTTTATAGATACTGTAAAACTTACATTTAAGACACCGCTATAAAGAGACCACCTTTATAAGGAGACCAGTAGTTCTATAATAGATGAGTATGACGGTCTCAAGATTTTATAAACTGACCCACATAAATCTCCCTAAATATACCACCTCTCGATGTTGTTACTTGTGGTCAGTCCAATGGCAGTCTTAATGGAAATGCTCTACTCTAAAGGTTAAAAGTTATTACCCTACCCTCATGGTGTTGTTGACCTGAAAAGAGATAACCCAGACACTATTTAGCATTCGTCCAAAATAAGTATGCTAAGATATAATTGACTCTTTCCACCAGTAGATCTACACTTATAAAAAATACTTTTCTTTCTATTTAATTTTTAAATATATTAAAGATAACTTTATTTGAAATGCATGTTTCCTATTGAAAGTTTTAAATTTACTAAGTTTTTATTTAAGCATCATCTACCTCCAGGACTTGGGAAGCTTTCTTCGTGGCCGGTCTTTTATGCTTCGACAGCTTGTCACCAGAAGCTGCGTTTTTTTCTTTTCCCTGGAGAGATGTGTTATATCTTCTCTCACAGTTATTCACTCACGGTCTCCTCGACCTCGTTGTTCAAATTGCGAAAAATTAAATGGCGCCGACGTACGGTCGGTGACTTTTATATGCGCGGTGCGAACGCCACACAGGTGCTGTGTCAGAAAATAGGTATCGACGTGCCACGGACAGGTTGAAAATAGCACCCACTAATACACGGATTTTTGAGAAAATGTGACATAATATACAAATATCTGAGAAAAAATGGTACTTAATATACCGATATCTGAGAAAAATGTGACTTAAATATAATAAAATGTGAAAAAGACATCCAGTTTCTGGGCATGTCCATACTCACCTCGATAATTTGTGACGACCCACGCCCCCCCCCCCCCCCCCCCCACCCCCCCCCCCCCCCCCTTTCTCCCCCAAGCACTTCCACTTGCAAAAGTTAATTGTCATAGTCGGTACCAAACATAATGTGCTACGCTATTTTGTGGGCTGTATGAGCTTCACAATGAGATTAGTCTAGTGCCAATGGTCTCTTGGAACATAACATGCATGAAATGTGCTTATATAATATCACGACTAATCACTGTGCTTTGTCTCGTGTTTTGTGTTACTCACACAGTAGAAGTAGACTGAAACTCATACTATTATATTTTGCACCAATATCAACCGATAATCATAAGGAACTTCCATAGTGTTGAATCATCATTTTCTTTACAGTTCAATAGCTAATGCCGGGCTTGTGATTTATAAGTGGTTTGCATTGTTATCTAAAAACAAGATGAGGGCTGACTTTTGCTTGATTATCATGATATTTGGTCGAATCAGTTGTGATAAGAGAACTCGGTTGATCTTCAGTGAGGGTGTGAAGGGAGCCGGGGTGGCCCGGGAGGCGCTTGGTTGTGCACGTGACAGGATAGACACAGATGGAGACACGTTTAGGGTGGAGGGATGTGAGAAGGTGCAGCATGTCACAAGAGGAGAGCTAGCTCTGCAAAGGGGTAAATATGCATTTTGCATGCTTCTTCTCATAACAGGGCTTTTTGTCACAGTGTTTGAAATTTTTGTTTGAAATCATCAGAAATAATGAAAATGAAATGATCAAAGTAACTACCAATAAAGGGAGTTGGACTCGTCACCAGAAGGTCATGGGTTCGATTCCCAGTCGGGTCTGTTGGTGGGTGTTGAGCAAACTTACCTCTAACAGGTTGCACACTGCTCCGTGGTACCTACACGTCAATTAGGTCTACTGGTTTATTGTATTGAAAGAGTAAATGAGTGATTGTGTGAGTGATCTGCATTGTGCACATAAGATTTTTTTTTCTAAAGAAGATGCAGATTGATGCCCAGCTTTGAAAAATCTAGTATTACTTAAGTAGGTGGGATTAGCGTCTGCTATGTGTCACAAAACCATTTCTTGCTTGTACAAATCGTATTGATGCAATAGTGAAAAGTGTACCCTTTTAACGGCTACTTTAATATATTATCGTTTTTCTGGGGGTTCAGCACACACCTATTTTTACCAATCATGGAATGCATGTTATATCTCAGCGCCATGGCGTATGGGTTTTCCACCACCCTTAAAGGTTTAGCCTATTTGCATTTCGTTTTTTTAGGGAAAGTGTATGTACTTTCCCCCAGAAATTATTTGAATACTAATTTGGGACATCAGGAGTAAGGCCCGAATACGGGAGTACGCACTAGTCAAATGAAATTAAGTCCTAATAAGTTTTTAGTTATAAAATAACGCTTGTAATTTGCCAAAATTTAAAATCAAAATCAATTAAAACAATTATTTCTGTTCATTTCCCTTTAGCAAAAATATTTTGATTACATTTGTAATGTAATAATCTTCTAATTCTTCTCATTTGATTTGCTGATAATCGTATGAAAAATATTAAATAATATTCACAATGCAAACTCCATTCCGCTTATCTGTCGGTTTATTGATGCACAATGACCTCAAAACTTTATCACAATGGTCAAATTAGCTGTACATTTTGTGAAAAGGTAGATGCAAAAATAACTTTGAAATGTGGTCAAAAACGTTGGAATGGGAAAACTACTGACTACATATAACTATCAACTACAATATTTTACATCTGGTGGGTGGCATTTACAATTTATGAAAGTGTCACGATGGTTAGATTATTCTCCTGACTTCCCAGCTATTGTTGAAAAATTGCATACTATTTCAATCTGCTCATGTCAAAACTTATCGATCGGCATTCTCTCACTCAATGCATGACGAAATAGTAGTCCGGCAGATGACAAGGTATACCTCATGATACCTGGAAGTGCGAGTTAAAGGTTTTTTTCTCTGCTGATTATTAATAGTTAGGCCCCTATAAGGGAACGATCATAAATAATAATACTGGGGGGGGGGTCGTCCAAAAAGGTGGGTGGGGGGTCGTCCAACTTTTCTGATTCCTTTTGGGGGGGTTGCTGAACTTTTTTATCATGCTACGGTACATTTTTTTCAAATATTTTCTTTTAGCAATGCAATGACTATATAGAGGACTTTTTCTTTAGCGGGTTGGGGGGGGGGAGGTCACTCAATGTTGATGTGGGGGTCGGTTAACTTTTTTTCAAGCCCCAAAAATGGACGACCCCCCCCCCCGGTATCGTTATTTATGATCGTTCTCCCTAATGATATTCAGGTGGGTGGCACCACTCTGCCACCCTTGAGCATTTTTCATAAAAATGGAAAATCCAATATGGCCACCATCTCCAGTGGTATATCTTGTTTAATAATCAACACAGAAACCTAATTCTGGTGCATCTTATTGCACTACGTTTTGGCTTGTAACAATTTGTTTTCCTTATGCACTTATTCTAAAAATATTTGGAAATGATTTAAATTACGCACCTGTACCAAACGTTTTGTGTGTCTAAGCAACGTAGAAAGATATGCACACTTATGCACAGAAATTTCAGCATTTTCAAACTTTAAAGTTTTGTTGTTGTTTTTTCAATTTTATTTCTATTTATTTTCAAAACCAAGTCAACACACATAACAATGATTATTATTGAAACACAGTGTCTTGAGTGAGCATATTAGCTAAATCATTGTTGAACAATTGAATTACAGTGTTTCCGTTTCTAAATATAATCAAATTTTTTAAAAAATGTACAAATTTCGAACATGGCTAACAAAAAACAAATGATTATTGATTGAAGCTATATGTACATTATATCATTGGATACATAATCAAATTTATTGAAAGTTGAAAACTTCTATGTAAATGAAATGTACCCACAAATTTACTTACATAGTAATTAAGTAGAAAAATTAGACATTGTCTATATAAAGTTTTCAAAGTTTAACTAACAACTTACATTTGACACAAAGTGAACATCATATACATTCATCTTAACTACAACCTATAAATAGTACAAGACAGTACATCTTAAAATCTAAAATACTAATTACATTTTCTAAAATTCAAAACATATGATATACTGTTTATAATCTTCATTGGTGCTTTTTTCCTTTACACAATAGATTTCATCGCACCATGTACATCCATTCCTTCCATTATATCCATTGGAATAGGGAAGAGAACCGTGGAATTTTTCTCTGCTGCCATATTGGTCAGAGTCTGAAGGTACCTCAGCTGAAGAGCACCCGGTGATAGGCTTAAAACATCGGCAGCTTTCTTCAGAGCTTTTGATGCGTTCATTTCTCCTTTAGCAGCAATCACTTTGGCTAATGCTTCTCTCTGTGCCTCTGCTTCAGTAGCCATGGCTCTCTGCAACTGCATCGGCAGTCTGACATCTTTGATCTCAACTCTTTCCACCTTGACACCCCAGGGGTCAGTGCCTTCATCCAGGAACATTTGCATGTCACGACTCAAACTTTCTCTTCGATAAGGATTTCTGACAGGGACTTGGTTCCAAGGAAATTTCGAAGGGTCGTTTGTGCAAGGAATCTTGTTGAATAATTTGCATTCTCAACATTTATAACTGAAAGCAATGGATCAAATATCTTGAAATAAACAACAGCATCGACTGCAATTGTTACAGAATCTTTGGTGAGTATTTCTTGAGGTGGTATGTCAAATGATAATGTTCTCAAATCCACTTTGATGCACTTGTCTGTACAGGGAACTATAAAGAAAAGACCTGGTCCCCTAGCATGTGCCATGACTCTTCCCAGACGAAAGATAACTGCTCGTTCATATTCTTGAACAACCTTCAGGCAGAAGAACAAAGTAAATGGGAAAAGGGGAAGGATTATTAGAAGACAAAATATGTGAATTAGTGCATCGCAACACGCGCCACAACCGCCTGAATCATTTTTGGGGTGCTGGTAGCCAATTAGAGCTTGCTTCTTCTTTTCAAAACTTGGCCTCCTCATCATCTCTTTGATAATCACACTTTCTGTATTCCTAGCAATAACCCTTTGCTCCATATATTCCTGTCGTACGTCCCATCTTGTTTCCCGCCTTGCAGAAGAAGCCCTCCTACTATTCGACATTTTTGAATCTCGAGTTTGTAAATACTTATTCAGAGTGCCAGTATCCGACGAGTAGGTGTCTCTCATTTCACTCTGGATAAATTCAGATTCTTCTGGATCTTCGAAATGAATCTCACCAGCTTTCCGTTGACTTATGGTGGATTGTGCTTCTTTAGGTCTATCACTCTTTATCTCTGAAGGATCAACTTGCACTGGACTTGCATTTGCATTTGGTATCACCTCCTTACTTCCCTCCCTTGATGCAGGAGCACTGGGTTCTTTTACAGGCCCTTCTCTAGCTCCATCTTTTAGATCACTCAAGTCGTCTACTGAATTTGGAACAGATTGCTTAATATCAGATTTAGATAAGCTTTAGGATTGTTAAATTGAATCATTAATGCTGAAACATCTGCAACTGAACCAGCTCTCAACCAGATTTTGAACTGGGTTGAAGATCTGCCATTTTTATATAAATCTGGTGAATTCTCCAAAAAGTCTTGAAATTGCCTTGCCAAGTGTCACTTGGAATGTCCCAATAAGACAAAATTTACTCTGTATAACATTTTCAAACTATTAACTATTTGATAAAGGGAAAATATTTATTTTCTCAATAATCATTACCAGATGAGTAAATATTCCAAGAAAAACTGAATGAACTAAAAAATTGAACAGTACAGACTAGATATAATTTGAAAAAATTCATTTTGAATTAGGTTTGTAACAATAACAACAGAATGAATATGTAGGTTCTGCACAAATATTTCTCTGTGGTGAGACTCCCTGGGGAAAGGCTTGGATTTCTAACATCCGGCAATTTTTTACCTTATTTTTAATGATTGAGTTGAAAGCTCAAACAATGTAATCAATCAATTTTGGTTATTTTTGTCATTAGCAATATTTTCCAAAAACGACTTGTAGAGAATCATGGCAGTATGAGATGGGCAAAACAGACTCTTCGATTTTGTTTCTGATGTTATGTAGAGCTGAATCTGGCTTTAGTTGAACCAAGAATGATTCAACAAGTTGAAAGGATGACAGAGGTGTAATTAATTTTGACGGATTTTTTTTTAATTTTTCAATTATTTTGAGAATTGTGCTTTAAGGCAAGCAAGTGTATTAGTGAAATAATAGATGAGATGTTTTTAAAACAGACTAAACCATCTATGGCTTGTGCACCCAATAATGACAATTTAGTTGAACACTAAGAAAAGATTCATGACTGGATTTCTGCTTCAGATCATCAAACATTTATAATTTGGACGCACTATTGCTGAGGATAAATGGAATGTCTACATTGAATTTTAATGCTGACAAGCTGTTATTAGAACCAGCTCTTCCATGTTTTATTACTGATATTTAAATTCAAGAAAGTAGATTTTTAAAAATTTCTCCAAAACCTCTTGTCTACAGACTGCACTAGACAGAATACAATTTGACACCAATGACAATTGTGTATAACAGTTTCAAACTATTAACTATTTGATAAAGCTGAAAATTTTATTTTTGATTATAATCATTTTTACTTTGATGAGTAAAACATTTAGAAAAATGGAATGAACTAAAAAATCATCTACAGTAAGACAAGTATAATTTAAAAAATTCATGTTTCATTATTTAGACTAGACAAATACCTTTCAAATGTAGGTTCTGCATAAATATTTCTCTGTGGTGAGACTCCCAGGGGGTATATCCTTTCTAACATCAAATCCATTATGATTTTTAATGATTGAGTTGAGACATTTAGGATGTAATCAATTTTAATGATTTTTTTGTAATTAGCCATAATTTCCAATCGCTTTTTAGAGCAATCAGGTATGACATAAATGTGATGAGATGCTTTGCAAAAACAGACTATGACCCTGGCTATGTTTTAGCTTGAAATTGGCTGGATTAAATCCCAGAAAACATTCAAGGGTTTAGCGCAACATGCACAAATTACATTTTGGACGCACTATGCATTCTTTTAATTTTCAATTATTTTTGAGAATTGTGCTGTTATGAGGGTAGCCAAAGTGTATTAGTGAAATAGTAAATGTCGCAAGTGATTTTTAAAAAACAATTTTTAAATATCCATGTTTATCTCTGCACTAATAATAAACAATTTCATACAGCTTACAAAAATGTAATTCATGATGACTGTGTGTAACAGTATCAGATCATCAAACTTATTTTTTTTTTAACGTGGTTTCGAACATTTTATATTTGACGTTTAAACATTTAGGATAAATGGAATGTCTAAATTGATATTTATGATAAATACAAGTGTTACATAAGCATTTCTATGTTTTTTTATTTGATATTTAAATTCAAGAAAGTAAAACATTAAAGTTCAAATTTTGCTAGTCTACAGCTCTATTCCCTTTGACCAAATCTAGAATACTATTAAATTAAAGTTAGACACATATAGTGCTGCTGTTGTTTTCCTGTCGCATGTGAGTAACGATTTAGAAATAATTTCAAAAGTACCACAGATATGCATAGTCATTGAAAGTATTTAAATAAATATTTACAAACCCTCCAACAAAACTCTTCAAATTTCATAAAGAAACCGCATGAAGAATGTCCAAGAATGCACAATTACTTTAGCCTAGACATGGCCTTTGCAATTTTCATAATATTCATCATTAAATGTAATCGTGATACATATATATCCTAGCCCATATCAATTTAATATCTAGATTGTCTAGATCTCATTACACATTCATACAGTAGAACCTTTAATCAAAGGTTTAGCTCAGTGGCCAAATAAATACGTTTTGATCAAAGCAATACATAAATGTGCTGGTTGATAATCATGATCCAAGTCTTGTTTTCACGACTGACTTTAACATGTTTTTACACCACATTATTGGTACACTTATTATGTCCCAGATGGCTACTACCCACTCGGTCAAAGAAGCACACATGCTTTTTGCGCTAAACCAATTCTATCCATCCGTGTCTATTGTCTAAATGGTAAATTAATACATAATACAACCACGCTGTAAAAACTAA
The DNA here is from genome assembly GCA_019095985.1 of Streblospio benedicti. NCBI lineage: Eukaryota > Metazoa > Annelida > Polychaeta > Spionida > Spionidae > Streblospio > Streblospio benedicti. The sequence goes on from CM032660.1 coordinate 45,482,552, forward strand.
AAAGCCACAGATAAAACCGTCAAAACTAGGTGAAGCAATATGTAAATAGAAGGAAATTTCGACATACATAATTACATCGTGCACATTAGAAGAGACCCCATCTCTGAAGTGCTAAATTGACATCTGTCATTAGAAATGCACGTGTACTGATGCTTATATTTTTTTTTTTTTTTTTTTTTGGTGTTTGAACTAAAACTGAAAGCATACATTCTCTTTACCCTCATGTACCACTGGTTAAACATACTTTTAAAACAAACTCACTTCCAACTTTCAAAGTGAAATAGTAGCCATACAATGACCATAAAACATTTTTTCCAATGCTCTCAATGTATAAAAAAAAACTTTCAATAATACTTTATGTAAAGGTAGACATGAAATAACCAATGAATTTACATTTTTTTTTTACCATATTAACCCATCCTGATCCTTCATACCATATGAATAGTAAATCTACTGCATACTGTAGAATGTTATGTAAATTTTTAAAATTAAAGAATCAAAGTTACACACCTATTCATTCACCATGTTACAAACAAAGTTTACATGGTATTCATATTAAAAAACTTTAATTTTGTCTTTGGATAAATCTCGGTATTTTGAAATAAAATATGTATTAAATAAATAAAACCTCTCACGTCGTCCTCATTGCCAAATAGAGGACTCTTTATATTACTAGGTTCAACATTATCTAAACCATCTACATAGTGGTGTAACACCTGTAATGTATTTGATTCAGCTAGCATATTAACTTTTACAACTAGTTTTTCATTTATATAGTTCATATCTATTTGTCCATTTCTTAATTTTAGATTACCAATACATTCAAACCCAGAATTAATCCAGCTAGTAAAATAAGGATTTTTTTCACTACCATTTAGTAATAGCTTGACATTGTGGTTGCCAAACAACGGCTGCTCTAGCAATGCCAAATTTATATTCCCTGGATGATTCAATTTAGCCCTATTGTAAGACATGATAACTTGTTGGTAAAATTCTGGCAAAGTATCAACCATAGAACACATTTTACTGTTGTTTGCCATCGTTCTCAATATATACTCATCTTTTCCTAATCTATTCATATACTTCAGAGGAATCTCAGTCCAGTTATCTCCCTTACATTTTAAGAGCCTAGGCACCCAGGCAGCCTTGGCCGCCATTATATACGTTTTAATATCTATCATTCCAAGACCGCCCTGCTTTGTTTTATTTATTTTGGACTTGCGCTTAATTCTTTCCACTTTCCCCCATAAAAACCTATAAAACAAGCTATTAATCTGTTTAATGGTAATATCATTTGGCATATTACAACACGAAGCTACAAACCCAATTTTAGATAAAGCAAGAGACTTGACAATTTGTACCTTTCCAATTAGCGTTAATCTTCTTTGTTTCCATATATTTAACAAACGTTCTATATTTGTTATCCGATTACACCAGTTAAGTTTATAACATTCATTCTTATCATTACCTACATATATACCCAGACATCTAATGGGAGATACAGGCCAATTTATATTAGCAAGCTTGCAATTGTTTTGCTTGAGTCCACTTGGTTTGCAACTTTGGGTGGCAAATTTTCATTGGTTGTATCATGTTGCTGGACCATCAGGCCAAATGATCCCGCTTGTTGGCCTTGAATCGGTGGTGGCCAAAGTGTTCAAATCAGCATTTGAAGCGTTATCTTGATACGTAAAAATTAAAAACCAATGATATACCACAATTTGGCTGTTAAAACCTTTATCACTTCATTAAACATGTAAATGATGGTTCATGTCTTTTCCCAATAGATGTCTTAGAATGACCATTGAGTTAAAATTGCCTCTTAATACCACAATAATGAAATATTCAGCTTAATTTCGAGATTTGTTGGGAAAATTTCTTTGGTTTCAAAATGTACAAATATTTGCTTGGAGTCTAATTTCAAAACTAATGGTTGGATTATGTTCTTATTAGGCCAAAAGTGACTCTATATACTCTATTTGATATTTCTGAAAGGAAATGTCATTGCCTTGATTCGTTTTTATACAGCGGGATGTCAAATAAAAATGCATCTGCCCTACCCCTAAATGATGATTTCTAATGTGTTTTTCCCAAGTTGCTTGTGGATACAATTATATTCTTCTCTCTCTCTTCTATGGCAAGTAAGCTCCTGCCCACTATATTGACATAGCTTGAAGACACATCTTTCATTTAACTATATCAAGTGGCCCAGACGGGACTCGAACTCACGACGAACTTGATATAACTGAATGTATGTTTGATTCATCCTTGGTTTTTTTGTTCATGATTTAAAGAATTTAATGGATACAAATAGAAACCCAAATGGTATTAACAATGGTTTCTATTGGTATCTATTAAATTCTTTGAACTTGATATAGTTAAATGGAAGATGTGTCTTCAAGCTATGTCAATATAGTGGGCAGGAGCTTGCTTGCCATAGAAGAGAGAGAGATTGAAGAATATAATTAAATGATGTTTGACTGAAAAATTCAAATATTGAAGATCATGACCCCTTTGTATGATACTTATTGCCTTTTTCTTGCTTGGTTTTCACTGAATAGGTTATCCATATAATTCTATAACATTTTGACCTGGTATAATTCTATAACATTTTGACCTGGTGCAACCTTCACTGGATTTGAAAAATCCAAGATGGCCGCCATCGAATCGAACAAATTTTTACTTTTACTCTAATGTTTCTACTATTTGTGATAGAATGATGATTTTGTTGTCTAGAAGTATGTTTCTTGAAAAACTAATGAAAACAAATGTATGTAAATTATATTGACCATTCTAATCCTTGTTAAATCCAATATGGCTGTCAACAGCATAATAATAATAGTGTAATATAACATAGCATGTTCAAATTGTCATCGCTTATTTTGTTGCAATATCAGTAAAAATGTGGTTGTTTCTTATTATTAATTGGTGTCTACTCACCATTGAAGTATAAGAAACATATAGCTTGAATATACATTGACAAATGGGGGGGAGGGGGTATAAGGGTTGCCAATCTCCCATCTTCCAAATTTTTTGCCTCGTTTTCTCATCTCCCAAATTGTTCTTGCCTCTCTCCCATCTCCCACTTATTTCAGCCATCTCACACTTTTCACACTTTTAATGTTATTTGAAATTACAACAGCATCATTTAATTATTAATATGGCTACATCAACCTTGATTGCCTGCTCCTTCCACTTTTCTCTGAGACATGGCACCATTTCAAAAGAACATAACAGTTACAACCTTCACTTTGTTTAAATCAATACTACACATTGCTTTTAATAAGATATTGTCTTGAACATTAACATGCACAGCACAATTCAGTTTGAATAATCTGGTATTCTGAATGGTGGTGAATCATTGGAAACCATTGTTGATCAAGATGATGTTGATCTAACTACAATAGACAACAATGATTTTCAACAAGTGGTAGCAGAAGATTTTAAACTTTATACAATGGAGGAGGATGTGAACATTGCATCATTAAATAATTCACAAGAAAATAAACACTACAACGTATTAACCCAAGGCACTATACTATAAAAAGTGGTGTTATTGCACCTTTTTTGCAAGGGTTTCTAAAGATATCATCATCTCACAATGTCACATTTTTATATTCAAATGATGATGTTTGCGTTATACCAGTGATTGACTCAATTGATGGTATGCAATTAAAACCAGGCTGCCAAGTTGATCAGGTTACACAAGAACTTGTAGGTCTTACAACAAGGTGTGATGCTAATTATGTTAAGTCTAATCCAATGCCAGAACCAAGCAAGTTGAAGAAGCTGATTGTGTCAGAAACATCAGTTTCTAACCTATCATCAGTTGATAATAAGATCAAGATACCATATGCTGTGTATTATGATTCCAATCAAAAAGATTGTGATAGTGAATTGGCCAGAACAAAGGAGAGGATTTGTCAAGTGAAAGTTTGTATGGAATGTACAAAAACATTACATGTTGAAGACAATGTAATAAAAGATTCCCCAGATGCTATATCATGTTGTTCACATTGGTTAGAGTGTAAAAATGATAATGCAATATGCCAAAGTTGTGTTTTGAAGCTGGGCACACAAGCACAGATCCATTGCTTAGGAAATGTGATCCTTGTATGAAGAAAGGCAGCAAGTGTGTGAAGATGTTAGTAGTTGTTACAGTTCAAGACTGTGCAGTGATAAATAAAAACGTGATGGATCGCATTAATGCTGGTGAGTTGAAAGAATCGTTACCTCATCTGAGAGCTACCTCAGATCCTATACATGATGCAAAAAAACTGCAGAAACTCTTTCAGCAATTGCTTCCTTTTACTTGATGGTGAACATGCAAATTTGTCAATCATCAGAAATATACGTGAACATTATATAGATGGTGAAATATTACGTAAACTTTTACCATTGGATGTTGTTCGCAACAAAGACAGGATGGATTCTAAATCACCTAGAATGCTTTCGACTATTACAGAGCACATTTCAGGTGTCACTGTAGTGCATCCCCTAACCCCTAAAATATGGAGACTGACATCTGACAATGAAGAAGGCACAATAAGATGCCCTATTGATGTTACTGTAGCTGATATGGAATTATTGGTACTGCAAGCAACTGCAAGTCCCAATATATTCAGCATAAGATTGCACTACCCTGCACAAATAAAAAAGATGTACCATGCACCAGATAAAGCAACATCCATTCATTTCTCCAGTGGAATTTTGTTTGTTTGTGCACCAACAGGAGTGTTCTATATTGATCATGGCAATGTTCTTACAGTTCAGACACAAAAAATGAGGCGACCAGAGGCTGAAGAATACATACAAAAAAATAAGATCATGAAAAAGAAGGACATGGATATAACTCTGCTTACTGCTCTAAAGGCTAGAATAAAAAAAGAGTGGATAAAGGGTAAAAACAAAAGACCCTGTTGTATTGTTACTAGATATTTCATGTCCAAGTGCATTATGCTGCCATGAAGATATTTTGTTTGTATGCAACAAATATTCATTGTATCAAATTCAGCTCAATCAGAACTACATTTCAATGGATGCCAAATTGATAAGAGAAATCAAACTGTCACATGTTACTATTCCTTCAAAAGCATATGCTACAGTAACAATCATGTATCATATATGACATTCAATGGAGGCATGAAATCCCTTGATTTGAATACTGAAGCTGAGGGTGACTCTGGTTCATGCTGATGAAAAACATTGCCCCATATGGTTGTTATCACAAACAGAGAGGACATCTTTATTTTACAGACAGCAAGTCAAATACAGTAAAGTCCTATACTTTGAATGGAATATCAACCATTGCAGGGGGAGGTGATGATGTTAACTTTTATGGTCCTGCTTTGAAAATGTTGTTCGGACAGCCAACCAATATTGCTATGGAAGAAAAGACTATGTTTGTATGCGATACAGCCAATGATGCTGTGCTACTAATCGTTGGATATTCTGGAATGGCACCATTCCTTAAAAAGATAGGTTAAGTTTATGATGTATTTTCTGTCCATACCGATTCATCAATGAGTCTCTCAGATGGAATAGAACAATTAAAGAACATAAATGCATATTTCTTTTCATTAAAACAGGATGTTGCAAAGCTTTTCAATAAAACTACTAGCCTTCAAGGTTCCCGAGGATGTGTATCCAATGTGTTTGATGACAGTATCAAAATGTTATTGGAGTGTCTTACATCACTGAAAAGTGATTTTCCCAGCATATCAACTACCATTTCTCTTAATGCTATTGGCACAATAGCAAATGAAAATTTGTTCGCTAGAATGAGAGATAAAGTAACAACCCCAGACACGCTAGAGTTTGCCATGACATTCCCCAAAGTAGTCTATGAACTTTTAAAAATGTACTGCAATCTACCAATACAAATATCATGTTTCTAACTCTTTTTAAGAATCCTTGAGTGGAAATAGTGATATTAACTTTGCTGAAATTCCAAGTTTGCAAAGTTTGACTCCATTACAAATTTCTATGGAAGATAAGAGACTGCTTCAGACATAGAGAAGAGATTATCTCATAGGAGTCCGGCAACTCAACATTAGACAGCAAAGTACAAAGAATAAGGTTGGAACTCTTCCATCGTACACATACCGAAAATCTCATGCCCAACCAAACCCTATTGATATGGCATTATTCTTTTCATTTAGTGAGGCCATTGTAGACACACCGAGTGTTCCAAGTTCACAGGCTGCTGCAATTCAAGTATATTGTGATACTATCTTTGTTTTACAGAAGGGCAAATGGTTACCTATCGAACATCTAGAATTAATTGGCATTGTTACAAAAGATAGTGTTGATGCTAGTTTTGAATGCAAGACCTAAACAAACAGTGTGGACGATCCCTTGAAATTTAGTTCAATCATTGAGCAAATTATATCTATAGAGAAAACTACATGAGAAATTGATATCTCATTAATGTCCTTGATGATTATGTCTCAATATTTGCACATGAAGAAGGTGACAGAATTGAGTCAAATGAAGATACTCTGATGGTGATAGAACCTTTTGAGGAATTACCGGTATCAACTTCGAGAAGTGGTAGAGTAAGGAAAAGACCATATGCCTACCAAGATTATCACATGTACTAATTGTTGATAAGACTGATAATATATTAGAAATTCTATATATTTGGGCTACAGCACTAGGTCTCATTTATAGTGTAGTTTTATTTTTTGGCTGTATTCCTGGTAAAGTGAAATTTGTTTCAAACTTAAATTTTCATTTTATTCACAAACGTTTTTGAGCTCCTAAAGGCTCCTTTTCAAATTAAATTCTAATTTGAAAAGGAGCCTTTAGTCTTGAAAACATGTATGGATAAAATAAAACTTTAAGTTTTGAAATAAAATTTCATTTTATCAAGAACTCAGCTGAAAACTAAAACTATAAACTAAATACTGATGATATAGTGTGCATGAATCTTTTAGTTATTTCATAACATATTGTAAAGTATGCTTTCATTACTGTGGCATGCAAGTATTAAGTTTTGAATTTGATGTGTGTATATGTACTGAGTTGAAATTACACACATTGTTTAGTGCCATCAAACTGTGTGTTCCTTAACTGTGTGTTCCTTTGAGGCACGGTTTTCGAGATAATTATATGAATTTTGTTATTGGACTGTATTTTTTATCATTCCATTGTTTTTCTCTGTTATATGGTACAAAAAACAAAGTTGTAAAATTTTCACTAGTTGCTTCATAAATTTTTATTTTGTTTGATATGTTTGTTTCAAACAATGTTATATCATTAGATAAGATCGTTACCTACACAAAGTATAATTTGTAAGAATTGAAGTACTAATAAGAGAAAATCAAAGTTAAGTAAAAGCACAACATAACCTTTTGCCATAGTTTGTAAATTACCAAAATACTTTCATGTATATAAAAATGGTTTTATATGGGCCACATAGATTCAGGAGGATTGGTGCATGTCCATAATTAGTGCTAGTGTTAAATGTACAACTTTAAATGCATCTGGGCCACGTTTTGATTAAAATAGATAAGTTTGTCAATATTTACTTTGATATGATAAAGAATTGCTAATAAATTGTGTTCAAAATTGTTTTTTTTTTTTATAGTGGAACATTTTTATAGAAATTATAGTGGAACATGGAACTTAGGGCCAAAAAAGTAGTGGAATATGGAACATAGGGGTAAAAAAATAGTGGAACATAGAACATAGGACCCCTGTGTAACCCCCCCTCTAGTCTAACACCCTTTTGGAAAAAATGATGACGATTGGTACTTACTTCGGTAGATATGGCTCATGCTAATGGCAGCCATATTGGGCATTGCCATGGATATGAAGAGTCAATATCATTTATGTACCTTTGTTTGGATTCCTAGACCCAGGCCAACATACATTTAGACATAAAAAGTATGATTCTATGACAAGTAGTAAACAATTACCAGCAAATGTAAGATTTCGTTCGATTCGATGGCGGCCAAATTGGATTTGTCAAACCCAGTGAACGTTACCCCAGGTCAAAATGTTATAGAATTATATGGGTAACCTATTCAATGAAAACCAAGCAAGAAAAAGGCAATAACTATCATACAAAGGGGTCATGATCTTAGACATTTGAATTTTTCAGTCAAACGTCATTTAGGGGTAGAGCAGATGCATTTTTATTTGATATCCCGCTGTATGAAAACAAGCAAGCTAATGACATTTCTCTTTCAGAAATATCAAATAGAGTGTATAGAGACACTTTTGGCCTAATAAGAACATAATCCAACGATTAGTTTTGAAATTAG
>CM032660.1:45496891-45526352 GCA_019095985.1 Streblospio benedicti
TCGTCAGCTGTCTTATGACATACGATTACACCTATAATGATGTCATGGATGGCGAAAAGTAATTGGATTTTTATTTGCATTTAACTAATTAATTATTTGATTGTTCCTATATTTAAATTGCATGAAACATATACAACTGGTGATATTCTCCGATTTATTTCTTGTAGAATTTGTCATAACTATGAACCCATTGGTAGTGGATTTGTAAGGATTAAGAATATGGTGAATCAACATGTTGGTTCTAAACAGCACTATGCTCAAACCAAGTCAAATGCTGAGAAGTGTTTTATATTTGATTTTGTCAGTCCAAATCATTGTGGAAACAATGCTTCTCCTTGTACAGAAAATCCGTTTGACATTGGTCCTCGCATCCAATCTCATTCACATGTTGATGCCAGTTTTCGTGGTTATTACGATCCAGATCCTCAGAGTCAAGTGACAAATGCCTCCGGCGTTCACCAATACGTTATTGATGTACATACAATGCAACATGATTATGGAAGCGAGACTATGTATGTAAATATGAAAATTGGAGGGTCCCATGTAGTATCAGCTGGCACAGAAGAACTATCTTTTGAGCTACCAGATGCAGGACAGCCGATGATGTATTGTCTGATGTTAACAACACTAGATTTGGCAGGAAATTACAGGATGGCAAGACGATTTGTAATTGTTGATAAAACATCTGCCATGCAGCTAGATATATCAAATCCAATTAAAGTGCTCTCTTTGGATCCTGTAACTGTTGGTTGGAAAGATCACTTTTATAATGACTGGCACAGACACACCAGCTACAGTCTCCTTTGGCCTATCCGACAAGATGATAAAATAGATGGAATATTTGAACAGATGGATGAACCGCTACCTGTCAATGGCACTAAGAACGTGGATGGAATTATTGAATTTCAGTACGGCTACTATAAAACATCACCCTCTGGAGATGAGAATGTGCCTTTCAGACCCATCGATGATGTGACTACTCAACAAGCCATTCTTGAAGATCTATCAGTAAAAGATGGAGACATCGTCGACGTTTACGTCAAGGGCACTGACATCATGCAACATACTCTTGCTGACTCACTACGCGTAAGAGTCGATACTTCAGCACCTATTGTGAAGAATGTAGGACTCAGGAGAAATGGACTGAAGCAAGTGCTTGTTAAAAATATGAAAGAACTATCAAATATGGAGCTTGGATTCCATGCTTCCGACCCGCACAGTGGCATCAAGCAAGTGCATTGGAGGATTGGAACCAGCCCTGGAAGTCTAGATGTTGGCCACGGTGATTTGCCTGTGGAGGCAGTGACAACCAAGGTAATATATACTATGAACAGCGATTGTATAATTTCAAGGACACTTGCTCATAATGTATGGGATTATAATGCAGCGTATTGTTTGTTGTATGGTCGTTTTAAGGTATATTGTTAACGACCTTTGAAGAATGCATCTTTCTTAAAAAATGTCAAATTCTTAATTCATCACCAGTGCCAATGCCATCGAAAGGTAATAATTCACTGGTAGATCAAGAGGTACAGGGGGCACTCACACTCACACCCTTATGTTCTCCGCAAAAAATACGTAGGTAGGTTTTGGCCGTGAATTGTGACCAGGCATCCTGATGTATATTATAGTAGCTAGACTACATGTATATAGTATATACATGAAGTCTAGCTGCCGTAAAATTTGAACACCGTAAATTTTAACCAATTACATGATGGTTAGAAGCAGCTTTAACCTTGCAAAATGTTTCTGGTCATCACATGCCTATTGGGTGTGTATAGAGAGCTTTTAAGTGACCCCAAAACGTCCTATATGCTATCAACATGGCATGATTCACACCTAGCCAAACTTGAACCTCAGGGTGGGACCACACGGTCAACCGACGAGCGGACGTACGGGTATACAGAGACGTGAACTTGAACCCAGTTTTCTCGATCCCTTGTCTATGTATCAAGACGCTTGATGCGTGAAATATCATTCTATCATTCCGTGCAAAAATCACCTCCAATGACCCACGCTGATTGGTCGAGCAGGCGTGTCAATTGGCACGATTTGCACGTTGCACGGTAATCCTGATTGAAGCAGTGATATGACACTGCTGAGATTCTACGATCCTGCAATCACCAATGACCATTCGCGCGTGACTAAAAATGACTAAAATCCACACCAAATGTAAACATTATGATTCGTTTTATTTTAAAATTTATCATAACGTTCTCATCCAACATAATATTTTTTGAGCGCAAAATTATAGTTTTTGGATTAATTACTTCTTTGTGTCCGCAATCATTAACACGCATATACTACGTCCGGCTTATCATTCAGGAGATTAGTTTTTTTTAGTGGATAATAATTTAGCACGGAAACCAATCAGCGTAAATATTCCAAGGATTTTTGCAAATGATAGAATGTGATATCGCATGGTCAAAATGGCTGCTAATGAGCATATTCGTCCTTATTCACGAAATGAATTTAAATATTCATTCAAAACATAAAAACGAATATGACACTCATTTAGTTGCGGATTTTAGACATTTTAGTCATGATAGAATGGTATTTGAGCACTCGATTATCTGGGTTGGAATCGTATAATTTTGCAATGAGCGATGTGATTTATTTTCTTAAAACTGTTGTTCGTGTGTCATTTATCACAGACATCACCGTCAATATTTGTAGTGACAGTCCATTGCCCAACGTTCCATGTTAATACCATTGCCCCAAACCCAGTTAATACAGCACGCTAGAATCCTGAGCCATCTAGACTCTATTTGGAGGTGTGATGACAATTTACGTCGGCGTAAATTATGACCGGTTACAATTTACGTTGGTTATATTTTACTGTCTAACAGCACTCTTTTAATAAACCACCGCAGGAGCATTATTTTTGAAAAACACAAACATTCAAGAGCCGATTCCAAGTACGCCTCGAGAGAAGTGTAAATCCATAGAGCAGAGCTGTTAGCGGTTCGCTCTTGAAAAGAATATAATAACTTGCCGGAAAGAAATCAAGTCCATGACTTCCAACAAAGTTGTCCTGAAAAATAAACAATGGATAATCGGTGAAAGTGGCGATGTGTGACAGTATCATTATTCTGAATTATTAAATTCACTATCTAAAATACTTCTTGAATGTTTGAACAAAAAAAAGCCTGCATTGTGTGAATGGGTTAACTTTTGACATGGTTGAATTTCAAGACTCACGCTAGAAGAAGCTCTGGGTTGAATCTGTTGCGAATATTAATATACTGTCTTACCTGTTATAATAGTTTAATAATGTATATAGGGGAATTGACTTTAAAATATTCTGGAAAATATGACCAAATTTTGCCATTAGCGAAATTCTTATCAAAACGATTTTGATTGTTTTATTGCTATTCCGAGGAAAAAAACGGTTTTGATTGTTTTTCATTCTATCAATTTTGGTTGTGGTACTTTAATTCGTACAATTCCTTGATTTGTACTCTTGTTAATTCAGTTTTCTTTTATTATCACACGAGTTTTACAAGGTTCTAGAATTTCCATTTATTTGATTTTTAATATTTCATGTATATTTGTTTTAAAAATCATCATTTCTGTATTTTCAGATGTCTTGTTTGGACGACCCTTCCTGCTATTGTCCCGTGTTTGACGTTTGCACTTTCACAAACTTCACCATCTACCTGAAAGATGTGTTTGACCTTGACGTGGCCCCTCTTACCAGTCAGTATCATGTCTGGCTACAGGTGACCAATACCATGGATCTAGTTACCACCAAAGAACTGACCATACAGATGGATGGTTCACCTATAATTCGCGGGGTAAAGAATAAAAAGAAGATGACCTCCCTTAATGATATCAACAAGAATTAGACATACAAGTGGACACAATGAAAAATAGACACAATGTATTTATTTACATCTTTTACCATTTAGGTTTGACATTTCCAAATAAAATACACCTGAGTCAAATACAAATATTTGTTCTATTGGCAATTTGTTATATTGTGAAATAACTGTAATATACCAATATAATGATATACCAATAAAATCACAAAGTATTAATTTACTATCTTGATAATAAATCATTTTGGGTAATGAATATTTGTATTCTTTCGTTCATAATTATGCTACATTCATTTAAAAGAGTGCTACATACTATATTGTTTTTAAACTCGGGAAAATTGCTTTAAAATTCATTTGGGAATGGAATATTTGCAATAATGCACTACTTGTTCAGTGGAAAAGAGCTAAAATCTTATGTTCTAGCTTTGTTTCCCACTAAACACTAGGAGCATTTTTGCAAATGCCTACTTTCCAATTAAATGGTATTAGCAGCATCTAACATGTTTCCATTATATATCTAAGTGGAGACTTCAAGAACTGAATACAAAGCATAATATGACATTGACATTGATATAATTTATAGTTAAGAGATTTCTTTTTCTCCAAATGAAGAAGAGCAAATTTCCCATGCCCACGCCAATTTTCATGCTTTTTAGAAAAAAATGCACAAACTCACTATATAAATCTCCTACTAAAATGGCTTGTCTAATCATCGGGATTTTGTGGTAAAATTATTATATATGTATTTTATTTTAATCTCACATTTCATTTTAAAGCTAATTATATTTTCATATGTATTAAAAACATGTTTGCAAGAATACAAAGAATTATCCAGGTGTCTGTGGGTGTGGCAATATTAGAACCTACAGTTAGCATGTAAGATTAAATTGTTCATCGAGCCAGGTCACGATTCTCTTGAAAAATGGTTACCCACATAACCATAAGCTAAGACATGTTTGCATCCCCACAACTTCAAAGTTAAAGTTACATATTATTATTATGGGGACATTCTCGTATTGATCGCTTATTTTACTCTTTTCTTTTTACTCTGTCCTCATGGTATATGAGCTATACAAACATTTGTATTGATAATATTGTTTCTCTGAAAACATCTTAAAATCAACAAACACGCAAAAGCTAAAAGCAGCCAGTAAAACAACGTAACTATCGAATAAAAGCACAAGAACCCCCAATCCTGCTATGATGTTGCATGGTATTCACGTACAAGCCATAAACTAGAACCTTCGCAGACATGTTTATGAAAGCCACCACGGTACAGACGTGATCAAAGTAGAACAAGCCGGTCCCGCAGCTGAAGCGCGTCTCGGGGACGGTGGAGTCGAGCAGGTGTAGGCAGGCCAACGGCAGAGTGAACACCACCACGTACCCGGACAGCAGGACAGTCAGTCTCCGCACCGGCCGCAGAGGGTCGCGGCTCGTGTTGGAGCCGCAATCTCCACTAGATATCTCGTTATTGTTGATAAAGTGTCCTCCTCCTGTACTTGTAGTAGCACTGATCACGCACAGGATGCATATGAGACACGGTCCGAAAAACCTGAACACAGACGACAGAAGCGTGCTGTAAAGCCGCGTGTACAGTTGGCTGCGCCTCAGGACAGTCGATACCGGGTACGTTATGATTTTCCCGGCAGTCTCGTTTATTCCGAGCAGCGACACCTGCTCGCTGGCGACGGTGAACTCGAAGAAAGTTGGCGCGTTCAGCAAAACCACGGCACACGACAGGCCGCCCACTCGCAGCCAGAACGCAGCGGTGGGTGGGGACGATGAGGATGACTGGCTCTGTAAGGTGTCGTGCGTAGATGAGCTACCTTCTGCTTCTAGACGGCGATGGCACGTTAGGATGAGGAGCAGACAGAGGTAGGTGGACTGCAGATGGCAGATGTTGAGAAGCGGCCAGCACCAGACCTGCCCGTGAGATTTCTTTAAATAAGCTTCAGCATGAAAAACATTGGAAATTGGATGCAATGGGTTACGTTCAATTTGACTATTTCCATACCGTTGAGTACGTATACATAAACACGTAACGTAGTGAAGCTTTTGCACCCATTACCAAATGGTAAACTAACTGTGAACCACAAGTAACAACGGATATGACTATCAGGCGGAAACTGCAATGAATCCTCTTTGCTCATATTGCATTAGTGTTTGTATTGACGGAGTTCTACAAATGCACTTACTTAGTTTTGTAAAATTGATATTCATGCCTGTTAATGTACAGTGCACACATACATTCCATTATCAGTGTATCCACGTGTATATATGCACTAGCTCTTTTTTTTTCTAAAATATGACTCACTTGTTGTTAAGAGCAACCGGTTTGTTGTCATAACGTAAAAAGCCACACATTTACATACACACTGCAGTTTTACCATTTTCACACCGGCAGTTTAGACGTCAAGATGAATAGAACCAATATGAGCGCATTTATGTGGATATTCAAAAGACAAGTCTTTTGTATTTTAATTCTGATTACCATACAAGGCCTCTTAGCATGCACTTGGTCAGACAATCTGTACAATTGCGGTGGTACGGGTAAAACTAGCATAGCAGCCAATGCACCTGCAGCTGCTGAACACGTGAACTACGCTGGCAACAGCATCACTGATGTTCCTGATGGTATTTTCGACCACCTGTATCAATTGAAAGAACTGAAGATCAACAATAATCATATCAGCAGCTTTCCTAACTTAACCAATCTCGGTGACACACTGCAGATTCTGGACCTTTCCAGTAACTACCTCACCTACATAAATCCTAGCTATTTGGACCCACTTCGCAATCTGAGAATACTGTTGCTATGGGGAAACGCCCTGCTCCGCGACTTCCCTCTGGTCCAAGGCGTGTGGACGTCTCTGCAGGAACTGAGCGTGGCACGCTGCGATATTCAGCATCCACCGGATTTGAGATTTATGGCACACGAAGGCTTCAAACTTAAGATTAATCACAACAGCAACTTGGACATCACAACGCAAGAGGCGGCGACCATGCGGAAAGTGGCATGGCTGGATGTGGACGCGACGGCTGTGAGGTTCCTGGCCACGCCGTGCACCATGAGCCCTGGAGCCCTCACAGTGTGGACTAAGGGCAGCACGATCAAGATGTGTGACTGTAGCAACAGCTGGCTGAAGCAGGTGGAGGAGGCGGGAGGCACAGTCATGGTAGGTGTTATATATAAAGCAATGTTTGTGGGCATCAAATCATTCTGTCTGTGAAAGTTTGATAAAGATAGACGCAATATTTGGTATAGTTTCTCGTATTGCCCTAAATAGGCAGGACAGGTTTGAATTCAGCATACCCGAATTATGTAAAATCAACTGTATGCCAAATTCTAATATAAAATGCCTTGGCACTTTTATGGACGCAACTTTCCGGAAAACCAGCCCTGACTATAAAGTAAAGAATATCGCTTTTCAGGCCTACATGTGGGTTTTTTCATGGTCACACAATACATAGGCAGATCCAGGGGACGCATGCAGAACCCATCCCCTATACCTCCAAACTATTTCATTTTACGGTTGTTGTTTTTTTATGTCCGCCATCAACAGAGTCCAAAACCCATAAGATCCCTTCAGTGCGTCCCCTACCTTTTCCTAAAACCTGGATCTGCCATTACACACATCAATAGAGACAGATTCAAGCCTCTATATATCAGAAAGGTCGGTCATGATTTCATAGGATCTAGATTCATCATATAAGAAACTACTCAAATGCTTCTTTCGTCGTCTATGAGCGACGTCTCGGTAAACTTTCCACCTGCTTCAGGTTTTGATGGCAAAGTGCGCCTGTTGTTATGCACTTTGCCATGAACTGTATCAAATGGAAGTTTCACTTAAACGACGCTTCTAGACAATGAAAGAAGCATCTGAGTAGGTTGTTTTTACCTTCTTCTGTCATGAATCCAGATAATAAGAAATCATTAATCTATGAGAAACACAGTTGTATTTCAGATATTATATCTGATAGTATTTTTCATGAAAACCAGCAACATTCTTGTCTGGTATAAATTTGACTCCTATACCTCTAATAGATATACATGTATATAAAGTCAGACAATATCAGATCAAATACTTTACCGTGCATATTCATGATATTGGCTATTTCGCGCAGTCTTATCTGGTTACTCTGTTTACCCTATCACCGAACAAAGCCGACCTGCACGTGCAAAACAGCGGCCTTTACATGTATAACCAAAACCGCCCATTTTCCTCGTCAATTCAAATGTTTATGGGGCTCGTTATTGGTAATCAAAGTGAACTAATGTTTATTGAAATCCTGTGCTCTCTGTGTAACTGACCCTTTTTTTGCCTGTAGACGGACGACGCTGTGTGTGCTGACGGCCGGCTCTGGTCCTCCCTCACCCTCGGTGAGCTCCTCGCTGTGTGCAGCACGGACAGAGAGGACGGCACCAGCAAGCGCTCATCCATGACCCCCCAGCTGACGGCCGCCAACGCCTTCTGCGCCTTTCCGCTTCACTCCCTCCTCGAAGGCGCCTCAATCATCGAGTGCCACAAAAAGTGTATGGCTACGGCAGGATGCCAGTCGTACAACTTCCTCGCGGATGTGCAAGACCCTCGCACGGGGCGTTGTGTGATTGTAGCGCCGTCTGCTGGCGCTCCGGTCAGTATCGCGGATCCTGGTGATCCAGGCTGGATGTACTACATTATCGACTTCAGTTTTTAATTGCAATAGTTTTCAGTGGCTGATCCTATATTAGAAGTAGGATAGAATGTAGTTAATGTGATGAAATCTGCATGCTTGAGTGATGCCACGAGGTCATGTCCTATTATAGTTGGCTATATACTATATAAGATCCCCACTTTTTAACTTTTTAAAGACACACGCGCTATTACGCGTAACGTACAAAGTTTGTCAAGCAGCAAAACCTGTAAATCGAGTTGTGTACGTGTGGTCAGTTATAATGTAATTTCCGTGTGCAGTGTGCATATAATATTAAAGGAGGGGGGTGACACAGGATAGTGGAACATGGAACATGGGGCCAAATAATAGTGGAACTTGGAACATGGGGTCAAAACAATAGTGGAACATGGAACATAGGGGTAAAAAATAGTGGAACATGGGACGTCATAGAGGAACATGGAACATGGCAATTCCCTCAATTTCTTTTCGCACTTTTGTTGCGATTTTAGTGTAGTGACTCACTTTTATGCTACTTTTGTCAAATAGGAGAGGTTTCGAACGCACAATAAGGAGCATATTGTACTGCGGTGTTGGTCAATATGATATTCTACACTTCATAATCCTCCAGCCAATGTTTGGTTTCTACAGCATCTACCAAATGTGCTTCTTTGACTGACTGAATAGGCAGTTAGACTCGTGACCAGAAGGTCGTGGGTTCACTTGCCAGTCGGCTCTGTTTGTGGGTGTTGAGCAAACTCGCACCTAAATAGTTGCACATAGCTCTGTGGCATTTATACTTTAATTAGGTACAGGTCATTGGGTTGAAATAGTAAGTGAGTGATTGTGTGAGTAATTAGCATAAGTGTGCCTATTACCTGGCGAAAAATGTAAAGTCCTGAGAGCAAGACTTGGGTCACAACTATGAACCACCACATTTACATTTACATCTACCTGACTAAAACCTCTAATATAAAAGTTTGCAACAGTTACCTTTTCCTCAACATTTTTACACTGCTCAAACTGGCACGTATACACTCCGCTATTGAGCGTGAACGCTCAGTAAGTGCTCGTAGACAGTTGCACTCCTACTCCAGAGCTTCAATAGGCCAATTTCAGAGTATCCATATTCATAATGGCTTTGCACAAAGGATCTGGGCTGGGTTGTGGGATAAGCCTTCGAAGGTTCAGACCCATCCTCAATGTGTTTAAAGAGACTTATATATCTGAATTTACGGATAGTTTTATATAAAAAATGATTCAGAAAATAGCTCAGATTGCACATGTTAGCACACAAAATTTCAAAATTTCCCTGGGGGAGCATGCCTCCAGACCCCCCTAGAATAGCACAGTTATCTTCATTGTTTGCTCTTCTTAACCCTCCCCTCACTAACAGCCTGGGTTGGCACCGTTAATGGACGTTGGGAAAATTCTTGACAGATTTCAGTCTGCATACCCATAATATGGAACTGAACAGTGATTAACTAAGAACAATTATGTCAGTTCAAATGAAGAAAAATCCGCGTTTTTGTTTCGTTCCATGAGCTCTCCATAGACTGAAAGCAGTGTCATCAATACAAGAAGCATCGATCATTGCTGAAAGTGGTACTGGTAGCATAGAGGTAGAGGTGATCTCTCTGGTACCTACCAAGTACTACTATTCCCAGATAAATAAAGTACGAACTCTAGTCCCATGTATTTGCCATTGTCACAGCACTTGCTTTTTCAGCCTCTATTCATATTGTGCCACATGAAACGTGAAACGTGAAACGTGCCATTGAAGGCACACACGCTGTGTACACGCAATTACGATGATAAAGATGTAATATAGCAAAAACACATTCAACAGCCGATCCGTCTGTTTTAACAGTGTAGCCAAACGACCTGGTTTGAGCAAACAAATACATCTTTATGGCTCATAAACAAATCTTGTGTTTGACGTTGTTAACTGAACGTCGAGTTGGTGTCCTTGGCTTCAGCAATCGAATCATTGTGTACTAGCCAAGCAGCTGAGGTGGATTCCGTATGCAAATCTTGTCCAGAGAATTGCTATGTATCATTCAAATTTAACAAGTACCAAATAACATCGCTACATTGAACACGATTGTTTTCCCAAAGTGTAAAAAGAAAATTTCAAGTAAGATCTAATGTAAATAAACATGTTGAAATCGCATATTATCACCACCTTCGGGATGTGTGTATACGTTATTTCATAACAAAATGCACCGTAGATCATGTAATTTTGATAAACAATTGTGGTTATCTTAAATAAAATATAAGTAAGTACCCTTATGTTGACACCTACAACACGATTGTTTTTTTAATCTACGATTGTTTAGTCATTGAAATATTTGGAATGGGTGTGCACTGCTCTAGAGGATTTACGTTTGGACAAGCACATTGTAGACTTGACTTGTCTACACTGCTTTCAAATAATTATACATATCTCCTGAAATAATAAAATGGGCGTCTTTTCTTCTCTATATAACATTCTTAGTCATTGATCAATTGCTGTGCATTTATTTGTTTATATATGTTAAGTTTTATTTACCTGTACGTGTGTGCATATGGTTGGAGAAGCAAAATTGAGGTTCAATTACTTGCTTTGATGTCCGGTGGCCCCCTGATTATTTTACTTCACATATTTCAGTGATTATCTCTGTACACTGTGTAACATTTTCATTAAACAAACATTTGTCAGAATTTTTTTATTCACACTTTGGTACCATAGAGTCATTTTTTATATTGGTTATATACAGACACTTTGATTATAAATGGTTATTGTTTCAGCTGGACACTACTATAGAGCATGTATACATGTAAACAAAACCAACAAAACTTACCCAAATACCATAATAAACAAACATACAGTCAGTAGGCCTACTTAATGCAGTCAACGTTATTTGCATGACTTCAAGGCAAAGTGACATGCGTTTTGTGTACACCATATTCCTGGGCGAGGCTGGCGACCTGTACTTTTTAGTTTATTTTTCACACTAGTAACACCTTGGTATACACCATGGGCAGTTTGAAAGAAAATACATTCGTTGGTCAATTAGGAGCGTATGTCTTTAAGACACTGATTTTCTTTTCACATGTAACAGATTTGTATACATTTGCTGATATCAACATGTATTTATTCTTGAGATAAAATCACAATGTTTTGAAGGCTCCATCCTATTTCTTTTTAACAGATATTAAGTTCTCACCTTTTAGATCCAGGGATGGGAAACATCATCTCCGTTTATAGCCTATATACATGTAGTACCCCCGGGGAATGGGGTGAATGTTTTTAGCACAAAAATGAATCCCAAATGTGCAGGAATCTAATAATCAATGGGGATGATATTGGCTAAATCTTTCAAGTAACGAAGTTCATGACACTTGTAATACAAAGTCATACCACAATGGGTAAAGGAAATAAAGATAAGACTTGTAATTATGTTATGATTCATCAAGTATATGGTACCATCTATATTGATATACATATTCCTGCTATCAAATAAATGCAAGTATGCTTAACTCTATGTATACATTGCACATTAACATACACACTGCACATTACGTGATGAACTTCACTCAAATTTCACTCAGAGTTACGTGAATCATTAGTTTAGTCTTTTATATAAACATCCGGCAATATATTATGTAGACCGTAACACTTAAGAACAAAAGCAAAGTTTCGTATTATTGCAATTTTATCTTACAGCTTTTTTAACATTTATAAACAATTATTAACAACACAGTTTGAATGAATTTTTATTATCTGTGGTTTTCCTATTATAAAACATTGTGTGGATATCAACTAATCAATCTTCAATCTTTGCAGGGCTGTATCTCAAACATATATTTCTGCAATTAATGAACGTTTCTTATCACTTTTTCTTAACATATTTACAGGTTTGTTTGCAATTTTTCTTACAATTTTAGAGTTTGACATAGATCATAATATGCAGGATTATAATAACAGCAGGTACTACTGAGGTCAGTACTGAATAGGCTGTCAGTGTAGTACTTCCAGCAGTCTGAAAGGTGTCGTAGGCACACTTGATTTTCCCGCGATGTCCTAAAAGAAAAATAATAAGCACAAATTAAACTGAGTCCACATGCTAATATCTAATGCTTACACCATGTACATGTGTACTCAAAATGATACGTGAACATGTAAAGGTCATCTTTTTACACCATTCCCGTAAAAAAAAAACTAGAACAAACTAGACTAGAACAAACTAGACACTTGATCGTTGGTCATTGGTTGCTCGTTGCCTCCCAACCCCCTACCCCCGACACACACACACACACATCACCACCACAACCACAACCATCACCACATATACCAGACACACACAAACACACACACATACATACACACACACCCACAGTGGTACACACACAGACACAGACACACACCTCACCCCCACATACCGTGCGACCTCTGCGCCTCCTCACACACTTCCCGCAGGCGGCCCGAACGGCTCATCTCGCCGAACGCGGCATCCCACCAGGAGAGCAGCTCAGCATCGCCGCGCCGAACCATCAGAGCCGCACCTACAATCCGGGAGGGCACCAAATACAGTGCATAGTCCGAGAGTATGAACATCTACACACACAACTTAAAGGCCTCAAGGGTGATAACTTTTCTGGGGATTCACCACCAGTTTCAGTGCTGCCACCTAAATATGGAAGTAAACGCTTCTGTCGCTGCTGCTGCTGCTGCTGCGGCGGCGGCGGCGGCGGCGGCCGGCGGCCGATACAGTTGTGGCTGCTCCTGCTGCTCCTGCTATAGTGACAATGTGACATACACACCAACAAAACAAACACACAATGCATTCGCCCATCGATTATAGAGAGCTAGAGTGCTGCCACCTGAATTTTGGAGGAAATGTAGTTGTTTTTTGATATTGAATGGTGGTGGGGAATCACAGTCAATCACTGCACACATTTTACGTAAGCCTGCTATAGACGATCTAGGATCATATAAAACCTTCGATTTAGTCCGGTCTTATGTCCTGAAGGAAGTGCACGTTAATATCTGACCTACACATTATTTAAATTTTTAAATACTCTCAATGAAAATTTATAGTGGCGGCAATTTTTTCTAAAATCATCTATCACGCATAATCTATGGTGGTGACATGAGCCGAAGTGTGATTCTTATTCATTTAGTGTTGTTTTTTGTTTTTGTTTTTTATGTTTAGGGGATTGGCACCTGTATGTGCATCTGTATGGTGGTGTATTGCATGGCCAAGAGCGTGAATACCTGCAATGATCATGTGCGTGCGTGTGTGTGTATCTGCACTGGTGAGTGAGAGGGTGTGTGTGGGTGTGAATGGGGGTGGGTATATACGGATACGTACCTGCAGTTTTGTGCGGGCGGGCGTGCCCATGGTGATGTGTGCATAGGTGTGGTGGTGTGTGTGTGTGTGTGTGTGTGTGTACATTTGTACGTACTTCCGGTGGTGTCAATGAGTGTAAGTGGTGTGTGTGCGTATGAGAGTGCATGTGTGTGTGTACCTGCGGTGGTGCTTTCATGTGCGTGTGCGTGCATGCATGCATGCATGCGTGAGTGTGTGTGTGTGTGTGTGTGTGTGTGTGTGTGTGTGTGTGTGTGTGTGTGTGTGTGTGTGTGTGTGTGTGTGTGTGTGTGTGTGTGTGTGTGTGTGTGTGTGTGTGTGTGTGTGTGTGTGTGTGTGTGTGTGTGTGTGTGTGTGTGTGTGTGTGTGTGTGTGTGTGTGTGTGTGTGTGTGTGTGTGTGTGTGTGTGTGTGTGTGTGTGTGTGCGCGTGTGTGTGCGTGTGTGTATGTACCTCCGGTGGTGCAGTAGAACATCGGCTCCGCGTGCACCAGCCCGAGCCGCTGCACGTCAAAGCCCTCAGCCGTGAGCACCCCCGAGATCTGTGGGACAGACGGCAACAGCTCACTTATCTTCTTTATCAAATCAGTGGCAGAACCATGATATTGGTCATAGGGAGAATTTCACTAAACTACTTCATTTTCATTGGTTTTTCAGTATGTCCCCCATCGAGAATGATTACACGACCCATGAAATCCCTTGTGCGCTTTCCCCTACTTTTTCCAAAAACCTGGATCTACCCATGTTGGTGAAGGGATGCTGCCAGTATTATTGCTTCGATTCACAGCAAATCACTTGCAAAATACGTACATCCCAAAATTCAAAAGTTTCAGGACCTGGCCAAAATTATCAAAATTTATGTGCCGGAATGGGAGGGGGCCGGCGAGAGAGGGGGCGGGAGGGGGCGGGACAAGACTTTCAGCCATGTATCTGCCGCTGCAAATTCATATTTTGAAATAATGACCAGTAAAAATGTAAAAACAATGCAAAATACTTATTTGATCTTTGTGAACTTTCGCAGATGTTGAAGTTATTTTTGGCAAGTATGTTGATATAACTGCTTTCATTTACATTTCATACCTTTCACATTACATTGAACTACGTGTAGTTTTAAAGTGTCCTCCAACTCTTTATCAGCCATCTTTATTTTAAACTTGTAAGTTATAAGCTTTAACACTAGTTCAGTGTAATGTGAAAAGATAGTTGCATTGGATATTCACCGAGGCAACGGGCCGACATATCAACTTTTGGCGATAACCCCCCATTGCAATTATGACAGGAACCGGCTCAAAACCCTATCAACACAGCAGGGTCAGAACTGAAGAAAACAGAACATAACGCAAACGTCACCTTGTGCAGCATAACGTCCGCGATCATGTCCTCGTGAGAGTCGTACATTACGGCCTCGTACTCCGCGGGCCGGTTGCCGGTGAAGCCTGGCTGGCGGCCCAGACAGTGCTGGCTCACCGCCCAGCCGCCGATGAAGCCTGCAGGCAAAGGTCGTCTGTTCACGGGCATGTCTTTCACACTGCCTATTAGCCGTCTTACAACATGCAACCGTGTGTTAAAAGCATTGATATGTCCAGATACTGTCAAAACTTGGCTCAGTGCCAGTCACAGCACATGCTAACGAAACGAACAACCAATCATAGCACTTGCAAACTTATATTCCAGTGTTTTATACACTGGCTAGATCTAGTACCCAATTAATTGAGTCATAGACAGTGACATTCCAGTGTATTAGACACTGGTTTGCCCACCTGTGGGCGCTTTTCATTTTATATATGTAGGCTTTTAAGTTAGTTACATGTTTGGTTGACATCTGAAGGAATATTCTCACGATGATTTATTGGCGGAGAGTGTTCCGGTTCAATTGCCACTTTGGTATGAGGGCTTATTTTCAATACGTTGTGTAGTGATTAATAAGCCCGAAATAGGCGAGGATAGCAGACAAAGATCAGTGTTAAACTATTCAAGTGTCACTATTTTGTCCCTATTACATGCATCCATTTTTCCCGAAGTTACTTCAGTAATTATTAGAGTTACCGTTGTCTATATAGTTTGAAGCTTCGAGCTATACAAGCTGAAGCTTCGAATAATAATACTAGATTCGTTTTCTACTTTCTTGGTTCATATAGAATACCAAACCATACTTGTTTGTAGTTGGTTTTGTATTGTTCATTATACAACATAATTTTACTTGAATTCTAACGACGACAAGGTCAGTGGGGAGGGCCTAGTTTTTGTGGGAAATAATGAATAATGAGGAAATTATTGCTCATCTATATCCTGTGCAACATCATAATGTGCGTATCTAACATGCGATAAACTTCAAAATGATCTTTACCGCATATATCTAGAACAGATATTAAGCCAGAAGCCAGAACACGGACAAATTCATTAACCTAGCGTTAAAAATATTTCGGGAGACGCAGTCTAAATTTCTGTAAGAAGAGGTAGATAGCGCACTAGCTGCCAGTGGGCTTTTTAGCGTATAATTTCTAGAAACCGCCAATTAAGGATTTCATGCATTGCCATTGGTGATATATGTGAAAACACTAGAATATCCGGGTTTTCAGAAAGGCAGGGGTGTATCTAAGGAGGGGCCACAAAGGACACGTGCCCTCTCCCCCTTTCCCACCAAAATATTGGATTTTCATGTTTGGTTTTGTTTGGTTTTGCATACCCGCCATCAACCGCACGTACGAACTCCATTAGATCACTTAACTTAATAAGCGCGCCCCCCCCCCCCCTGTTTTCCCAAAGACCTGGATCTGATGCGGAAAAGGGTGGTACACGTAGAACAAAAACATCCACGGAAAGTATTGTTCCGAAAGTGGGTGAGCCCTATAAGTGCACGGACGCATCTCACCAATCTTGTGGCCCGTCAGGCTGCGCCTCCAGGAAACCCGCCCCACCCCGGTAGTACAGACCCGCGCGGTAGTTCTCCGAATACGACTGCCTGAAGAAAACAGGAGGAACGCATGTCATGATGGATGATATAGCAGCTGGCTACACCCGAAAACAAAATTTCACTAAATGTAAACACAGGCCATGCAGTCATTTAAAAGATACGGGTTATGAATTGTACATTTCTAAAACAAATATATTTCAAGTGACTGTGAGGCATTTGCATAGTATATTACTTGCAGGGGGAAATCGTGGCTTCCGTCATAATAGCCCATGTGCACACGTCCTTGACATTGACATAATGCACACGGGGCACCTGTTGCAGCCTCCAAGCTTTTGCATAGCAACCATTGTAAATGAATGGAGTTTTCATAGAGCAGCTACAGTTTTTAGTCAATAACTTAATAAATATTTGAGTATGACTAATTATAATGTAACCTCGTGTAACCACTTTGAAACAGAAAGCTTGGAGGCAGGCAGTGGTTGTTGAGAATATCTCCTGGTGAGAAAAAATATTTGGAAGGATCACATGAGTCTATTTTTAAAACTCATCAAAGTCCAACTTTAAAACAAAAATTATTGATAAATTATCTGATTGTACTACACCTGAAACCCATTTTCCTTCTATGAAATTAAATCTGCATTAAGGGACTAAAAATGGCAAAAAGCATGTGGCAGAGATGGCTTGTGGTGAGCATTTCAAGTATGGTCCTGACAAGTTGTGTGGTTTGCTATGTATGCCTCTATGATACTATATGGGTATATGCCTGTTGAACTCTTGGACACGTTCTTAACCCCATTGTCAAGGACAAGAGGTGACCTGGAAAGTAAAAAAGACAATTATAGACCTATAGCAGTTACAAGCCAATTGTAAACCAATATTGTCTAGTCAGCTGTAATCAATTTGGTTTTTTAAGGTTGGTCAAAGACATTTTTTTACTCTTAAGCATATTATTGATTATTACCATGATAAATCTAGTCCTGTTCATCGGTACGCCCGCTAGCTTGTCCGGAGACATACATACATACATACATAAAACATACAAAACATTACATACATAGTTAGTTAGTTAGTTACAACTTAACGAACACAATGCTTGCTTCAGCAGCTGGAGCTGAAGAACAACGTTGACATACGGGCAATTTATAAATAATATACTGAAATGATGTATACTTTATAATTAAAAACTTTTATGAATTTGAGGGAAAACAGCAGAATGAATTTGCCGCATTGATCAATTTTCAGCTAAATATATTGCTCTGTGTGGTGCTTAATAATCAATAATAGTTTCAAAGCTATGCATGTAAGTACAGTGAACTGAATTAAAAATATTGTGTCAATGTTCATATTCATTCACAAGAGAGCATTATGCTATAAATTTTTTACAAACACGAGGACATTGTGATATGCATGCAAGCAATATTAAAAGTACACTATTACAATATACTAGCCACAAATAATATGCCACTGCTGATTTATTGATCCTGTATAGCAGCAAATACTGAACGGCACCGAATATTGATCTGTTATTGGCCATTCAATAGTAATAAGACTGTTGTAAATGAACAATAATTGCACTGTGGAAATATGCAGGATTATAATAACAGCAGGTACTAATGGAGGTCAGTACTGAATAGGTCGTCAGTGTAATACTTCCAGCAGTCTGAAAGGTGTCGTAGGCACACCGATTTTCCCCAAGCGATGTCCTTAAAAAAGAAAAATAATAGCACATTAAACTGAGTCCACATGTTAATATCTAATGCTTACACCATGTACATGTTCCGTAAAAAATGATAAACTAGTGAACATGTAAAAGGTCATCTTTTACACCATTCCCCGTAAAAAACTAGAACAAACTAGACTAGAACAAACTAGACACTTGATCGTTGGTCACACACACCTGCTGCCCCAAACACCACACACACACATCACACACACACAACACACACATACCAGACACACACAAACACACACACACACACACACACACACACACACACACACACACACACACACACACACACACACACACACACACACACACACACACAGTGGTACACACAGACAGACACACCCTCACCCCCACATACCGTGCGACCTCTGCGCCTCTCACACACTTCCCGCAGGCGGCCCGAACGGCTCACATCTCGCCGAACGCGGCATCCCACCAGGAGAGCAGCTCAGCATCGCCGCGCCGAACAATAGAGCCGCACCTACAACCGGGGAGGGCACCAAATGCAGTGCATAGTCCGAGAGTAAGGAACATCTACACACACAACAAAAGGCCTCGGCGGGTGATAACTTTTCTGGGGATTCACCACCAGTTTCAGTGCTGCCACCAAATATGGAAGTAAACGCTTGCTGCTGCTGCTGCTGCTGCGGCTGCGGCGGCGGCGGCGGCGGCGGCGGCGGCGGATACAGGCGGCGGCGGCCGATCCTGCTGCCCTGCTATAGCTACAGTGTGACATACACACCAACAAACAAAAACACACAATGCATTCGCCCATCGATTATGAGAGAGCTAGAGTGCTGCCACCTGAATTTTGGAGGAAATGTAGTTGTTTTTTGATATTGAATGGTGGTGGGGAATCGCAGTCAATCACTGCACCTTTTTACGTAAGTCTGCTATAGACGATCTAGGATCATATAAAACCTTTCGATTTAGTCTTCGGTCTTATGTCCTGAAGGAAGTGCACGTTAATGACCTACATTATTTAAATTTTTAAATACTCTCAATGAAAATTTTATAGTGGCGGCAATTTTTTCTAAAAATCATCTATCACGCATAATCTATGATGGTGGTGACATGAGCCGAAGTGTGATTCTTATTCATTTAGTGTTGTTTTTTGTTTTTGTTTTTTTATGTTTAGGGATTGGCACCTGTATGTGCATCTGTATGGTGGTGTATTGCATGGCCAAGAGCGTGAATACCTGCAATGATCATGTGCGTGCGTGTGTGTATCTGCACTGGTGAGTGAGAGGGTGTGTGTGGGTGTGAATGGGGTGGGTATATACGGATACGTACCTGCAGTTTTGTGCGGGCGGGCGTGCCCATGGTGATGTGCACAGGTGTGGTGGTGGTGGTGGCGGTGTGTGTGTGTGTGTGTGTGTGTGTGTGTGTGTGTGTGTGTGTGTGTGTGTGTGTGTGTGTGTGTGTGTGGGTGTGGTGGTGTGTGTGTGTGTACATTTGTACGTACTTCCGGTGGTGTCACGAGTGTAGTGGTGTGTGTGCGTATGAAAGTGCAGGTGTGGTGGTGGTGTGTGTGTGGTGGTGTACATTTGTACGTGCGTCCGGTGGTGTGCATGCATGCATGTAAGTGGTGTGTGTGTAAGGAGAGTGTGTGTGTGTGTGTGCCTGCGGTGGTGCTTTCATGTGTGTGTGTGTGTGTGCATGCATGCGTGAGTGTGTGTGTGTGTGTGTGTGTGTGTGTGTGTGTGTGTGTGTGTGTGTGTGTGTGTGTGTGTGTGTGTGTGTGTGTGTGTGTGTGTGTGTGTGTGTGTGTGTGTGTGCGCGTGTGTGTGTGTGTGTGTGTGTGTGTGGTGTGTACGGCACATCCGGTGGTGCAGTAGAACATTGGCCCGCGTGCACCAGCCCGAGCCGCTGCACGTCAAAGCCCTCAGCCGTGAGCACCCCTGAGATCTGTGGGACAGACGGGCAACAGCTCACTTATCTTCTTTATCAAATCAGTGGCAGAACCATGATTTTGGTCATAGGAGAATTTCACTAAACTACTTCATTTTCATTGGTTTTCAGTATGTCCCCCATCGAGAATGATTACACGACCCATGAAACCCTTGTGCGCTTTCCCCTACCTTTTTCCAAAACCTGGATCTACCCATGTTGGTGAAGGATGCTGCGAGTATTATTGCTTCGATTCACAGCAGATCACTTGCAAAATACGTACATCCCAAAAATTCAAAAAGTTTCAGGACCTGGCCAAAATTATCAAAATTTATGTGCCGGAATGGGAGGGGCCGGCGAGAGAGGGGCGGGAGGGGGGGACAAGACTTTCAGCCATGTATCTGCCACTGCAAATTCATATTTTGAAATAATGACCAGTAAAAATGTAAAACAATGCAAAAATACTTATTTGATCTTTGTGAACTTTCGCAGATGTTGAAGTTATTTTTGGCAAGTATGTTGATATAACTGCTTTCATTTACATTTCATACCTTTCACATTACATTGAACTACGTGTAGTTTTAAAGTGTCCTCCAACTCTTTATCAGCCATCTTTATTTTAAACTTGTAAGTTATAGCTTTAACACTAGTTCAGTGTAATGTGAAAAGATAGTTGCATTGGATATTCACCGAGGCAACGGGCCGACATATCAACTTTGGCGATAACCCCCCCATTGCAATTATGACAGGAACCGGCTCAAAACCCTATCAACACAGCAGGGTCAGAACTGAAGAAAACAGAACATAACGCAAACGTCACCTTGTGCAGCATAACGTCCGCGATCATGTCCTCGTGAGAGTCGTACATTACGGCCTCGTACTCCGCGGGCCGGTTGCCGGTGAAGCCTGGCTGGCGGCCCAGACAGTGCTGGCTCACCGCCCAGCCGCCGATGAAGCCTGCAGGCAAAGGTCGTCTGTTCACGGGCATGTCTTTCACACTGCCTATTAGCCGTCTTGCAACATGCAACCGTGTGTTAAAAGCATTGATATGTCCAGATACTGTCAAAACTTGGCTCAGTGCCAGTCACAGCACATGCTAACGAAACGAACAACCAATCATAGCACTTGCAAACTTATATTCCAGTGTTTTATACACTGGCTAGATCTAGTACCCAATTCATTGCGTCATAGACAGTGACATTACAGTGTATTAGACAGTGGTTTGCCCACCTGTGGGCGCTTTTCATTTTATATGTGTAGGCTTTTAAGTTAGTTACATGTTTTGTTGACATCTGAAGGAATGAATATTCTTACGATGATTTAGAGTGTTCCGGTTAAATTGCCACTTTGGTATGAGGGCTTATTTTCAATACGTTGTGTAGTGATTAATAAGCCCGAAATAGACGAGGATAGCAGACAAAGATCAGTGTTAAACTATGCAAGTGTCACTATTTTGTCCCTATTACATGCATCCATTTTTCCCGAAGTTACTTCAGTAATTATTAGAGCTACCGTTGTCTATAAAGTTTGAAGCTTCGAGCTATACAAACGGAAGCTTCGAATAATAATACTAGATTCGTTTTCTACTTTCATGGTTCATATAGAAGACCAGACCATACTTGCTTGTAGTTGGTTTTGTATTGTTCATTATACAACATAATTTTACTTGAATTCTAACGACGGCAAGGTCAGTGGGGAGGGCCTAGTTTTTGCGGGAAATAATGAATAATGAGGAAATTATTCCTCATCTATATCCTGTGCAACAACATAATGTGCTTATTTAACATGCGATAAACTTCAAAATGATCTTTACCGCATATATCTAGAACAGATATTAAGCCAGAAGCCAGAACACGGACAAATTCATTAACCTAGCGTTAAAAATATTTCGGGAGACGCAGTCTAAATTTCTGTAAGAAGAGGTAGATAGCGCACTAGCTGCCAGTGGGCTTTTTAGCGTATAATTTCTAGAAACCGCCAATTAAGGATTTCATGCATTGCCATTGGTGATATATGTGAAAACACTAGAATATCCGGGTTTTCAGAAAGGCAGGGGTGTATCTAAGGAGGGGGCACAAAGGGCACGTGCCCTCCCCTTCCCCACCAAAATATTGGATTTTCATGTTTGGTTTTGTTTGATTTTGCATACCCGCTATCAATCGCACGTACAAACTCCATTAGATCACTTAACCTAATAAGTGCGCCCTTTACTTTCCCAAAGACCTGGATCTGATGCGGAAAAGGGTGGTACACGTATAACAAAAACATCCACGGAAAGTATTGTTCGGAAAGTGGGTGAGCCCTATACGTGCACGGACGCGTCTCACCAATCTTGTGGCCCGTCAGGTTGTTAGGCTGCGCCTCCAGGAAACCCGCCCCACGCCGGTAGTACAGACCCGCGCGGTAGTTCTCCGAATACGACTGCCTGAAGAAAACAGGAGGAACGCATGTCATGATGGATGATATAGCAGCTGGCTACACCCGAAAACAAAATTTCACTAAATGTAAACACAGGCCATGCAGTCATTTAAAAGATACGGGTTATGAATTGTACATTTCTAAAACAAATATATTTCAAGTGACTGTGAGGCACTTGCATAGTATATTACTTGCAGGGAGAAATCGTGGCTTCCGTCATAATAGCCCATGTGCACACGTCCTTGACATTGACATAATGCACACGGGGCACCTGTTGCAGCCTCCAAGCTTTTGCATAGCAACCATTGTAAATGAATGGAGTTTTCATAGAGCAGCTACAGTTTTTAGTCAATAACTTAATAAATATTTGAGTATGACTAATTATAATGTAACCTCGTGTAACCACTTTGAAACAGAAAGCTTGGAGGCAGGCAGTGGTTGCTAGGCAGATAAAGTAGGTAAGTAAAGAGATGTGCAAATCGTGTATTATATATATAACTCACTTGCCTTTACTATTGAGAATATCTCTGGTGAGAAAAATATTTGTGATCTCTGGAAGGATCACTATGAGTCTATTTTAAACTCATCAAAGTCCACTACTTTAAAAACAAAAATTATTGATAAATTATCTGATTGTACTACACCTGATAACCCATTTTCCTTCTATGAAATTAAATCTGCGATTAAGGGACTAAAAAATGGCAAAGCATGTGGCAGAGATGGCTTGCAAAGTGAGCATTTCAAGTATGGTCCTGACAAGTTGTGTGGTTTGCTATGTATGCTATTTAACTCTATGATACTACATGGGTATATGCCTGTTGAACTCTTGGACACGTTCTTAACCCCCATTGTCAAGGACAAGAGGGGTGACCTGGAAAGTAAAGACAATTATAGACCTATAGCAGTTACAAGTGTTTTATCTAAGATTTTAGAGACAATTGTACTTAATAGATACCAATATTGTCTAGTCACTTGCTGTAATCAATTTGGTTTTAAGGCTGGTCACTCTACAGACATGTGTGTTTTTACTCTTAAGCATATTATTGATTATTACCATGATAAATCTAGTCCTGTTTTTATTTGTTATCTCGATGCGTCGAAAGCATTTGATAGACTTAATTTTTGGGTGCTATTTGATAAGCTTTTAACACGAGGAATGCCAAAAATTATTGTTCATTTACTTGTGTTTTGGTATACACATCAGAATTTTTATGTGCGATGGGGATCAAGTCTTAGTAATGCCTTCAAATCATCGAATGGAACTCGCCAGGGCGGGGTCCTGTCACCATATCTCTTTAATGTATATGTTGATGATCTTTCTGTACGCTTGAATAGTCTCAATGTTGGTTGTTATATCAGTAATACTTGTGTCAATCATTTGATGTATGCTGACGATAGTGTTCTCATTGCACCATCCATTAGTATTTTACAACATATGATTTTAGAATGTCAAGAATATGCCGAGACCTGTGATATTGTTTTTAATGCAAAGAAAACTGTATACATGTGTATTAAATCTCGTAATATTTATATGCCTAAAGTGCCATCTCTGTTTCTTAATGACCAGCTAGTCGACTTAGTAGATTCACATAAATACCTTGGTGTTACAATGACTAGTGATAGACAGGATCACATGGATATTTCTAGATCAATTCGTACACTTTATATTCGAGGTAACAGTCTGATTAGTAATTTTAAGCATTGCTCTGATGATGTTAAGGTACAGCTCTTTAAGAGTTACTGCACAAGTATATATTGTTGTCATTTATGGTCTAATTTTAGTCAAGATGTTTACAGAAGGATCAGATCTGCTTTTAATAGAATTTTTTCGTTTATTGATGAATTTATATCATCGCATCAGTATATCTGCTACTCTCTTTGCAATATGGTATTAATCATTTTGATATTTTAATTAGAAACAATGTAACTAGTTTTATTAAGAGATTGGAGGTCTGAAAAGCTCTGATTCATACGTATGTACGTTCGCCGTAGCAAAGCATGTGATGGAGGATGCGTCAGCCACGAGCGTTGAGTTACAGGTAAATAAAACTCGCTCCCGTGTTAATGAAGGGAAATTTGCCGTATTTTGACACAATATTTATATGGTTTAAATTTATTATTTATCCTATTTATGAATTAGAACTCATTATATATACACTCGCCCACAACATACTGGATGGAGATGAGATTATGATAGATAGTAAAGATATACAAGCTCGTTAGTTTGACCATATTGTGGCATTATTTTCCAATGTGCACCTAAGTCAAACTCAGCTATTATAACCCGTAAAAGTATCAGAAAATGTCCAATGATATGAATGGATTGAACGCCTATTACTACTGATTGACCAATCCTAATTTTACATTAATAGGGCAGATAATAACGGAAATAACAGCCAAAAGACTATATGTATGGTGGTTGATTTCCGTCAGCAAACTATATAAATCTACCAAGATCGTCTTTCTAAACTAAATCCGTGTCTTGACAGCTGTATCTGCAATAGAACTCTTATAAGTTATTCCTGTGTGCAAGCTGTAGTAATAATGTTACATTTCACCAATCCTTCAAATGAAAGTTAATTTGGAAAATAAAATAAAGATATTAGGTCTCAAGGATCCACCTGCTATGCAGTATCACTTTATTTTGATGAGTGGGGTCATGTTAGTCTAGATTTATAGATCAACCAAACACCTATAGATATTTCTTAACCCGTGTGTTGACAGCTCCATTTGTTATTATTTTCTGGTAAGGTATGGCTGTTTGCATGCTCTAGTAATATCATCACATTTTATAATTCGTTTGAGAGAAAGTTATCCCGAAAATTAGAAGGAAGCACTTTTGTGAGCAACCACCTGCTAGTCAGTATTTGTTTGTGATCCAACGCTCTCGTGGAACGTCAAACGTTTGCTGTCAGGACTCTGTGCAGTATTTTCATTTGGTAGTGGATGCAAAAAGATGGAAAAGTAAATGTCTCAGCAAATCTTTATTATCAATTATTTCTGTGAATACTTCTAGTATGTTGTAGAGCAGAGGTTAGCGAATTCAGCCGAAGTTAAAAGTAAGAAGATTAGCACAATTTTAATACAAGCAAGAAACAGCCTTGATGAAAAAGCTCTGATTCATACGTATGTACGTTTGCCGTAGCAAAGCATGTGATGGAGGATGCGTCAGCCACGAGCGTTGAGTTACAGGTAAATAAAACTCGCTCCCGTGTTAATGAAGGGAAATTTGCCGTATTTTGACACAATATTTATATGGTTTAAATTTATTATTTGTCCTATTTATGAATTAGAACTCATTATATATACACTCGCCCACAACATACTGGATGGAGATGAGATTATGATAGATAGTAAAGATATACAAGCTCGTTAGTTTGTGGCATTATTTTCCAATGTGCACCTAAGTCAAACTCAGCTATTATAACCCGTAAAAGTATCAGAGAAAATGTCCAATGATATGAATGGATTGAACGCCTATTACTACTGATTGACCAATCCTAATTTTACATTAATAGGGCAGATAATAACGGAAATAACAGCCAAAAGACTATATATGTGGTGGTTGATTTCCGTCAGCAAACTATATAAATCTACCAAGATCGTCTTTCTAAACTAAATCCGTGTCTTGACAGCTGTATCTGCAATAGAACTCTTATAAGTTATTCCTGTGTGCAAGCTGTAGTAATAATGTTACATTTCACCAATCCTTCAAATGAAAGTTAATTTGGAAAATAAAATAAAGATATTAGGTCTCAAGGATCCACCTGCTATGCAGTATCACTTTATTTTGATGAGTGGGGTCATGTTAGTCTAGATTTATAGATCAACCAAACACCTATAGATATTTCTTAACCCGTGTGTTGACAGCTCCATTTGTTATTATTTTCTGGTAAGGTATGGCTGTTTGCATGCTCTAGTAATATCATCACATTTTATAATTCGTTTGAGAGAAAGTTATCCCGAAAATTTAGAAGGAAGCACTTTTGTGAGCAACCACCTGCTAGTCAGTATTTGTTTGTGATCCAACCCTCTGGTGGAACGTCAAACGTTTGCTGTCAGGACTCTGTGCAGTATTTTCATTTGGTAGTGGATGCAAAAAGATGGAAAAGTAAATGTCTCAGCAAATCTTTATTATCAATTATTTCTGCGAATACTTCTAGTATGTTGTAGAGCAGAGGTTAGCGAATTCAGCCGAAGTTAAAAGTAAGAAGATTAGCACAATTTTAATACAAGACTCTTGGGTAGAAAGTCGGCAATTTCTCTCTATTTACTACGGGGAACGAGAATCTTACCTGCAATCGGGCCAAAGTACAGCACGTCACGAAACCGTGAACATACGAGGATTGCCGAATGAAATGACGTACGTGGTACTGTAGTGACGTCATATGAACTACTTCAGTTTAATGTTCGTTGGAAAGACCGGCAAGTAAAATAAGAAAAAATGAAAATCAAATCAGAACTGTTATCGTTCTTTCACTTGGATAAAACTTACAGTCTGTTAAACGGGAAACATGTTAAGATTCTATTGGATATATTTAAATTCCTGGATATTCATGGCACGCATGAGTTAAACGATGTGCAATTCGTCTGCTTCATGCAAAGTATCACTGATTTAACAGAATCGCAGATATACAAAGTGAGATGATTTTAGATGCTTATACATGAATTTTATTTTGTTGAATTAAGCGGTTTTGTTCCATTTGTTAATTGTAATCCTTGTCTAGAACGCTTAATAGATTGACGTTCACAGAAGGAACAAGAGAAGTCAGCATGTGATAGACAGATAGTAAGAGTCCTTTCCCGCCATTTTCGGTTTCGGCGTGGCACGTGCATGGGATGGCTCTACGGGGCGGGCAGAGGAAGGTCACAGGGTGACGGGGTCTTTTTTTGTGTAGAATTTTTGTGGTAAAGAAACACGGGATTGCAACAATAATAATATCCACCCATTTAACTTTGAATAATCCAATACATTTTTCCTGCATTAGTGTGCGATGTGCGTTGAGAGCACGCGTGCGTGTGTGTGTGTGTGTGTGTGTGTGTGTGTGTGTGTGTGTGTGTGTGTGTTAAGACTCTTTTACGAAATAAAAACCGTGAATTCTGATAATGCGGTTTTAAACATTTCACATTGTCATTGATACACTGAAGATATTGAATGTTTATGTTGGTGTCAAATACATTACATTATATAAAAATTTCGATCCTGTTTGAATGATAAAAGTGTTTAAAATCACATTATCGGAATTAACGTTCATTCACGGATTTCCGTTCGGCTGTCTAGAGTCTAGCTGCTCCATAAAAAAAGCTTTTGGTTATAAACCGTCTTGTCAGGATCCGGTCATTAGATATTCTAGAGGACAGTGGGAGGGGGCGGGGAGGGGGGGGCTAGAGTTTTCACCCGGATTCAAACTTTCTGATAAGGTGGCCACTTAGCATAGTTATTTAGCACTTTTGACAAAAGTAACAAAGACATTTTCAACGCCTAACTTTCTGTAAGAACTAGAATGCCAAGTCGATTATATGCACAATTCGGCTGTTCTTTTAACATTCTTTTTCATCACACTATTAACTATCCACAACATTAAACCTGTGACTACTACTATTTCAATGTTCTTGTATTTCACCCAGTTCAAATGATGAAAATATTTGTTCCTTGAGATTTTGACGTAAACACATAA
The DNA here is from genome assembly GCA_019095985.1 of Streblospio benedicti. Classification (NCBI taxonomy): domain Eukaryota; kingdom Metazoa; phylum Annelida; class Polychaeta; order Spionida; family Spionidae; genus Streblospio; species Streblospio benedicti. The sequence continues at coordinate 45,525,350 of CM032660.1, forward strand.
TTGTTTAAAAAACCGCACACTGTTGAGATAAAATAACCCAATTGTGTGTGTAGTTTGAAATAATAACCCAATTGTGTGTAGATCTACAGCCGAATTGTGCAATTGGTGTTCTTTTTGCTAAAAATACCATTCAACCATTCAAAAAAAATGAAGATAAAAAAAGAGAAAAAAATAAATAAAAAACAAGGATTCCAAATAAATATCAATACAAAAGACTAGCCCTTTAGATAATGCACAATTGTCCAAAACAAGTCTTCATTATTTTATAAAGGTTGATTTTTGAATCATAATCAAGCAATTAAAAACAAAATGAAATGTGTGTACCAATTCTTATAAAAATCAGGACTGATTATTTTTTCATAATTACGGTGAGGGGGTGATTCAAATGTCAACAGACATGAGCTGAACTATCAGATGTAGGGGGTGAATGTAAACATGGAATTGCACGGGAATTTTGTCGTAATGATGAGCAAGATCAGCCGCCACTGGGAAGGTGATAAAGATATAATTTTTAGATTTTTTTTTTTAATTTGACGTTGGAAAAAAACTTTGTTAAAGGGAAAATGATGGGCCAATTCTTTAAACTTTGGGGTGTTTTTTTGTTTTTGCATAACTCCGGCAATTTAAAAAACCCCCCCAATAAACCAGTTATATTTAAAAAAGGCGTGGGAAATTTTAAAAATGTTTGTAAAAATGACGGGGAAGGTTTACTCCCCTTTTATTTTTGTTTAAAATCCCCAAATCCGAAAATATTATTATAAAAAATCCAGTTTTTTTTAAGGGGGGGAAAAGGGGAAAATATTAAAAAATTTTAAAATTTTATAAAATTTTTTATTGTAAATTTTAAAAACAAAAAAAGTTTTCTTTAAAAATTTTAAGTGATACCTGGGGATTTTTTTACAAAGTAACTTTTCAAACAATAACTTGATCAAAACAAAAAAAAAGAACCTTGATTTAAAGTTTTTATTTTTAAAAAGAAATTAATAAATTAATTTTGAAAGTA
>CM032660.1:45526452-45559662 GCA_019095985.1 Streblospio benedicti
GATTAACCTAGGAATGAGTATGGACTTTTTCATAAAATGCTCATTACCTGTATTCATAAGGTCCATAATTTTCTCCTATATGGAATGTGTACGTATAATCAGAATTTCTTGGACAAGACACTAAAAAGGAAGAGAAAAAAAGAAATACATAGTGATAATTGAGAGTCAAATTAAACAAATTTGTTATTAAAAACAAATTAGCTGGTACACATTTAAAGATTACAGCAAATGTATGATTAATAAGGACCATTATTATTTTGACAAATATAAATTGAAAACAATGAAAGGTTCGATAGTAGGCTAAGAAAGACTAGAAAATAATTTACCATACTAGTCCAAAAATTTAGAAAAATGAATTGAAAAAAGAAATACTAGTCCAATTTATAAGATGATAAAATGATTTATCATTAAAGATTTTATTCAAAGGTTTTACAATATAAAACTGCTGAAATTTTGGACTATCAAGTTCCTTATTGTCTTACGTTTTCACCAATGCTTTTTACAGGCCTGCCTAACCCCCCTGTTAGAGTGCCGACTCCGCGTCAATTTTTAGTCGATAAAAATGAGAGTCCGTAAAAAAGATGAAAACTTGGGAAATTAACCATTTCAGTGATTAATCAGGTCGACGGCGCTGGATGGCTCCGACGCGTCGTCCAGCGGACTCTTGCGAACTCCGTGCAGGCTCCGTGCTTCCTCCGCATCACCTCCGCGAGCAAAATTTGCGCGGAATCCCTCCACTTCTCTGGAGAAGTGAATTTTTCACGCCGCGTAACAACTCCGCGCGGATGGGGATTATTGATTAAATTTCTTTTAATCTTTTTTACATCGCTGGTCGCCGCACGAAGCCGTATTTGGCCCCGACGGACTCCGTCTGCTTCTGTCCCACGTAAAATGAACGTCGTTCACCTCCGCTGTACGTCGGTGTACGCTGCAAGACCTATCCGCGCCAAGAATAGTGCGACTCCGCCTGCTTCCGTGATCACGCCGCAGTCGACGTCTGTTGGTGCCCTGCAGTGCAATTTCTTGCAAGTTCGCCTGCGGCGTCACTTCTACTCCGCCAGGAGTGGAAATTTTCTCTCATTTTTTAGCCCTATCCCTTGGACGGTGTTCGCACGCATAGGGCGTGCGGACTCCGTGTTCCGCGTGTTCACTCCAACAGGGGGGTTAAGGGGGGAGCTCAATGTATTCATATTTATATATACTAGAGGTTATTGTCGTGTAAGATCCTGATATCACTCGTGGTGGGTAACAACATGAGATAATATCATTAAAGAAGATTCTAGTACACTAGACAAGCTTTCAAGAACTTTGGTTTATTCATTTATTTATTTTTTTACAAATGATCAACAGTTGTACAACTATTTAAAGATCTTTTGCGTTAATGCGGTTTGTATGCCTTGTGTGTGTGATGGTAGAAGACACCCATTAGGAGCCACTGAACATTGTGTTGACTTCATAAAAAAATCAAGAACTTTCTTCTGTCAGTGTAGCCACTATATTAGTGTTTTCCAATGAATTACTGTGAAGTTGGTGTTTCCGAAATGAAAAGGAATGCGTATTGTTACCTATTATATATGTGTGTCTGTGCGTGCGTTAAAAAGCGGCAATACAGAATATAGTCAAGGAAAAAAGAAATACAACTTACAGCCACCAAAGACAAATGTCCATAGAACATGAAAATATCCCAGATTTATGAGAGAATTCATTGTAGTGTAGGTCTACTCGCTGTTACAGTTGTAGTGAGAGAACCGTTTGACCTTCCGTCGCTTTACATTTGCTCGTGGTATTTGAAATACAGCTGGGTAGTAATTCTTGGCACACCGGTAAACCTTGAATTGTTAGTATTCCAAGTAAAAAAAAAAAGGCTGCATTTGACAAACAGTTTGTGCAGGAAGGTACTGTAAACTAGAATAATGCGTGGAGCTACTTATTTACATAGGCTATTAATGTTTGCTGACTACTCAAGTTTGTTGCACCTACTTGTACCCACGAAATTCGCAAATTAAATTGTGCACAAACATTGCTAGTTTTACAGTTGCATAAATGTGCTTAGCATGGTATTCATGGGATACAATTTTATATCTAAGAGTGTGTTTTTTCTTATTAGAAACAGTAAAACAAAATACAAAATTTCAAATTTTATAATAAAATATGAGTACCGGTATTCTCTGTCTTTGCATTGGATGCAATTATGCTTATTTTAGAAATCGTAAAATATGCATTATAGTTGAATGTGCGGATTAGATAGGTATTTTGCCGCTTTGGCACATTGATTCGCTGACAACATGTCACTACCAAATCCTGTGTGGTGGAGTTTTCGTACCGGTATATCTGACTGAACTATCTCAAAACCCAAGTTGAGCCACTCTCTTGTATAAATGAAATCTGCACCCACATCGGCCTTGGAACGACATAATGATGGATGAACACCAGTCTGAGCGTAGTTTGTGGTAAATTCAAAGCTGTGTTGATAACCGTAATGACCGCATCACTGACGACAATCGGGGGGAAATTGGCAAGTCTGAAAGTGCATAATTTTGCTACTTTTAAACGTGATTTTTATGTCACTCTTTGTGATGTTTTTACGAGGTTGTCAAAAAGGATAATTACCTGCCCTAGCATAGTAATCCTGACTAACAAATTTTAAAACACTTTGAGAGCTTACAGGATGAGTATGGGTTTGTTTTGTTTCGGTTTTGAGGGGTTTTATTGGCGGGGGTTTTCTTCTTTATGTTTTTATGGGGGTTGCTTTTTTATCTTGGTGTTATTGCCCATTTCACGTGAGGCAAGCTGATGATACTCGCTTATTGTTTAAATTGTTTGTTTTGTTTTGTTTGGGGTTTTTGTTGTTGTTTTGTTTGTTTGGGTTTGTTTGTTTTTGTTTGTTTGTTTTTTTTTGGGGGGGGGGGGGGGGGGGGTTGGGGGGATAAGTCTTTTTCCACTATGGAGTTCAGCTGATTAACTCCGTTTGAATGAAATTTTTCCTGTTGATGAGACAATAGCACTTGCATTTTCGCCATTTAGGCCAGAGAAGTATTGTTTTATAAATTCTAGTTGAAATTGAGGTCTCTGTAGAGATGAAAAGCTTCTATTTTTTCAAATTAAAATAAAGGAATTTATATAGTTTTGTTTTCGAACTTTTAATAACATTTCAACATACTAGTAATACATAAATATTTTAGGGAAACCCCGTACAAGTGCCGTATTGATGATGAACCGGGAACACAAAATTATTACAAAAGCCTGCAGCGCGGACGTGTAGTAAATTGCTTTTATATTAACTGTCAAGCAAATTGAAGTACACTTTTAAATGTGTGATTGGTGAAGAAGAAAACAAGTCTACTACACATTTATCTGCAAATATCTATTGCTTCTGATTAATCACATTCCAATTATATGTTTCTCATCTCTATATATAGCATAAATATCGCATGGACAACAATTTGGTACCATCTAAAACGATCTAGCTTTATTTCTTTTCAATCTATTGATAGTTTTTGCACATTTTTCATGGTTGCGAGTAGAGGGGTTTCTGCGTCTTAGTGTTCATTTCCAGTGGAGGAGCCCGGCCCCGACGGCTGCAGCCAGCAGCACGACTAGGCGGGGGCTGCTGCTAGCCGGGGAGCTGCTAAACACTGTGTTGCCGGGAGGCAGGCGCCCTCGGTTACACCTGCAAAAACCCACGCCAGCATCAGTCTTATTCATTCAAGCTGTGGGTTCAATTCTAATCACCTTTCTCTTTAATTACACATTTTATATAATGTCCTTAAATATGTTCATTGTGGTTTTGGACTAGCCTACATTTGACCATTGTCATATCTCAAGAAATTCACATGATTAGTTCATCTTATCCAAGCACTATAACAATATGGTGGTGTTGTGATAAGATTAACAATTCATGCCAATTCTATACAATGAATTGTGTGATATGGCCTAACACGCATTGTAATATTTACTTAGATCTAACCTAATATTGTGATTGATTGGAGCCATAATTCTCATGGATTTCCCACTGCTAGAAGCACATCTTTCCACAGTGTTTGCAATCTGGCTTAAATATGCCGGTCTAACGAACTGATTTATTACCTGCACACCACACACCACTACACATCTTGTGCTCAATTCTGGATGGTAGGTGACATATTGACATAGTGACATATTGGCACCCATATCATATGGATCAGCAAGAGTCCAACTGTGGCCCTCACCGTGACTTGGTGCAGCACACGTGGCACCTGCCTCCGTCCAGGTCGTGCCACATCTGTGCCAGCGTGTCTGGGTGCGGCTCGAGCGGCCCCGACACGTCCGCGCGTTCGCTGGAAGCAGGGGGCAGTGAGTGGTAAGAAATGGTGGGCTTCCGAGAATATGCATCCATGGAACACTCCGTGCACACTTAAAGACCCACCCCAAAATGTGATCATCTAAAATCACGTAAAATAGTTTTTTTTCCTGTGAAACACATGTACGCAAGCATGCACGCGGACGCTCACCTGACAATGGCGCTGATAGTCTCGTCCCACAGTTTGGCGCATTTCTCCGTCACGTTCTCGCTGCACGTGTCGAAAGACGCGCACCTGCAACAGACCACGTAACTATGGTAACACTGACGTCTGCACATCTTAAACTAGATCAAAAGTGCCAGGACGAGATTTTTATGAAATAGCCCAGGGGATGCGTCTCAACAATAATCTGTGCTAAAAACGCACCATGTTGTCTTTTATTACCACGATTACTCAGGCTTCCGGGGCGCCTGACCCCGCCTTACCCCTTGCTGAGGCCCGGGCTGGGGCTGCCCGTGTCGAAGGCGTAGATGCAGTAGGGCTGCTCGGCGGGGCAAGGCTTGGTGGGGCCGCGGCACGCCAGGCTCTCCACGGACCCGTCATACGTGCTGTTGCAGAAGTAACACTCCTGAACTAAAAATATACATAACATAGATAACGTTAATCATTGTGATACTTGATTTTAAAATCATGCAAGTTTTGCACTTTCAGAACTTCTTAGTTCTCGTGTTCTTTTTGCACTGAAAAGGTGATACATCTTCAGAAAATCCTTAGAATAAGACCACCCAGAAGATGGACAGATGGTCAATTAATCTTAGTAAGGCATTCAATCAGTAGTTTCACTGTCAAAGTGCTGTGGTCAAAGGTCAAAACTGATACTTTAGTCGGAAATGCTAGTCAAAAGTGCCAATTGGAAGATGAAAAAAGAGGTTGACTTAGGCGGAGGATAGGCACGTGTAATACGTATGTACAGAAGAACCTCCACCCCCCCCCCCCACACACACACACACACATATATATATATACACACACAACCAACCGGGATTAAAACGAGCCCTTTAATGTAACAACTGGACTACATCACCACAGCCATACAATAGCAACCCATGTTTAATAGTAACACGGCACACAACCATTTGAATAGATGAGCAACATGGCCGTTTTGGTTGTACGTCGTGGCCGCTATTTTGCTTGCAAGTACAGGCCGCGTTCGGACTGTGAGTCTGGGGCGTGTGACTAACCTCCGCACGGCGCCTGCTCGCAGTGCTCGTACTCGTACTCCACCACCTGCAGCCCCGACACAGCCTCGCTCCCGTCTTCACCGCCAGACGGCGTGGTCACGTCACCTGCTGCAGGTAGAAATACACAGTTGGTGATGCGGCTACTTTGCATAACAATGACGTCATGTGTAAAGCACTGACTTGTGAGATGAATGTTGCCTTGTATCTCATATTTTGATAATTGTACAGGAATGTTGAATATTTCATTCATAAAATAAAATTACTGGTATAATGAGCTTTTTTCAGGGCGTACAAAGTTTATGTTAATGGTAATGATTTAGTAGGTCTGTGTTTGACTAAACGGATCAACGCCAAGGCTAAATATTACTGGTAAAACCTCGTGATTTCCCAACAGAATAAAGAAATGGCTTGGAGCTACTACTGTTTGGAATTCATTTCTTTTTTTCTTCGCACCATGATTATTTGAGAGGGCAAAACGCGTGTTTCTAAAACGATGGTTTGTTTATAGATCTGGCTATCCTAACCTGCTGCCGCGCCGTTGTGCTGACAGGTGCGCGCGCGGGAGTGCATGCCGTCGCCGCACGTGGCGCTGCAAGCGGTCCACGCGCCCCACTCCGCGCATGCGCTGTACTCTACACCAGACGAGAAATAACTGTGGGTTTTTTTTCAACAAAACAGACATAAAAGGGAATGCTGGCGATTACTGGAGTGCATATCTTTGTATAGATAAGGATAAGATATTTTATTTCCCCAATATACTTTGTAGGAATGTATAATCATAGCGAAAATGTTGATTATAGATCTCATTATAGAACAAGCAAACGACCATAGAGTGGCCGAATATATAACTCTAGAATTAAAGATCACATAAAACTTTTGAAATGGTATCTTCAAATGCTTCGGCAACAACTATGAAAGCTCCACAAAACGTACATTGCGGATTGAGCCAATAATTTAGTAAGCCCCTATACACGGCCAAATTCTGTGCGACAATTTCTTTTAAACCGTGGAGAGCAGGGAGGTGGGCAACATACTGGGACACTGCCCAGGCAGGCAGGGCTGGGCGTCTGCTGTCGGCCCCACGCACGGCTTGCCGCCGTACACGGCCGGTGGGTCGCTGCAGGAGCGGCTTCTGGTGGACACGCCGAGGCCGCACGTCACGCTACACGCCGACCAAGCCGACCACAGGCTGAACCGCCCGTCAACTGCGCGGACAAAACATCACACTTAAATGTTTGTTATTCTGTGTATGTGTGTGTGTTCTTTTTTAAAATATTTGGGTAAATGTTTCGGTCTTGTCTGTTGCGCAGAAAAATGTCTAATTCACGCCATATCCATGTTTGGTCTCAAAGCCCCGGGGAGCACACAGCAGAGCTTCCAGTAGTTCTAGTAAGTTACGGCGCTTCACACTATATTACCCACTAGCATATGCTAGAATCATTAGCTCTGTATCTATTTAACGTGTATGTGACAGGAAGCAACTGGCATGGAATGAGTGGGCTGAACAATCTCTTCGAGACCCGACCAGGAATCGAAACAATGGGTCTGACTCCCTGTCTACTCGGCCACAAAAGCACAAAAGGACAAAAGAACACGTCGGCATTGTCTGTAATTTCATCTAAACCTTTAGATGAAACTGACACAAGAGGAAATAACCTGGTACCAAACCTTGTAAATAGGAAATGATCGTTAACGATGTTGTTAACAGCTTGTTAACACTCTGTAAACTGTAAAACAACGTTCACAACCTGCTCTCATGCCTGTTATGAACGCGTTGACAGCATTTTGTTGTTAGAAAGAAACTTTTTGTTGAGAAAATATTTACAATATTACAATATATATATATCACATACTTATAGTTCACATAGTGTTGCAAAATTCTATTAAATGTCAGGTATGATCATGTAATGGTAAATATTTTGCTCTGTTAATGTATAAAAGAACAAAACGAGTGTGGGACGATGGTGAGCCCATGGTATCCTAACCATCCTAGGCCCGACTACGCACTTTAGCTGTCTGTATGCGCAGTCAGCACAGGAGAGTGTGCTGTGCTTCAGCATCCCCCCCCCCACACACACACACACACACGCACAACGCACCTGCTTCGCCGCATGCCCTGTCGGTGCAATAGGCAGTGCTGGTGTCTCCGCCGGGACACGGCAGCCCCGTGCCGCGTGGAGCTGGGTTGTCGCATTCGCGGCGCCGTGTCCGCACGCCCGTGTTGCACGTGGCGCTGCAGCGACCCCACTCGCCCCACAGGCTCCACGCGCCGTCAACTACAAACACAATCGTCGACACCATTTTGATATTTTGATATTGAGAAAGCTACATACAAACCTCTCAAGATTACCAAGCTGCCGACCAGGCGACTAGTGGTTTTAATGAGAGGTGGTTGGTTATTGTGAAGATGTCCATAGTATCTCTTTTTATAGATTTGACACCTCTAGAAATGGATGGCTGGTCTTAATTAGGGGGTCTGTTGTATTTCTAGCCTCTTATCATATCAAACTTGAATGATGAACAAATCAGATGCAATTAGATCTACATAATTGAGATCTTGATAATGTTTATATGCTATAACATCATAATTTCTTACGTGCTCCATTGCTCTATCTGTCTGGCATACAGAGAGAGACACAGACAGACACGCATACATACACACAAACACACAGACATACCGTTGGTGCATTCCTCGCTGTAGCAGAGCTCGACTCGCGAGCGCTGTCCGTCGCACGTCTGTCCGCCATGCTGCGGCACCGGGTTGTTGCACTGGCGCGTGGACGTGCGCACGCCCGTGCCGCACTGCACGTTACACGCCGTCCACTCAGCCCAGCCGCCCCATTCCCCGTCCACACGCACTGAGAGGAAAAACAGGAACCTTTCATACAGGTCTCTTACCTACATCAAATACTTCCTATGACTTTAGGAAAAACATGATGGAATATCATGACTTCCTTGTATGTAACACACAACTGTACAAATGTGCATGGTATCAGGCATGTTTTGTACCTTGACGTTGTTGACTCTACTGTAGGCCTACTTGCAGGTGTTAAAAAAAGTCTGAGATGTGTTTTGCATGTACAGTAGGCCTACTGCCACGCTTTTAAAAATCTGAGATGTTGCCATTTAAAATAGAATCTGATATATGTTTTGCACCTACTGTACTCTCTGATGTTTAACAAATCTGAGGTGTGTTTGGTAAGTATCATACTAGATATTGAAAAAATCTGAGATGTGTTTAGCACGTACCATACTGTCAGATGTTTAAAATAATCTTCGATCTGTTTCATAGGTACTGTACTGGGTTGTGTTAAAACCATGTGATATGTGTATTGCATGTACGTACCATACTAGATACATATTCGAAAATATCTGAGATGTGTTTAGGACATACCGTACTGGCAGTTGCTGCCCACGAAGCCCACAGGGCAAGTGCAGGTGTACTCGTTGACCCCGTCCTCGCACTGACCCCCATTGATGCACGGCTCAGACGCGCATTCGTTCACGTCTGCAGCGAATCACAATGTTCAACTGTACAACTAGAATCTTTCGTGCCCGCAGTGTTTTGTAGTTTTGATCCATACATTATTTTATAGAATTGAATTGTGCACAAGCATGTCTTGTTTTCTAGTGATTTATTTTTAAGACATGTAATTTGTTTAAAGATCGGGATTTTTTCCTCTTTGCCTTTGGGTTGAACTTCTCATGTAAGAAAGGTAAGCAGGCAGGGCCCTTGTATACCCTCTCAGGTTTGGGGGTTTCACATAACCACCGCCACCCCACCCACCCCCCGCCCTAGAAATATACCTAGCACTGTACAAAATAGAGCCTCTGCTGTGGCCCAGTGTCCGATGATTCTAGCAAGGACGGCATGTATCAAACGTTTACAGCCCAGTGGGCAGAAAACGTTTTGGGGCTCCCAATAGGAACACGGTTCAGAACACCTGGACTGGACATTTTTGTCAGGGCTAGCTCCTTTTCATATTTGTTGGCTCTCTGGTCGGTGTGAGTTTCACGAATTTCATACACCGGTCATGACTGCATGCTGATCTGTTGTCACCAATCGGGCAGAAATCACTACTGTAACTGGGCTTGCAATCACACACTCGCACAAAATTATGCATTGACACAAGCACACATACTGACTGAACTAGCAGAAGTCTTTAGTGTACCCGGGCTACCACTCACACACACACTCTTTCTCTCTCTCACACACACATGCACTCAAACATCTCACACACGCACATGCCCTCACAAACATGCGCACACACACTCACCAATCTGGCAGAAGTCACCAGAGTACCCCGGCTGGCACTCACACACGATGCCGCCGCCAGAGTCCGCCGAGGCGCAGAAGCCGCCATTCTCACACGGTGCGCTCAGGCACAGGTCGATAGCTGTAACAAGGAGGTAGCAAACATCAAGCAATCATTCAGTTTGTTTCTGGGCTGACTGTTAGCATTTGACAGCTGCCATTACCTTGTGGCACAGTTAATCAACATATCCGTCTGGCAGCAGTTATTATTGATCAATGTGGGCATCAGAATAAATGATACTAGAAAGGGTACTATCACCTGTACTGTAGGCCAACAGTCAAGCAGTTAAAGCCAGTCAATGATCAAGGTAATGAGTATGTCAATGATGTAGTCAATCAGTCAACGACTTGATCCGCCCCTCACCGATCTCGCAGTTGTCGCCCTCATGTCCGGACAGACACTGGCAGGCGTAACCGGCGTCATCATCCACACAGATGCCTCCTTCCTGACACGGGCCAGACGCACACTCATCTATATCTGCAAAGAACAAAGCCACAGTCAATAAAGGAGGTTTACATTCCATTAGTGAACAATGGACTGGTGGGCCCATTTTCTATGGGAGATTGGGGGTCCATTTACAATCTGACACCGGATATTGAAGCTGAATGTGTCATGGTATTGAAGCTATCGTTAATTGGTACTGTACAGTGTCTCATCAACTGCATGTTTTGTTGAAGGTAGAATCATCTATTTCTATACTTGAAAGCGCCAGTCACACAATACGGAATATTAACGAATTTTACACACTTGCTTCTTATGCCTAGGGTATAACGTTCATCACCAGAAAATCTTAAATGGGTAGACATTTTGGTTAACAATAACAATTGGAAAACCGCTTTTACATATACATGTAGAATGAATATCAATATGAATGTAATGTGCTGGACTTTATTTCCAATTTTGTGATCACATGGTAAAGTCCACTTTTGGTTTCAAGATGGCTGATGAGTGACATTAGTTGAGTGAAGCTGAATCAGTCGCTCTATTAGTTATTGTTAATAGGCACATTGTCACTTCACAGATGGTTTTGTAATATAGAAGGGGCATTTAGTGATGGCGCACATGGATCTGGAGACGACACACCTTCAAACACACCAGAGCACTTACTATAGTCAGATTCAGTGGGTACAGAGGTACTGAGCCCACCTCACCCCGTTTTCACACAAAAAATGTAATTTTCATGTTTGATTTTGCATTTCCACGAGCCTTCGCGGGTACAAAACCCCTGATATCTTGATCATGTGCCCTACCCTGCATTTCAGAAAACCTGGCTGTGCCAGTGACTTACTGACTGCGCACGTGGGACCTGTGAATCCCTCTGCACATGTGCAATTGAAGTCGTAGTCGCCGTCCATGCACACACCACCATTCAGGCATGGTCCACTCACACACTCGTCCTCATCTAAAAACAAATGTTATTATTTACAATCACCATTCATTACTATGGGCCCCAATGACTTCATTAACATTTACACAAAACTTTTTTTCATACCATATATAGACATGTAGTAGGAAGTATTTTTTTTTTTACATAGCACATAGCCAAATTTTCGTTCAGAGGTTTTCTAAATCTATACTTCTTTTTTATCATAAATATTTTTCGACTGGTTTATATAGTTTGCTATTAAAGTATCATACATGTAGATTTAGCACACATAAGAACAAAAAACCTAATGTTGTGTTTCACCAGTTTTATTTTAGCCACTATAGTGTAATAACAGAAACTAAAGCAAATGCCTGTCCAATTTTTTGTAAACTGTCAGATCTGGTAAGAGATTGCAAGACGTGGATTTCATTCAAATACATTTCATACTTTTTGAGATTATCCCTAATTTTTATTCGTACAAGAACCTGAAAAGACCAGCAGAAATCATTGATACTTACTGATTTCGCAGTTGTAGCCGGAGAAACCGGTGCGGCAGTCACAAACGTAGTAATTGACCAAGTCGATGCAGTCACTCCCGTTCTCACATGGGGAGCTCTCACACTCATCAATGTCTGAATATCACCAAGTGTGAGCATAATATGCGACAGTTATGTCTAGAATAGATTATTCAATGATTTTTGACAATTAGGTACGCAATATACCGAAGTTTCCAAATATTACAATGAACAGCGTGGAAAAAGAAGTTTATCACTTTATAAAAATCATACACTCAGGATACATTTTTTTGTAAAACAGCAGTACAATATTTAGTCTGTTTATGGCTGTAATTATTAAATTAGTATAACTTATATCATGCCAATACACTGCTATTGAAGTGGCATCTCTCTGGAAAATGGCACTTGCATAATCCACCTGTCTAGTACACGCCATCTGTGGAACTCACATGCCTGGCACATAGCACCTGTGTAACTCACCTGTCTGGCACACGTTACCAGTGTAGCCATCAGGACAGTCGCAGGAGAAGGCGCCTTCAAGGTTGGTGCACGGCGCCGCTTGTTGGCATGGCGCACTGAAGCACTCGTCCATGTCTGCAACAGATGAAGGAGACGACAGGCAGTCAATGTGAAGCTAAGGCCTGTTAATTGTTACAGAACCAAATGGGCATTTGCTATTCCCAAACAATAAATCAAAACTTAAATAATCATAGCTCTGTTTCCATGACCCCTACATGTTGTTAGTCAGTGAGTCAGGGATGAACCAATGTTAGGCTAACCCAGGTTAAGGTAATCATCTTAGGTAGAGCTAGGTGCATCCCACTCCTACCCCCAACCCCACCTTTTTCATCCCAAAAAGTTCATTTCTACAACATTCTCGGCATCTCTGCGAGCCTTCTTACATACAAAACCCATAAAATGTTGTTGGTGCGCCTTCCGTTTTCAAAACACCTGGACACAAGGGATTCACTTGAACCCTTTTTCCCAGCAAAATATTTAATTTTCATGGATTTTTGGCATATCCGCTAACTATTGCTCTTACAAAACCTATGAAATCCTTTGAGTGCCCCCCCCCCTTTCTCTAAATAGCTGGATCTGCCAGTACTCACCGATGCTGCATGTTTCGCCCACATATCCAGGCCGACACACGCACGACCACATGTCCACAAGGTCCACACACGAACCGTCGTTGAAGCACGGCGAGCTGACACACTCATTCACGTCTGTGACAAAACATGATAAGAAGATCGCTATCCAGACTTGATCAAGATCAGGTGAACATTTCAACATCCGTGTGGCTATATAGCTGAGATAAGGGGAACATTTCAACATCCTTTATGTTTATATAAATTAGATCTGGTGAACATTTCAACATTCTTGATGTTCTGTACCTGAGTTCAGGTGAACATTTCAACATCCTTCGTTGCATATAAATGTAACTCTCATCAGTTATATCTTAACCCATTGAATGTTTGTGTATTAGACGGACAAGGAACAAAGCTTTCCAGTGATATATGATACATGGCACCATATATACAGGAAGTCAAGTCGTCTATGTAAAAGGGAAACATTGCCATTTTTATGTTGTTGGTATGCTGTTACATATTTTAATGGGTGAGCATGAATGGCATGTTTATCTTATCAAGAATAGAATGGGACTGATGGTGTGATCAATTATAATCCTCTCTATCATTTCTCCCTAACAAGCATGTTCCTACCACTATTTTAACAGATTAGGGAGGGGTTCAGCTTTTTATCCTGCCATTGCTGATGCTGTTGCTGCCGCCGTTGCTGCTGCTGCCGCTGCTGCTACTGCTGTCCAATGTTCTATTGTTCAGTTTTGGCCAAGCAACCCATTTTGAAAGAGATTCCCGTAGAGACTGACAATCACAATCGTTCAGTGAATGACAGGGGGCGGTTCCCTGCAAATAACATGTCTTATCTTGTCAGCAAGACATATGGGACTCAGGGTGCAATCAGCATCATACCGTTCTCGCAGTGTGTCCCTTGGTAGCCATCCAGACACAGGCAGTTGTATCCATCTAACAGGTCTACGCAGTCTCCCCCGTTCTGACAGGGGGCCGAAGCGCAGTCGTCTATGTCTGCAAACACACAAACCATATGCTAGTCTTGCTTTGCCTGTCTGTACATCTGTTGGTGTCTGTCAAGCTGTCTGTATGTCCATCTGTTGGTTCAACAATTCGGCACAATCTGCACCATTGAATATATTTGATATTGGAAAAATTATTATAGTATAATTCTCATTACTGTATTAATATCGTATGTAATACTTAAGTATCCATATTGTATAAAAGATTAATAAATGATTTTAAAAAATCTCCACCGTTCTGACAGAGAGACATGACACACGCTCATCTATATCTGAATACACGCAAGCCCACTTATTATTCAAAGCTCCACCCACAAAAAGTGCCCAGATGAAAAAAAACTACAGTCTTGTATTAGAAGTCTAAGGTATGTGGATACACCCCCTTTAACAATAAAATCCAATGGCAAATGCATCAATGGATTTGATTTGAACGCGCTTTGAAATGATTTTTTGTCATTAGAATGAAAGAAGGTGATGCGCAAGATATTACAATATATTCTACCATGAATTGTTTTGTCACTATTTTTATTGACAATGTTTTCATTTTTACTGAACATATCACTTAAAAAGGAAGTAAATCCTGCATTTCTACTACTGATATTCTGCAATATTCATCTTTAGAAAAGTATTTTGTACTACATAATCTCAAAGAATTCAAACATGTGATTTGATTGATGGAAAGTTAAGGTCTCAAATAAATATAAACTTCCTCTTTTGGTAGGTACCTTTTTTAAATACACATAAAATCATGAATTGCTCAGTGCATAGTAATAGTCACAACAATTTGATGCTCTTTAATATAAAAAAGGTCTCTACATGAAGATTGAAATGACAAAAATAAATTTGGGGTAGAGCTACAGGTTACTATCTGTGTTCACCTTTTCATTCTTTCATTATTAATTTTCTCAAAACCCCTTTCAAATGACATGTTTCATAGCTCACACCCATTGATGCGGTTGCCTTTGATAGAATCAAGCTTACAAAATGAAAAATGTTTATTGACTTGAATATTAGTTATTGTTTGCACATTACAAACATATAAACAAACATACATTGCATAGTTGTTGTTGTTTGTTTCAAATATTCAGTCGAAAAGCAGCCAAATATTTGAAAATTCAATAAAGATTCCATCTCTAATAAAAGTGAACACATACATATTACATACATGTAGTATTTTCCACATTGCATTGGTACAGGCGACCATTTACAATAGAATGTCTGGCGAAAAGATTGGTGGCTCCTGTCCTCTAATATTGGTGAAAAGATCGAGAAATTTTGAGAATGAGAATATACTCCGAAAATTTCTATAAATTAGCATATAATTTTCATTTTTATGTTTGGATAATCAAAAGCATATTTATCAACTACATCAATAACATGAGATCTCCTTATGTGGCCCACCTGACACTCACCTACATCACAGTTGTACCCTGTGAACCCGGCCACGCACGTGCATGTGTAGAAGTAGTGTCCATCCAGGCATGTGCTACCAGCCGCACATGGCGAACTTGCACACTCATCTATGTCTAACAGTAAATACAAACATATAAACAATGTTGAATATACATACATACATACATACACACACACACACACACACACACACACACACACACACACACACACACACACACACACACACACACACACACACACACACACACACACACACACACACACACACACACACACACACACACACACACACACACACACACACACATACACACATACACACATACACACATACATACATACATACATACATACATACATACATACATACATACATACATACATACATACATACATACATACATACATACATACATACATACATACATACATACATACATACATACATACATACATACATACATACAACAAAGACATCAACAACAGTAACACAATCGCGTACCTGCTACTGACTGCGTGCACGTGACCTCCCCAATAGTCATCCTGAAGTAGCGCTGGAGCGGGCCGAATTGGTAATAAGTGACAGGCAGGTGGCGGCTCGTGATGTTGGTGCCTTCCGTTTGCAGCCCGTACCACCACACGCCGTTACACAGGCACTCGTCAGAACTGTGTAACATCCACCAAATCGAATTACACAGGCACTCGTTAAAACTGTAACATCCATCGCACTCCGTTACAGAGCCACTCGTTACAACTAATATCCAATACATCCAGTTACACAGGCACTTGTTAAAACTGTAACATCCACCACACCCCATTACACAGGCACTCATTAAAGATAATGGTCAGCCAAAAAATTATGTCTTTTGTAAAATCCAGTATCAATGAACAATGCTTTTTTTTCCATTGCCACTGTAAGGACAGTAAGATTTATATTTCCCATCTTTAGTAGTTATTTCATCTATTAAAAGTACCACACTGTCTTGTCTACTAAAACAAGAGTTCAAGTGAGGTTACAAATTGGAATGATTTTCGCAAGTGTATACGGGAATGCGGTGTATTTTCAACGGCAGACGTCACATTTACATTCAACATTGGGAAGATAGGCCACTTCATAGCTTCATACATATAATAATAGAAGAATCTAATAGAAGAAACTTTCCGAATGCACAAACACATCATGTTGCTTCTGTACACACATTTGTTTGGCCACTAAGCATTACCGTTAAAACTGTAACGTGCACCACACGCCGTTAAAGAGGCACTTGTTAAAACTTTAACATTTATCATAACTGGGCCATCTATTGACCTACTGATTATGGTAAAACCTATATTGCCTTACATGGTGAGCAGACCAAAGTGATGTGACCACCTAACCTTTGGCGCAGTGAACGGAACAATGTAATGTGACTACCAAACCTTTGATTGGGTGAACATAGCAGTGATGTGACTACCTAGCCTTTGGTTGGATGATGTTACTACCTAGCCTTTTGCTGTTGACTTTTACCTGCACACGCCGGTGAAGCATGCACAGTCTGGGTTGTCGGGCGGCGCGTATGTGATCTGCTCATCCAGGCCGAAGGACGTGCCGTCGGCCATGTGCAGCGTGATCTCTTGGGCATGCACGCCGTTACACAGCAACGACACGGGCTGGCGGCAAGTGATGGAGTCATTCTGAAGCAGGAGGATGGAGCAACAGTTGAGTTGGACTTTAGGTGGACAGCCAAGTAGTACAAATGTTTAGTGTTATTATGATTTCAGAGCCAAAGTACCCAAATGTGCCTTCAAAATACGAATTTCATCACTTTGCATCATTTTCATCGATGATTCTTTTCTACAAAGAATAAGCACAAAAAACTGCATCCCAACAATAAGAGAGCTGTGACGAGGTTAATGGTGCATTCACATGCTATTTCCCAACTCAAAAATACGAACTTCCGATATGGTAAATGTACCCGAATGGTCACTCCCAGTTGTATTTTCCAGTCGTGAACACAGAGCTTTTTTTAGAGGACCGAGCTTCCGACTGGGAAATACATGTACCATGATTTCCGACTGGGAACCTTTCGCGTGAATTTATCATATGGGAAGCTTGCATGTACGCCGTATCTTTACGAGGTCGGTAGAGCACGCGAATGCATCATAATATCACTCATTGAGAGAACTGTGACTAGACTAACACTACTCACTAAGACCAGTAGACTAACACCACTCATTGACATGCAGAGAGCTCTGTAAAACCACTCACTGAGAGCGTGCTGACGAGACTAACATCAATCACTGAGAGAACTGTGACGAGACTTGTCACTTATGGTGCGTTCGCGTGTTCTTCCGACCTCGTAAAGATACGTCGTAAGTACGAGCTTCCCATGTGGGAAATTCACGCGAACGGACGTTCCCAGTTGGAAATCATGGTATTTCATAGTCGGATGCTCGGTCCTCTAAAAAAAGCTCCGAATTCACGACTGGGACATACGACAGGGAATGACCATTCAGGTGCATTTACCATTTGGGAAGCTTGTATTTTCGAGTTAGGAAGTAACACGCGAACGCACCATAACACCACACACTGAGAGAGCTGTGACGAGACTAACACCACTCACAGTGAGCGCCGCGAGCTGGTCCATGGTAGCGCTGTACAGCACCACGTGCCGGGCGCAGTCCGGGCAGTTGACGGAGTGGATTTGGCCGTGCTGCGGCGTGCTGAAGCGCGGCATCAGCGTGGTGCTCGGCAGTCCCGGCGTGGAGAAGTCACAGTACGCCTGCACCGGGCCTGTCACACAGTCAATGTCCAATGTCAATGTCCAAGTCTATAGGGCTATACACATGTCCTCTGCCGGGACTCAAAACCTGGACCACTACCACTGTGTCAACTGTCCATCAAGGTTCGGGTCCCGGCAGAGGCTACATGTATAGACTATGTATGTCTTAGACTTGGAGAAAGAATTCTCTAATGTCCGTTCAAGTCAATTAATTCCAATATATCTATACGCAGTCATGTTTAGTGAATACAATACATTGTACTTATTCAATGTTAACTTAAATATTAACATTAGGTAACATTAGCTTGTGTAAATATACACACAATACACCAAATGGCAAGAAGGTATAAATGTAAATGGGTATGGGGTTAATTACAATCGCGTTTCATTGTTATTATGCTCTAGTGATTTTATATTCACAGCAGGACATTGGTCACACTACACACAATATCTGGTGGGTCACAGACCAACATTGGAGGTTACATTTTATTACATTCATCACGTAAATACGTGAAGCTCTATCATTAAAAGATCAGTAATGAACCACAAAGGGGACCTCCTACAAACAGTACACTACAGTCACAACAATGATCCGCGTATCAATCAATGTTATTGGATAATATACTTATTATTGTTAACATTAGGTAGGTGTGTATTTATACAACCCAATGTGCAAATAAAACGTGAACCTTTTTTTCAAATTTACCTTTTATGTCTTTTGAGTTAGATAACATCTTAATATTAAAAAAACAAGACCATTAAAGTGGCAACAATTTGAATGTAGAATACGGAACTTTTCTCCTCACTCTTCAAACAATTAGTACATATACACAGTATTTAATTTATTTTTATTTTGATACTCCTCATGTTGGAATTATGACTTGCTTGTTTTGAAAAATAAGATGAATTAGTGAATATGAAGACATCAGCCTAAGGAGGTTGATGTCTACGTTTATTTTGAAAAAGTTGGGGTACAAAAACCGACATGCAAGCAAGTAACAAGGAATGAAACATTGTTTTACACACAAACAGATAATTAAAAATATTACCAACAATAGACTACGCTTTGAAAGATACAAACAATAAAATAACATTGCAAATTGAAAAGTAAACATATATACATGTACATACAACTTAACTGTCGAAATTACTAACAATGAATTCGCTAATAACATATTAGATTGAAACTTCACTGTTACAACAAAACCTCAAAATATAGAAACTAAATTTAGGAACTGTACCTAACTGCTAGAATGACAATTTAGTCACTAAATGAACCACTACTAAAAAATTCAAGAAAGGGTGGAGGTGGGGAAGTGGTGGAAAGCAAAATTAAGTTATTGAAAGTAAAACTGTGAATCAAAACCGCGTGGGTGAACTTAGAAAGGCCCGTATGTAAGTGACCACACACCCGTATGTAGAAATGCCCGTATGTAAACTGTATACATGTACAGGTGACAGACCGGAAAACTAAAAGGTCAACTAGTCGCAACCTGAAAACATAAATAATACGTACAAAATAAAAATCAATTTTTTGTGGAAAAAATTATTATTTTTATTTTGATACTCCTCATGTTGGAATTATGACTTGCTTGTTTTGAAAAATAAGATGAATTAGTGAATATGAAGACATCAGCCTAAGGAGGTTGATGTCTACGTTTATTTTGAAAAAGTTGGGGTACAAAAACCGACAAAAACCCCAACCAAGACATAATTCCAACTCACAAATGTAACAAGGACCAATCAAGAAAATTAAAGTTAGCCTACAGAATAAAGTGAACAACTAGCAGTTAACATTAAGCCAGTATATTTAAACACATGACCCATGAGGAAAGAATTATTCCTAACAAAAGATAAAAGATGACTGCAAATTACTGAACAACTGTTCAAAACTAATCATGACACAAGTTAAAGTACATTGTGCAGATTACACATTATGGTAAACTTGGGCAAACCCTCTACTTCTCTCACTGAACACATAGACATAAAATAAGCAAGTTACAAGATTAACTACGAGTACCTTAAGCTGATTAAAACTTATAAAAATAGTGAAAAGTACATTTTACAAATTACTGAACGACTACAAAACTTTGACAACACAAGTGCAGTGTGCAGTCTGCAAAATTCATAAAGAATCTGAGAGAAACTTGACACTCATGAACAAATTATCAACTATTTAGACACCAGTTTAAAATACGGATAAATTACAATGACAGCTGGTTCACACGAATAAATTTACTCTGAGAAAGCCATAAGGCCAAACATGCTAGGAACAAATCCGGCTAACTGAAGAGCACACTTTGGGTAATGCTGATTCCACTTGTTGATGAAACGTGATAGGTCCTCTCATGTCACACTTCCTTCGTTGGAACATTGCTATTGTTAAATGAATGCGTGAGCCTTCCGTAAAACCCTTCCACAGAAACAAGCGCTCCTTCTATGGTCATCCTGTGAGAAAAATCCACTCTAACGGCGCTGACTGAAAGTTGTGGCAGGGCGTGACTCTGTCTGTCGCGCTTCTTCTCCTGTTGCACTGGGCTGCTTGTCTTTGACTTTAAAACATGCGGAACGTCCATGTCCATGGATTGAGCAATGCTGGCATTTGTGCACATAGCGACAGTGTGTCCTTTTGCAACCGCCTGGCTTATTGAAGTCATAACAGGCTCCTCGGGAGCCTGAAACCCCTCCTCGCAAGGGTTGCTCTGCGGCATGCGGGAGAGGAGAAGATCCCTGGAGGCAGTCGAGAAAGATTGACATCTCAACCTTCTCCCACGAAAGATGTGCCACATTCTCCTTTTTTGCAATAAGCTGCCTGAATCTGGTGTCGTAACGCAGGTAAGCATCTGTACCTGGATACTGCTTCTGGATGTCCATCACCCGAATCATGTACGTCATGAATGCTGGCCCCATGTGTGGGTTCGCTGCCAGGTAAATTGAAGAATAGGTGGCAAACAGACGCATCCACTGGAAAATGCTAGTAATCTTTTTGTTTGTCCTTTGCCCCATACCCCACTGTGCCGTCTCCATATCAAACTGCAGCACTTTGTCCTCGTCCTGTTGCAGTGTAATCAGATCAATGAACTGCCCGCTGAGAATTTTTGCTGTTAACCTAGTGTCCAGACTAGCACCTAAAGTGCTGAAGGAGCTGCTTTCACCTTGTGAAGCATAGCTGCTCTCGGCTTGTGGCGCATGCAGAGACTGTTGCAAAGCTCCAGCCAAAGAAGGGACCAGTCCAACTACTGAGCCCATGCCAGGCTGTTGAAGCCCAGCCTGAGGGCACACTTGGGATAAGAGCGCTGGCATATGCTGTTGTGTAGGAGCCCTGGAGCTGGCTAGGAGCTGAAGCTGGGCTTTCAGCTCATTGAACTGTTGCATGGTCAGCCGTTCAAGTTGAGCTACGTGTGAAAAGCTGGCATCAGGCAGTTGCTCGTTGGATGAGGAAGAACGGGGACTCTCCGTTTCAGCTGCAGCAGTCACACGTATGGCGTGAGACTGGAGGCGCTTCACTATTGGTGCCGGCTGAGCAGACTTTCCCTTTGACCGCTTGGGACCCATCCTGCAAATCGAATAGCACAACAGAAATACTGACAAATAAGAAAATTCCAACAAAAAGGGGGTAGTAAAGCTTAGCCAGTATTATGTATAATCAGAAAACCTCCCACTCAACATTGGAAGGTAGAAACAAAAGGAAATATTCCCATTCAAACCCACTCAGGATGGCAAAATAAGTACACAAATTGATTAAGTACTAGTAAACGCCCCACAAAAAGAAATTAGTAATAATGCCCCACAAACGACAGCATTTGGGATGACTAATTATTTATGTACACAAGATGACTACTAGTAATATCAAGCCAAACCCCCCATTTGGGGCAATTATTTAAGTACAAAAAGACTACAGCCAAACCCACTCAGCATTTGGGATGACCAATTATTTAAGTACACAAAAGACTACTAGTAATATTAAGCCCCAGACAGGGCAGCCAAACCCACTCAGCATTTGGGGATGACCAATTTGGGATGACCAATTTAAGTCACATTTGGGATGACCAAAAATACACAAAAAAGACTACTAGTAATATTAAGCCCCAGGCAGGGCAGCCAAACCCACTCAGCATTTGGGATGATTGTACACAAAATAACTTCTAGTAATATTAAGCCCCAGGCAGGGCAGCCAAACCCACTCAGCATTTGGGATGACCAATTAATTAAGTACACAAAATAACTTCTAGTAATATTAAGCCCCAGGCAGGGCAGCCAAACCCACTCAGCATTTGGGATGACCAATTAATTAAGTACACAAAATAACTACTAGTAATAGTAGGGCAGCCAAACCCAAGCCCAGGCAGGGCAATAGTAGCATTTGGGATGACCAAAACCCAAACCCACTCAGCATTTGGGATGACCAATTTTTTTAAGTACACAAGATGACTACTAGTAATATCAAGCCCCAGACAGGGCAGCCAAACCCACTCAGCATTTGGGATGACCAATTAATTAAGTACACAAAATAACTACTAGTAATATCAAGCCCCAGACAGGGCAGCCAAACCCACTCAGCATTTGGGATGACCAATTATTTAAGTACACAAAATAACTACTAGTAATATCAAGCCCCAGACAGGGCAGCCAAACCCACTCAGCATTTGGGATGACCAATTATTTAAGTACACAAGAAAACTCAGCATTTATGTAATATCAATAACCCTAGTAATATCAAGCCCCAGACAGGGCAGCCAAACCCACTCAGCATTTGGGATGACCAATTATTTAAGTACACAAGATGACTACTAGTAATATCAAGCCCCAGACAGGGCAGCCAAACCCACTCAGCATTTGGGATGACCAAATATAGTACACAAAATAAAGTACACAGACAGGGCAAAATAACTACATTTGGGTAATATTAAGCCCCAGGCAGGGCAGCCAAAACCCACTCAGCATTTGGGATGACCAATTAAGTACACAAAATGATTACTACAGGTAGTACAGTGTAGTCTACACTTAGTACAGTAATAAAGTTCCACTAGAGTACCCAAAAAGTCTAGTAATAACGCCCCAGACAGGGCAGCCAAACCCACTCAGCCTCAGGATTTGGGATGACCACAAAATGATTACAAATAAAAACGTTATAGCCACAGAAATGGCAATTACCTTAAATTGGGCTTGATGGATAAGTTGGTACTAGTGAAACACAAAAATGGCAAATGCGTTATTGCTACGCCGAAAAACACAAACGTGCATCTTACGATCAATACCAAGAATTCAAAGATCTACCAAGAAGTGAGCGATAAAGCCAGTATATGATATAGGCAAAACAATAATGAAGCGACTTACGTGAAGCGCAAAAGGTCGGACGTCCGTACGAACCACCACCAAATGCAGCACAAACCCACGCGTAAACAAGTGAAAACCCGCTCACTTTAATTAAAAACACTTAGAGTTAAAAGCAAAATTAAGTTATTGAAAGTAAAACTGTGAATCAAAACCGCGTGGGTGAACTTAGAAAGGCCCGTATGTAAGTGACCACACACCCGTATGTAGAAATGCCCGTATGTAAACTGTATACATGTACAGGTGACAGACCGGAAAACTAAAAGGTCAACTAGTCGCAACCTGAAAACATAAATAATACGTACAAAATAAAGTAAGACCCATGACCGAGATCAGTAATTGAGGTTATTTTGCTACATTGCATGATATAACAATTAAAGCTCAAGGGTCCTTATATCAATTATTTTTTTCAGGGAGTTTTTCATTTAAAAGTGTTTACATGTACATGTAGCACCTGCATTTTTGAAGCCTGGTTGTCTAGCTAACAGTGTATCATGTGGTTACCAGTGTATAATGTGAGTGATTGTCTAGGTACCAGTGTGTTATACCAGTATGTAATGTGAGTGGTTCTCTAGTTACCAGTGTGTCATGTGTGAGTTGTTGCAAATTACCAGTGTGTCATCTGAGTGGTTGCCTACTTACCAGTGTGTCATGTGGGTGGTTGCCTGGTTACCAGTGTGTCATGTGAGTGGTTGCCTGGTTACCAGTGTGCCATGTGAGTGGTTGCCTGGTTACCAGTGTGCCATGTGAGTGGTTGCCTGGTTACCAATATGTCATGTGAGTTGTTGCCTACTTACCAGTGTGTCATGTGAGTGGTTGCCTAGTAACCAATATGTCATGTGAGTTGTTGCCTACTTACCAGTGTCATGTGAGTGGTTGCCTAGTTACCAATGTGTCATGTGAGTGGTTGCCTAGTTACTAGTGTGCCATGTGAGTGGTTGCCTTGTTACCAGTGTGTCATGTGATTGGTTGCCTAGTTACCAGTGTGCTGTGCAGTTCTACGTTCATCCACGGTCCGAATGCGTCCACATCCCAGAATGAGCAGACCGCTGAAAAAATAGCACAATTATAATAAGCTTTCTTCTCATTTTGACCATTGACAAATTAGCTGACATACAATTTTTAACCTTGACTGTGAGATTTCTAATTATGAGGAATTTGTTGTTTGAAGGATTCATTATCTAGACATTGTAGGAAGAACAGTGAGATGCTCAATGTCCAAAACCAACTTACATATTTTCAAAATGTAGTTGAAAGGAAATGAAACTGAGCTTGAGGTTACAGAAACAAAGAGATGAGCAATAATGTGATAACAAAACTCTACCATATTGATATGCATTAAGATTGTTGCACGTACATGTATCTTCAGTCTTCGGGGAAATTCTTTCACAATGTACACATATCCAATGCTAAAATATCTCCCCTGCCCAGTGTTAAATTATACCCTTTAGCTGGAATAAGTTCAACGAGTAAGGCTTAAGTTGAAAGCAAAATCAATAAAAAAATCAATAATCTTACTTAGAAAAGTACAGATTCATTTTTGAAATGTTCCCAGGAAAATATGCACTTTAGACGAGGGGTTATTTTCAATAACTTGTGGACTGAATAATAGGCCCATAATATACAAAGATGACATACACTTTCGACAAATGCCTCTGAGAACCCAAACCACTTCCTAAATCGTCAAAGATTTTCATGGAATCTAGTGTAGCAAAATACATTATCTCTAAATATGACAGATGAGGAACTGCCTAAAGGACTCAAGTTGATACTGAATAGCTTATTGAAGGAAAGTATGGTCACATCGTGCAGTACACATGGAAAACAAAATTAGACACAATAACTAAGGGAACGATCATAAATAATGATACCAGGGGGGTCATACAAAAAGGTGAGCAGGTCGTCCAACTTTTGTGATTCCTTTTTGGGGGTCGCTGAACCTTTTTTTATCATGCTACGGTATATTTCTTCAAATATATTCTTTTAGCAATGCAATGACTATATAGAGGACTTTTTCTTTAGCGGGGGGGGGGTCACTCAACTTTTGACGACCCGACCCCCCGGTATCGTTATTTATGATCGTTCCCTAACTGTCGGATTCAATATGGCAGATATTGTTTCCAGTGAAGACAAATAAAGGTAACATTTTCACACATGAGGAGAGAGAACGTTACGCCGTACATGCATCCGGCGTGCCCACGTAAAGCGTGAGTTTGTAGTCGCCGGACGTTGTGACGCCGGCCTGCTCAAGCGCCAGGCACGACTCGGCCCCGCCGTCCGCGCACGTGGCACCCGAGTAGCCGACGACGCACGCGCAGCTGTACCCGCCCGGGGAGTTAATGCAGGTGCCGCCATTCTCACAGATGTTCATGCTGCACTCGTCTATATCTACAACAGCACCGGAATACAGTGATGTTAATGTTAATGTGCTTATTTACAGAAA
Organism: Streblospio benedicti; assembly: GCA_019095985.1. Taxonomy (NCBI): domain Eukaryota; kingdom Metazoa; phylum Annelida; class Polychaeta; order Spionida; family Spionidae; genus Streblospio; species Streblospio benedicti. Next base: position 45,552,236 of record CM032660.1, read on the forward strand.
CAATGCATTGCAAATATGTAAATGGGAATGTGCTTATTTGCAGTACCAAGCAGAAGTGTGTTTTGTCGAATGTATGATGTTTTATGTTTGATTAAGGTTCTCTGTGGTGTCCTGTATTCGGCGTACTAACCTGTGTCGCACAGCACGCCTGTCCAGCCAGGGTTGCACGAGCACCTGTAGTCCGCCGTCATGTCCACACACTCGGCCGTGCCCGTGGGGTCACAGGGGTCAGGGTCACAGCCATTGCTATCTGCAGCAGCAAAACACCGACCACATGGTCATCATATAATGATCAGGACTGGCGTGGCCGCCTCATTTAGTGAATTTGGTGATGATAATGTGACATTTTATCATGGACTAGAGAATTATAACCAGTTAATAATCCTTGTAAATAGGGCAATGCTTGTAAACGAGATGGTTAACACATATTAATACTTATTGATATGATTTGTAAACAAGCGGTTTTCATGCTTGCTTACAACCCGTTATAACAAACCTGTTAACATAAACTTATCAATGCATTTATTATACTCACGGTACATCAGATCGCCAACAATATACCATAATTTGTTTATATTTGTTATATTGCAGTAACTCTTATTTGAGTAACTTCGTATAGCCGTCACGATAGATGATTTTATGTGATATTATGTGCTATATTTATATTTTGATTGTAATTGGAGGGTATGTTTTGATTGTACATGTTTTCAAATCCTGAATAAATCCAATCTAATCTAATCTAATTCATCCCCACTCACTTCAATACTGCTGCCCGAGAACACCTGACGTCAGCAGCACATGGTAAAAAGTCAGTCTCAATGTAATTAGGGGCACGCTATTCGCCAGTCGGTGGGCTGCGGGCAGCAAAGGGCTAGTCTCATACAGGGGGGCGTCGCGATGTTGAATAATTCATTTGTTCAAGTTTTCATTCATCATCTTAGTTTAAAACTTATGCATTGAATATTTTAGTGGGCGTCGTGAGTGGGCTGGTTGGGCCCAGGTCCAACCGATCCAGTAACTAGATATATTCTTTTTTATATATATAATTTAGGTCCTTATTTTTTAAGCAAAAGAAATCATTACCCCGTGTAATAATATCATCATCACCTTTTATATTCTTATTGACGTCCTTGATATATAGGGCTACTATTTTATATTTTGCTAACATATATTTGCATGACATTAATAGGTTTGAAAAGTAGACTGCAAATCTACATTTATGATTTTATCCGGCATATGATTAAACATGTAATACTAACAGACCCAGTTTTAGGTAAAGAGATGGACTTCATGTGTTTTGTATGTGCAAAAGCGTGTTAAAATCGTATCACCTTGTCGACTCCGCCTTGGTACGTGGTGAAGTTGACGCCATCTGAAACCAATAGCAGCACGAGTAGTTAATGCTGCCAAACGCTGAGAGGCTACTTTTCACCCACCCGTAAAGTTTTCGCCATGTGAGACACCTCAATTTCGTCGCTCATTTTATGCCTTTCGTCCACGAAAGTCATAATAACAGATACTAACTTTCATTTCGTGTATGAAAACAAACTCTATCCAATTTCGTAGACGAAAGGATGATTTTAGAGACGAAAGGCAATCTTTGCAAAACGCCTTTCGTCTTTGCCTTCGTCTCAAAAACGCTTTCGTCTTTGCCTTCGTCAATTAAATCATCCTTTCGTCTAGAAGTGAGACAAGAACACAATACATAGGCGCGAGCCGCCGGGCCAGTCCATTAGCCCACCGAAAAAGCCCACTATGAAAAATTCGATATTTTTAAAAAAACGACTACCGTGGCAAATCATTTGTGTACACGTTACAGTAATCATACAAAGAAGTGGCTCTTTGAAGATCGGTTGTCCAAGTAGATGTAATAATATACCAATTACAATACAAATTATATTTTGTTTTTGACATAGGATTTTTAATACCAATTACATTAGCTGCAATATCAAAATCAATATTAAATACATGATTTTAAAAATAATTAGGTGTACCTCAGTTCTTGATTCCCATTCTATGAATATCATGTGATACATATTAAACGCTATTAGACATGTTATAGATGATTACACGTTACAATATTTGGGGAAAAGAAGCATGAAAAGTCCTCTAGAGACCACAAAGAAGTGGCTCTTTGCTTAAAAAAGGCCCACTGATGATAGGGGATCGTTCACAAATGACGTCACCCAGTGGGGGTAGGGGGTGGGTGGGTTGTAGCGAAAGATGACGAAATTTGACAAGGTTGGGTGGGGGTGGGGTGGGGAGTCTAGCACTTGTGTAGTGTCACCTGTAAAAAAAGTAAAAAAGTTGTAGTATCACGAAACCATGATTTCACGGAGTGGGGGGGGGGGATGACATCACATACCAGGAGGGGGGGCTGCAAAGTGGACGAAATGTGACAAGGGAGGGGGTTGAAAAGGTGAAACATAAGGTGATGTCATTTGTGAAAGATCTATAGGTGGTCCCAAACAGTGGATCATCTAGTTGCCTTCCTTTCTGTCCTTAGACCAATATATTATACATGACAATATTTTCAATAAAAGAAACATAAAGGGTCTTCTTAGCAGCAGAAACAAGTGGATCTTTTCTCCCCAAAAAAGCCCTCCCTGATGATAGGTGGTCCCAAACAGCGACTAATCTAGTTGTCTTCGTTTCTGTTCGAGTAACATCATGAGGTACTTATAAACCATTTTTTAAACGACAGTAGACATGTCTTTAGATGTATATATATTATTAACAATACTTTCAATAAAAGAGGCATAAAAGGGTCTCTAAGGACCACAAACAAGTGCTTTTCTCCAAAAAAAAGCCCACTCTGATGATAGGTGTTTCCAAACAGGGGCTCATATAAACTTCCTCGTTTCTATTCTTCTAACATCATGAGGTGATTACAATACATTCTAAACATTAGTAGACATGTCAATAAACTATTATATGTTACAATATTTACAATAAGAGATGGATAAAGGGTCCTCTAAAGTTCACAAACAAGTGTGGCTTCTTTACAAAAAGCCCACCCTGATAATAGTTGGTCCCAAACAGCGACTCTTCTAGATGTCTTTGTTTCTGTTTGAATAACATCAAGAGGTACTTATAAAACCATTTTAAACAGTAGTAGACATGTTCTTAGACCAATATATATATTACAATACCTTCAATGAAAGAAGCAAAACGGGTCCACTCAGGACCACAAACAAGTGGCTCTTTGCTAAAAAAAAGCCCATTCCGATGCTAGGTGGTTCCAAACAGGGGCTCATCTAATATCATTCGTTTGTATTCTTGTAACATCGTGAGGTACTTATAATGCATTCTAAACATTAGTAGACACATCAATAAACTATTATATATTACAATAGTTACAACAAGAGATGGATAAAGGGTCCTCTAAGGACCACAAACAAGTGGCTCTTTGCTCCAAAAAACGCCCTCCCTGATGATAGGTGGCCCCAAACAGAAACTCATCTAGTTGTCTTCGTTTCTGTTCGAATAACATCATGAGCCTTAGACCAATATACTTTACAATACGTTCAATAATTGGGACCACCTATCATCAGGGTGGGCATCTTTTGCAGCAAAGAGCCACTTGTTTGTGGTCATTAGAGGACCCTTTATCCATCTTTTATTGAAAATATTGTAATATATAATAGTTTATTGACATGTCTACTATTATTGTTTTGAATGGATTATAAGCACCTCATGATTTTACAAGAATAGAAACAAAGGAGATTAGATCAGCCCCTGTTTGGAACCACCGATCATCAGAGTAGGCTTTTTAGGTAAAAAAGAGCTTCTATGTGGTCCGTAGAGAACCCGTTATGCTTCTTTAATTTAGAGTATTGTAATGTTTATTGGTCTAAGGACATGTCTACTACTGTTTAAAAACGGTTTTATATGTACCTCATGGTGTTACTCGAACAGAAACAAAGGAAACTAGATGAGTCGCTGTTTGGGGACCACCTATCACCAGGGTGGGCTTTTTTTGTCAAAAAAGCCACTTGTTTGTGGTCCTTAGAAGACCCTTTATCCATATTTTATTGAGAATTATGTAATGTATATTGTCCAAGGACATGTCTACTAATCTTCGGATTGGATTATAAGTACCTCGTGGTTTTACTAGAATAGAAACGAAGGAGAGTAAATGAGCCCCTGTTTGGAACCACCTAGCATCAGAGTGGGCTTTTTTATGGGAAAAAAAGAGCCACATGTCTGTGGTCCTTAGAGGACCCTTTATGCTTCTTTTTATTGAAAGTATTGTAATGTATATTGGTCTAAGGATATGTCTACTAATGTGTTAAATGGTTTATAAATACCTCATGATATTATTCGTTGAGAAACGAAGACAACTAGATGAGTCGCTGTTTGGGACCACTTATCATCAGGGTGGGCTTTTTATTGGAGCAAAGAGCCACTTGTTTGTGGTTCTTAGATGACCCTTTATCCATCTCTTATTATAAATATTGTAATATGTAATGATTTATTGACATGTCTACTAATGATTAGAATGGATTATAGTACCTCATTATGTTACTAGAATAGAAAGGAAGGCAACTAGATATGCCCCTGTTTGGAACCACCTATCATCAGAGTGGGGTTATTTTTAGCAAAGAGCCACTTGTTTGTGGTCCTTAGAGGACCCTTTATCCATCTTTTATTGAAAATATTGTAATATATAATAGTTTATTGACATGTCTATTATTGTTTTGAATGGATTATAAGCACCTCATGATGTTACAAGAATAGAAACCAAGGAGATTAGATGAGCCCCTGTTTGGAACCACCTATCATCAGAGTGGGCCTTTTTTAGGAAAAGAGCCACCTGTTTGTGGTTCTTAGAGAACCAGTTGTGCTTCTTCAATTTAGAGTATTTTAATGTATATTGGTCTAAGGACATGTTTACTACCATTTAAAATGGTTTATAAGTACCTCATGATGCTGCTTGAACAGAAACGAAGACAAATAGATAAGTCTCCATTTGGGACAACCTATCATCAAGGTGGGCTTTTTTTTAGCAAGGAGCCGCTTGTTTGTGGTCCTTAGAGGACCCTTTTTCCAGCTTTTATTGGCAATATGGCTATTGACATGTCTATTAATGTTTAGAATGGAATATAGGTACCTCATAATGTTACAAGAATATAAACGAAGGAGATTAGATGAGCCACTGTTTGGAACCACGTATCATCAGAGTGGGCTTTTTTATAGCAAATAGTCACTTGTATGTGGTCCTTAGAGGACCCTTTATGTTTCTTTTATTGAGCGTATTGTAATATATATTGGTCTAAGGACATGTCTACTACTGTTTAAAATGGTTTATAAGTATCTCATGATGTACTCCAACAGAAACAAAGACAACTAGATGAGTCTCTGTTTCGGACCACCTATCATCAGGTGGGATTTTTTTGGAGCAAAGAGCCACTTGTTTGTGGTCCTTAGAGGGCCCTTTATGCTTCTTTTATTGAAAGTATTGTGATGTATATTGGTCTAATGAATTGTCTTCTACTGTGTAAAATGGTTTTTAAGTACCTCATGATGTTACTCGAACATAAACAAAGACAACTAGATAAGTCGCTGTTTGGGACCACCTATCATCAGAGCAAAGAGGCACTTGTTTGTGGCCCTAAAAGAACCACTTCAGTATCTTTATCTCACCGTATTGAGGTCTAATGGCACTTTTGGTAGGTTTCATAATCGATAAATGTAGCACATGGTGTACATTGAATAGCAATGAATACCATTCTATCTTCTAGCTCTTGTCCAGTAAACACATTTATAAAAGAGCACCTTTTGTGTTTTCTGTCAACAAAGGCCGAATAATTAGTTAATGTATGCTTCTTTTGTGTTTAAAAATCTGTATTGGTCAGAATGGACCGGCTGTCAATAGGCAGGAGGTCTTTATTTCAGTGTGGAGGTCTTTATTTAAAATAAAGACCTCCACACATCTTCGGTTTTAGGCCCAAAGCTTAAAGTGAGCTTGGAATTTTGGAGGATTAGTGCTGAAATCACAAGACATGTCAAGACTGCAACTTTATTGAAACAAGTTGAGAATGATTATAACATACAGATATAGTTAAAAACACTATTAGGCAATTGAGCAATGGCATATGATATCTATGTTACCTCAAATTTCTCCAAATTAAAAAAGTAATTCAATTGACACATTTTCAATACAAATGATCAACACGCAAATTATGCACCGAATCAAAATTGTGTATTAAAAGTATGAATATTTTGATCTGCATATATATTAACACTAACAATTTGACTGATCAATACATTAGAGACATTAAACTACAGACATAGCATCACGTTTAATATTTTAGTATATTGTCGCTGTTGAACCAGCCATCACTAGTTGATGGTTTGACAGACGTTAGGTTTCTTCAGAACGTTGATATTTTCTACAATGTAAAGAGAACAAAAATTTCACAATGATGATTGTGCTACCATGTATTGTTGCCAGTGGCGAGTATAAATTAAACCAAAATGAAATAACATTTACCCAAACTTTCTCAAACAAAAAGAAATCTACTTTGAATTTTTGAACTATAAACCAGTACAGTAAAAACGTTCAATTACGACGACCTCTCTATTGAGACCACTTTTAATGGTCCCGACCTTTCATATAGCTACAAAAACTAAACTTAGTATAGAGACCACCTGTCGTTTGAGACCACCTAACACTGGTCTCAATGGTGGTCCTAATACAGGGGTTCTACTGTACTCCATATTTTCATATCAAACTTTATATGCAAGACATAATGTTTGAGGTAGCTAGCCAAAATACAAGTACAGGCAAAATAAATTTGATCAAAACAATACAATAGTTTTAAAAAAATGTCGCATCACATACCTTAATACTGTTCTTGATTAAATCTTATTCAGTGTGATTATTCAACATCCATTTTATTACTAGTATCCACGATGTTATAATGTTGATGTAAAAAATCATTAACCATCACAAGAATTATATGTAGATAGATATATAGCTATTTTTTCTAACATTATAGTAATCATAGCCTTCCACCATATTATAACACGTACCAGTATCCTTGTTATTGGTTCAGATCGGAATATAATACATGAACACTTGTTTGGCAATATAAGTATGTTCTCTACTACATTCAGATTGTTCAATATGACAGTGAAAAGATTACTTTTGTGTTCTTTTGATATTGTAATTAGCATATGCAAGGTGTCCCACATTACTGTAATGTATTTTTGGTGAGATTTCAACACTTTCCTTAATTGAATGGGAAAGTCCAAAAAACACATCAAATATGAAGGGGGGGGGTTATGTATAATTTGAATTTAGAAAATCATTAGATATATCAAAGAAATATATTTTATCATTTTAAACAAGTATCTAATGCATGACATACATACATTAAGTGAGTTAAGACTCACACTTTGGTCTGTCTGTAAAATAAAGT